>JANDJT010000032.1:7423046-7456015 GCA_024331685.1 Stegophilus panzeri
TGTAAAATTTACCATTTAAATTTTTTCACCAATGACACTCCAGATGATCAAGTTTCCTACCTGGAAATCCCACACACAGCAAGATGCTGTAGTAGATAACGGGGATGTAGCCAAGAACACAGTCTGATCTTTGGGATTCGTCAGTGCTTGGCTCCTGTTCCTGGTGGCTCGGCACCGTCTCATTATGCCAGTCAGTCATGGCCCTTAAGATTCTCCTGTAACATAGATAATGGGTAGGGAACTGTAAAATGGTGCATCATTAACCTTTAAGTTTCAATCTGAATGATCTATTTTAAAAGTCTTTTAAAAGAATATTTCCATTTTTTTATTCACACATTACATTTTTATTTACAGTATATTGCTATACTTACATTACATTACATTACAGAATATATTTATTGTTATCTCCACTGTTTTGTATTGTCCTGAGCAACTAGGGGAAAACAACTTCAGGATCAGTAAAGTTGATCTTATCTTATAAATATTTTTTATACTGACAATAATTAAAACTGAATTGAGAAGAACTAATAGGACAATCATTCAGATCAGACATAATTGCTTTATAATGAAATCAAACATGATGGCCTAGGTCGATGGGACATGGCGGACATGACTGAATAATACAGGAACAGATCTATTATCAGCCTGCCATTTTCTCCACACAGCTCTATTGCATTCGCTGTGTAACTTAATTTATCAAATACATTTGAAGATAATAACAATAGGAAGTAATTCAGTATCATAGCTGTGTTCTGAAACTCACAACAGGCTCGGGTTAATTAGTGTGAATGCAGTTAATATGTAAGTGTGATTTCACACCCATCTAGTTTAGATGAGGACATTTGCTTTAGAAGCTGAACTCATGTCTGATAATTACATAGCATGTAAAATATGAAGGATCCATGTGCATAAATTTGCCATTTTACTCAATATCTACAGAAAGCAGAAAAAGGCAAATTCCTTCAAAATAGCATGTATAGACCAAAGTGAGTTTGTAAGGCACCATCAGCCACTTAATGAACAAATACTGGCCAGTGGATGAACACCCACACATAAGTGCTCTGTTACTCCATCATCTCTAAATGAGATTTCACCTGGCTTCTCCTTCCTGTCGTTCTAGAGAACAGGGCAAGAAAGTCATGCTTCACTGTTCGTTATTTGCTTTCCCCACTGGACCCAGTTCTAAATAATGGCCTGGTTCATATTTTTCCTTTTAGTACTGAAAAATCTGGTTCTGCAAAAAATAAAATCCACATCAATAAGGCCTAGTGATGAGGTGATAATGCATCTCTTGGAAACAGGTCTACTAGTGCAGCTTAAGGGCTGGCGATTATAGCAGTGAAGAGGAACCGTTAAAACTAAGCACCAAATAGAAAGGTAATTCATTCCCTCCCACTGACAATACAGATAATGTTATCCAGATTTACAGCTAGGGACATTATGCTTTATTGCTTAGATGGACAGAATCACAAAGGCAGGGCGAAATTGAAATAGCAGCATTGATCTTTCAGCTGTCTTCCTACAATTTATTTTGTTATGTGAAGCCTCCAAGTCAGGAGGTTAAGGGTGAGAAGATTACTGTGGTTAATGTGCATAATTCCCATTCTGTAACTGTGAACAGTCAATTTCTCAATATTTAAAAAACAAACAAACAAAAACCAACAATTTAAATACAAAACGATCTGTATTTTGAAGCAAAAAAAATTATTGTTCTTTTTTTCTGATGTACAGTTAAAAGGAAGATATACTGTATGTGATTTACAGAATACATTACCTTTAATCGTCACTTCAGACTTCATCAATATTTGCGTCAATATATCCTTGAGCACTAATTATCACTAGCCAAAGTGTTTTTCATTTGTTCACACAAGCACACACACATCCTGTACTTCACCAAATTATCAGGAGGTAATAGCAATGAAAATGTGTCAGTTACTGAATTATTTATAAAGGGATCAAAATGTAACAACCTTGAATCCTAAACTGTGGATGTTGAACAGGAATTATGTGTAGCTGTGAAATCTCTAGTCTCCTGGTAGCGACTGGTTTATTCAATGCAATTTTCTTGTCTACTGTATCACACATCTGAAAGTGTGTTAAATTAGAAAGGGAAAAATATCACAAGTGATATAAATTGCTTATTTGGGAACTAGGGCAGGTTATTACATGTGACTACTGCTACTAAACTATAAAAATATGAACCCTGGGAAATCTCAAGCCAACATGGTGAGCTAGTTCGAATCTCCTGATGATGACCTGCCATTTGAAAATTCTGGATTATAAATTACAATCACATAGTCAGGGGTGTATTCTCCAAGTTGGCTTGGAGACCAAAGTTCAAACATTACATTAATTACATTACATTAGTACATTCATCTATATTTACGTGGGGAAAGTTCCTGGTATAAAGAGTTGTATATTAGTACATTAATATTTATGTGGGGAAAGTTGCTGGTATTCAGAGTTGAGTTATGTACCTTTCTGGTCTGCCTTTTGAGACTATGCAAATTACCCGTGTAATTGTGTCTGAAAACCATTAGGAGAAAATGTGGACTGAAGAAGCAGACAGCTGTTTTTTCTATTGCTATCAAATGCAATGTGATGTAACAAAAACAAGACTATTTAAAAATGAATATACACACACACACACACACACACACACACACACACACACACACATATATATTGCTGCATGAATAGACCTAGTTATAATTATCATATTACATCACATTATCATGTGTCTTGCTTTTATGCAATTGCCACTTAGGAAAAGTTTGATCTGCTTTGTCGGTCCGCATTTTCTGTCCCACGATGGCGAGCTTCTAGGAAAATTATTGTCTTCAGAGGGAGTAGACTAACTGAAAAAGCCATGTCCTGTGAGGTCTGCTCATTTAAAATCTAAAATGCATGCAATTGTAATAATCTGAGTGGTTACACATAAATATGGACTTAAGTAAATATTAATTTCTTTTCAACTCTTTGAATTTAAGTTGCTGCCAACTCTTAATACAGCCCTTGTGTGTATTTCCTCCTTGGCGTTAATGATTAGAGCCAAAATATGTATTACTAAAGTTTTTATCTATTGGATGAAGCACATAACAATTGACCATAAAAGATCATGTGGAATAACTCAGATAAGAATGTCGAGCTCGAGCATGTCACAGGGGCTTACAGTGGACTTCTCAGTCAGTACTGGACAAGCGCAATGTTTTCTTACGCTGTACCAGTTCACATGCTTGGAGGCATCTGTGCTTACAGCATAATTCTATTTGAACAGGAAAGCGGTCGCTCAAACATGGGAAAAACAGTTCAAACTGAGTTCTGTATTTGCAGCTGTGAACTGATGCACTGGTGCACTTTGATAATTCCTCTGGGAATCACTCCTATACTGCTTTATACTATAGCAGCCCATGTATTTTTAAACACTATGGTGTGAGACCTGTAAGAAGACGAATGCCTTGTGCAGTCACTATTGATAACACATTAGAGGGGGCTAAATGGTATGAATACGGACTTGTCTCAAATTGCTAGCCGTATCATTAACATGAAGAAGGTGTGTGATGCCGGTGGAATTGTTCTGTGATTAACAGAATTACCTAGGGATTAGCATGTAGAGTATGATGAGGCAACTGGGACGATGCCAGAGGTAGAATGAAATGAACAGTATCTTTAGTCTTTCTGCTCTTCCCAGCTTTCTCAATTATTCATGCCTGAAACAATAACCAGGCTCAAGGGCAATGGGATAACTAACAGTCCCTATTAGTATGCACAGAAGAAAAAGAGTTGAAGTGTACTGGCTTTTTGATGAATGACAGATAATGTGAGTGAGTTTCAACTGACAGTACTAGATCTCTGTTAAACAAATTGTTTAAAATTGGTGGACTCCTACATGGCTCCTTCAGATTACACCAGAGTATTTCAAACGGACTTAAACCTGATAATATCATACTGCTGTTCATTTACTCTAAATAGTTTCGATCACTCAGCAATGACACAATTTTTTGTTATAGAATTCACAGGTCCCTCAATGGCTTCACATCCTGGTTCTGAGCCAACAAAACAGCCATGAAACAATAATGTCCTCCACCATGTTTAACATTTGGCATGAGGTTTTGGTGTTGGTATGCTGTATTTTTGCTTTCTACAAGCTATATAAATTTAAGCCAAACTTATCTTCAACTGTGCATCAGACTGTGGACCATCCATCTGGCCTCTTGCAAACTTGACACAGTGGATTCTTCTGTGATAACCTTCAAACACTGCAGCTTTCAGTGTTTTCCTTATGGTAGAGTACAAACATCATCAAGTGTACGTGATGTCTACAGATCCATCAAGGTTTCCTCTCGGCTTCTTTGTTACTTTGCTTTGAGGGCCACCTGCTTCTCAGAAGAGTAACGATAGCACTGAATTTTTATAAACCCAAACCTGAATTGGAGCATAGGACTCAAATGTAAGAAATGTTTATGCTAAATATTCACAACATTTATTACATTTAAAATGATTGGTGCATTGTATGGTAACTTTTAATGCATTCTTAATAAAAAGGGGGGTTTCCAAAGGGTTCTTTGGATAGTTAAAAGTTAGACTCTTAGGGGTAAAAACTGGTTCCTTATAGGTTCTGTGAATAGCATTTTAACTTCTACTGATAACCTTAACTGAAAGAGAAGCCCTTTATGATAGGGTTCTACTACAAGAGTACCTGTAAGAGTTTCCTCTAATCAAAATTTTGAGTAAAGGCTTATGAGTATGTTACATGACCGTAAGATACAACTTTAAAATATGTTTGTGTAATCCAGATGTTTGTCCAGATGTTTCTTTTGTAAACCTTTTTTAAAAAAAAAAAAAAAAAATTGTATCCGGCTAAACAGAAAGACTGCAAGTTATGATTTGTACAATATTCTGAGGAGTGATATTTCACAACTAACAGAAAGTGATCTTTGGATTTATGCCATGCTCTGAGTGGACATTAAAATGAGATAACACAGGAGATGACCTTGTGGTGTCATATCACCATCTAATTTTTAGCACAAATCATTTAAGTGAAGTTGGAATGTTGGAACTTTTGGTTGGAGAGTAAAAATAGTCAGCGATAACACTGATGTAAATCAACTTCCCCTCAATAAAACTCAATATATTATCACTTACATGGTACTTGTTTAAGTTTAAATTTACACAGAAAGGATATGCAGAAGCATATATGTCTGTTCATCTATATCAACAGATGCATATATTTACATTTTAAATTATATATGCATTTACATTATATATATATATAAAGAACCAAAAAAATGAGACATAGCAAAGACTTTGAATAACCCAGACAGGGTACATTTATATCACTGCACAAAACATCACATTGATCTTGTTTTTTTATTTTTTACTTTCTTGTTCTATTTTTATGGAATAAAACTTCATCCTGGATAAACTTGGTCTCAACAAACTCCATTAATTGTGTATAGAAAGCTGTCAATATTTTAACTGCACAGTCGTCACAGTCAAACATTTAACAAAACATTACTGTCAACTTTATCAGAACTAAGCAAAAAACATATCCATTTAATTACATAAAACAAATTGTGCTAATAGTGAAGGTAAATAATGTGACAGAAATTGTGTCTAATAGCCAGCTGAACAATGTAATGGATAGAAAGAGAGGCCTGCTTACCTTTAGGGCCTGATGCTGGTCCACACATGTATGGGTTTAAGGGTCCTGAGTCCTGTTATTGGCAGATCCCCTACCCAGGAATCTGAGAGAAGGATGAGACTAAAGAGATTAACGGAGAGACAAGGTATCACATTGTGAGCACATCACTGCAGCCTGGCAGCCAGCAAGTGACATTAGAAAGGACAGGAACTCATGGGAGAGCTGAGGGGAGGAGAGTGTGAAGAGCTGGAGGGAGGGATGGGGAGGGGTGAGTACATGAGGGAGTAATACAGGCTGAAATGTGTGAAGAAAAGATGAGGGGGAAAAAAAGAAAGGAAGTTTCTGCAGTGTGAGGTATCAAACGTCATCATTCTGAACCAGTGCCATCAGGACATAAGGATAAAAGCTTTATCGTTTCCATGTACTTATATTCAATTATGCATTCATGATGAAAATGCAACCTGTAGAAATGTAGCTCTTATGAAGATCTATCCACCAAGCCACATTTCAAGGATTAAGCAATAAATAAATAAATAAATAAATAAATAAATAAATAATAGAGTAATTAAATATGCTTCAACAGAAATTAGTTATTAATTCATTATTTATTAATTATCAATTAAGTCAACAGAAATGAGTCATGCACTATAAAATACGTTTGAGGTTTCTGAATGGAATTTGCAAAAATGGTGTCCAGTCCTCACTGATGAAAATGTTGGTAATCCCTGCATTAATCACAGCTGTTGCATGGTTGAACAACACCTCACTATGCATTCAGATATGTTTATGTTTTTGTGTGTCCATAAGAAATAATATGACACTGACTGGTTTTGCTATTATTTTTGACATTTATAAGTATTATAAACTTTATAACACATTTCAGTTTCCACATTCTGGCCATGACCTATGACACACTGACGGCGAGCTCACACAAGGACTTCCAACGTCCAGCATCCTGTCTGCATTAACCACTCGCTGGGCAGGCTGTGATCATTTCACCAATCCATGGGAACATGAAATGTCTCACAAGCTTGCTTGATCCAGCAAAAAGCAGCTACAAGACTCTCATTTCTGGGTTTGTGATTTATTGATCTAAAATGGTAAAATGTTCAGTTTTGCTTTTAATTCTATCCACTGAAAAGAATAAAATATCTAGCCTTATCTAGCCTTAGTGACCATGAGAAACTTTTTTTTTTTTTACAAAGGCAGTATCAAAGATCACCCCAACCATGATAGTCATGCAAAATCCAAACAATTTAGTTTCCAATCAAAAGAGTTACATTACTATTCTGGATCCTTGGATATCACTGTTTCTCTTGTGACCAGTAAAAACATTATTCTTTTCAATTTATATCTGCATGTGAAATGTCACTATCAGTATTTCCTTATTTCCATAAAGCTCATAAATCACTCATCAAGGTTGAATTAGTTTATTTGCTAATCTTATTAATTTTCAAATATACTCAGCTTAAAGATCTAAAAACATAGAAAAGACATTATGTATGTTCTGATACAAAATGCAAAACCACTGAGCTTGTCATGTTGTTCTTTTTTTTTCACCCATCACCTGCTACATGGTGGCACAACACTCCCTGTGATTTTTATCTTTCTTCCTCAAGCTTGATGCACCTAGACAAAAAAGAAGGACAGGTGGTGTTGTGTTACACACTCTGTAAGTATTTTAATCATTAACACATCAGGACCAAATTGATTAGTCACCTGTCATTCTGTCCTCTGTCAAAACTTCACCTTTTTCTGCTCACCATTATATGACCTCCATCTCAGCATCAAAATTGTTCTTTCCTGGGCTATGATTTACAGTCTTCTGTTCTCTGTACTAAAAAGTTTTCTTCCCCTCTTGTGTCATAAACCTATACCTCAAAGGAAGGTCAGTTCAAGAAGTTTATCTTGGTGCCTGTAGGGTCCAAAGTCAACAGTGGAGAATTATAGACATCCTCAACCCTGACAGTGTCTCATGTAGTTGGCAGTTTTGTTAGTTCTTTAACCATTTAGACTCCTCGATTATAAGCCATTTACTCATTTTAAAGCATAATATTCAGTAACTATTATGAATTATTCAGTAACTACACTGAAACTTATCGTCAACCGTGTGTAGTTATGAGAGTGAGGAATGTAAGTCTGGGCATGCTAATGGCTCCTGAGAATTTAATTAGGAAATCGATGTTGAAGTTCTGTTTGTGAAAAATAGATAACTCATAATAATAATTAATATAAATTTTGATATAAGACTAGGGTTATTTTCATTTAACATATACAATAATACACCAGGGTATTCACCAACCTACACCACATAACATACCTATGTTGGTTAATCTTCTTCTAGTCCAGAAATTCCCATCAATTTACCACTCATTGTTAATACAGTAACCTGGGAAATCAAAGAAAATAAATATGCTATAATGCCATGTTTCAGGATCAGCTTAATCAACTCTTAAAAGAGTTGAAATCTCAAACGTTTAAAAGATTACACATATGTAAATATGACACACTTAATCCAGCTACTAGCTTACGTTCATATTTCTGATTTAGATAATGATTTGTGCTTTTTAGCAAAAGACAATACAAGATTTTAAAAGTATATATATGTTTGTTTGTTTGTTTATTTTATTAATTTGGCTAATAAAATTATATTTAGCAATTAGTTTACAGTTAAACAAGAAACTTTACCTTTAACTTTTATTTTAATCAAGTAATGTTACTGAATTAGAATGTTAATGAGGAAGTCAGTAAATAAATTGTATAAAGTATTTCATTTATGTTGTTATACATTATTGAACAGCACCAGTATGATGGAACAGTAGTAACATTGCCATGTCACAGCTCCAGCGTCCCCAGTTCAATCCTCAGCTCGAGATTCTGTCTGTGTGGAGTTTCACATGTTCTCCTCATGTCCGTGTGAGTTTCCTATGGGTTCTCCTGTTTCCTCCCACTGTCCAAAACAGTCAGGTAAGTGGATTGGCTATGCTAAATTGCCTGTAGGTGTGAAAGTGTGTGAAGGAGTATATGCATCTGTGATGGCCTAGCATCCCATCTGGGGTGAATTTGCATGTTATTCATTCAGCTTTTATTATTATTATTATTATTATTATTATTATTATTATTATTATTATTTTTATTTTTAGTAGTAGTAGTAGTAGTAGTAGTAGTAGCAGTAGTAGTAATTATATTTTTAAAGGAAGTGTCTCTAATTTGTACTCCTCATCAATTTTATCCTTCATATTGTCTCATCCTTCAAAGTTTATAGTACTAGCTCCATGGTAGTGATCAGAGGCTCTCCATTTTCCTGTAGAATTTCAAAGCAAATCAAACCTTTAACACTTTTTGTAACTAATCACTGTCTTCAAACATTAGACATTAGACATTTTTAAGATGACAGTTTATTCAGTTTTTTCAATATTCTCTGTCTTGAACCCTGCCTCATTATTGTTTTATAACCCCCTAAACTCTCAGCAGCTGTTACATTCCTCACTAAAATATACACTTGCCTATTAGTTTCAGTGTAGTTGCTGAATAATACTGTAATAATACTGAACAAAATATTCCAAGGTGAATAACTAAATAAAACATAATTTATATGGTTTCAGTTCCTTCCTTCCGTTCCAGGCACGGCAGTGTGTTTCCTTCGGCTGCTGTAACTCTGCACAGAGTGTGTGTTTTGGCAGATCTCATCTGCATGTAGAGATCATTGTAAGCACAAAGTGTCATGCAAACAACCTTTGGAGGAGTTTTTCTTCCATAATGGAGGATGATTTATTGAATTCCTTGAATGTACAGAAGTGGAAAAGGAAATACTGCAAATGCTACCACTACAAAAAAATACCAATACTTTAAAAAGTCTTTTTTGTACATGTGCATAAAAAGATGAAACTTCTAAAGGAAATTTAAAGATATTCAGATATTACATGACACCAGATGACATTATACTAGATCACTTTTTTTAGGGTTACATGTTATAGTTTTCTCTCTTCACAAGAAACCGTGAAAAGAGAAAGTGTCCAGGTGATAGTCTATGCAGCTAATAGGCCCTGGGAAATAACCTGACAAATTCTGCAGGGTGAAGGAATGGAAAACAGAATCAAACAGTAAAAGGCATGTAAAATCCTATCACTAGCACCAATATGCTGACTGTTGTTGTTGTTGTTTTCAAAGTAAATTGATCACATATTAAAACTGTGAGCAAGAATGAGAATGAGAAAAAAAACCTTTATGTACATTACAGAATCATATATGACAAAGTTAATCGTTTATATATGGGTCAATGTGTGATGTAGACTTCGTAAATCAGCCTTTACACTGCTGATTTATTACTGTATCTACAAGACCCCCCATCATCATTAGAAGAAATCGTTAAACTCATTGATTCATTCTCTAATATTTCCGAATACTCAATCAACTGGAGTAGATCTTCTATTCCTTCATTCCATTCCAATAGGTTGGATGTGACATCCCAGACACCACCTATCCCTCTATGTACCAATCACATCACATACTTAGGCATTAATGTTTCCCCCAGGCTGTCAGAGCTGTTTGGACTTAATTTTACTCCATTACTCAAAACAATAGACGATGATCTTCAGTGCTCTTCAATGATTTTCAATGATCTTCAATACTATACTCCCTAAACTAAACTATTTATTCTCAGTGATTCCAATACAACCCACCCTCACCTGGATTAAATCACTAACCTCAATCACTACCAAATTTTACTGGACAAATAAGACCCCAATAATTTAATTGACTAGACTACAGAAACCAAAAACACAAGGAGGACTGGAAGCACCACATTTCTACCACTACTTTCTGGCCAGCTTCAAAATATATACAAATGGATTCATCCTAACCTATCATAAAACACATGGTTAGATGTTGAACAAACAATTTTTAAGGACATTCACAGTTCAGACCCTTCTAAAGCCAGACAATCAAAAAAACATTCCTGTTTTAAAACACCAACAATAGCAGCTGCTCTGACAGCCTGGTGTAAATTGCATCAAATCACAAAAACACCTCTTGCACCATCTAAATTCACCCTAATTTGGAATAACCCAGATTTTAAAGCTAACAAGAAGCCACTCAACTTACACACATGGGCAGAAAAGGGTATCACACAAGTTCAACACATTCTTCATAATAATAAGCTGGCACCATTTTCCCACTTGGTCCAGAAACATGGCATCGGGAGCAAATGTCTTTTGGAATACTTACAAATCAAATCATCTACCCAATCAAAAATTGATACTTGGACCATTAACCTAGACCTTTCCCCTTCAATGTCAGAGCTAATTAATATATCCTCCTCAAAAAAACTACTCTCCAAAATATACAGAATGATATCAAAATCAGACAGTACATTAATCTTACCAAACGGTAAATGGGAATCATTATCCATTATTCCCGATGCCACTTTCCGGACACAAATCTGCAAAAATATCTATTTAATGACAATAAATGCCAACCTGCAACTCATACAGTATAAGATACTTCATAGATTTCATCTAACTGGACAAAAATTGTTTAAAATGGGATTTACTTCAGAAACCTGCTCACATTGCATACAAAATAACCCAGACACCTATGTTCACACCATTTGGCATTGCACCCCAATCAAAAAGTGCTGGGAAAACGTCACTAAATCACAATCCATCCTTATGGGATGTCACATCCCAATGTCTCCCTTCCTCTGTATATTAGGTGATATATCCATAAGAAATTTAAACAACGTAAACAGTCAATTACTCATAGTGGCTCTAACTATCGGCAAGAACACTATCCTCATGAACTGGAAATCAAGGAACATCATACATATTGCATCTTGGGAAAATTTACTAATAGATTACATCTCCATGGAAAACCTGTTCACTTCCATTCAAAACAATACACTAGAATTACACCCCTCTTGGTCATCACTCAATACCTTTAGACAGTCATGATCTTCTTTGTCTGAAACCAACCTCAACGATACACTTCCTGGATTAAGAAAAGGTAGCAACACTAATTAATATTAAACCTAGTTAAATACATATAAAGTTTAAGTAAAAAAAAAAAATAAAAATAATTTTTTTTCTTCCTCTCTCTCTTTTCCTGTTTCAGTACCCCAGTTGGCTGTGGCATCCCAGTCCCTGTCTGGTGCGGTGGGGATTAGTTGTGGGTGGGTGTGGTGTGGGGCCTGGGGCCTTGGGCTTATGCCTTCCTGCCATCTTCCCCCGCACTCTTTCGCCCTGGATTGCTTACCTTTGGCTAGTTCAGCACTGCATGCCTCGCTTTTGTAATGCATCACATAAAATGCCAATCTGCATCACATATTTCCGGATTTGTTGAGTTAATACTGATGTGAATAGCCTCATTGGAAATATATTTACTGAAAAAAATGTTGAAGCGTTCAATACTTATTTCCCCCACTGTATATGCTTCCACTCCCACACTCAGATACGCTTACATTCACAAACACACACACACACACACACACACACACACACACACACACACACACAAATATATATAATTACAGGAGTTATTAGCATAGACTTGTCAAGTTGGCTGTTGCTAGGTATGTTTGTTTGTCTTGCTTATTTTGTATTTGTCACATGTAAATAGTGTCACAGTCTTTTTTGCTTTAAAAAAAAAAAGTTTCCGGACAAGTAGATTTTGATAGACATGAGTCTGCAGCTGCAGAGGTCACTTACCCTTAACTGCTCTGGTAGGGGTCGAGAAGTTGACCTTGGGCTCTCTGTACTTCCCCTTGTGTGTGAGAAGATGCCCCAGGATATGAAAAAGAAAAATGTCCATGTTGCACTACTTACCAGGATAAATACCAAAAATCTCAGCTAGCTTGACTTGATTTAAGCTTTACATAAACTCAACAAAATTCAACAAAAGAAAGAAAGAAAAGTCTTCAAAGACAGGAGCAATCTAGATTTAAGTGGCTTCTTCTATTTGTGTAGATTTAATTAGCTATTATATTAAGTTAATCATAGCACAAAAACATGCAAATTGCCATAAAACCTTAAAGTAACAACTACTACATGTTTCTATTTCCTATTTTAAAATGATCATAAAATTTTAAAAAATAACTTCATTACTTGTGTGAGTTTTTATTACTATTTATTACATTTGTGCTTGTTTTTCTGTTACTGGCAGTTTCAAGTCCGGACTGGCCGCCAGAGGGCAGCATTTCTTTATGTCAGGTGATTACAGTTGAGCCAGTGTTTGTCCCTATTCTCTGAGTGAAGCAACTCACAGGTTTTTTTTTATTTATTATTAATTTAGCAGCCTGCTGATTTTGAGGTTGTTTTTTTGTTGTTGTCATTTGTTTGTTTTTTGAGAAATTGTGTGGTCTTGGAATTAAAAGTTACCCAGTATAAGAAGCAAGCCTGAGGTTCTACTTCTTGAAGTCCTGGAGTTATCACAAGGTACTAAACAAAAAGATTCTTTTCACATTTCTTTACTGTCACATTTCTTTATTTTGTGTTAAGTTTGAAACTAGAAACCAATGTTTTTTTATTAAATATAATAAATATTAATAAAACTGGTGGCTTAGTGGTTAGCACATTTGCCTCGCACCTCCAGGGTTGGGGGTTCAATTCCTGCCTCCACCCTGTGTGCACGGAGTTAGCATGTTCTCCCCGTGTTTCAGGGGTTTTCTCTGTGTACTCTGGTTTCCTCCCCCAGTCCAAATACATGCGTTGTAGGCTGACTGGCATGTCCAAATTGTCTGCAGTGTGTAAATGTGTGTGATTGTGCCCTGCTATGAATCGGCACCCCATCCAGGATGTCCCCTACCTTGCATCCTGAGTTCCCTGGGAGAGGCTTCAGGTTCCCCCGCGACCCAGTGTAGGATAAGCGGTATGGAAAATGGATGGATGGATGGATGGTTGGAAGCCACGGGAGGCATGGTGGTGCAGTGGGTAGCATTGCCACGTCACAACTCCAGGGTCCCTGGAGGTAGGCAGATTGGTTACACTAATTGCTCGTAGGTTTGAATGGTGCCCTATAATGGACTGGTGTTCCATCTGGGGTGAGTTTTCCCACCTTGCATCCAGTTACCGGGGATAGGTTCCGGATCCACTGTGACCCTGATCAGGATAAAGCAGTTACTGAAGATGAATAAATTATGAAATTGTAGTTCCTCAGCAAATCCACACAGCTGCTGCAGGGATTTCTCAAGAACTGTTTACTACTTGATTAGTTGTACTCTGGCAGAGAATCCAAAGAGGTCTGGTATTTTATCTGGAATAAAAACGTCCTTTATGAGATCCATGTTTGGCTCAGCTAATATGGCAGATTGCAACTATACTACCCTACGTTGATCATGCAATGTTAACATGTAAAATTGATTAATGAATATAAAGATATAGTTACGGACACTCAAAAAAGTCAGTAAATTTCAAACAGTAACTTAAAGCAGGGATAACAGGATAGGGTTTTGCAAGACCCCTAAAACAATAAGGAAACATGTTTTCTGCAATTAAAATGCAAAATGGTCAAATCCTGGGAGAAAGACTAATACTCAAGGGGTTTAACAGCTACTTTCTCTATTAGCACAATAAGTAGAGGGTGCATATATTAGACAAGACCTGTGATCTCATAATAATAATTCTTCATTGATCTTGTGATGTTCTTATTGCAACTGTACTTTTGTGAGACTCGGTCCAGATAATTCTGTGTATGTGCCACCAACAAGAAGCATACAGTATGAAGTGGCATGTTGTTGCTGCAGTGAGCATTACAGCTTTGCCTCTGTAACTCGATTCCCTCCATAAGGTGAACTGTGTGCTGATCCGGTGCTAACTTTAGCGGCAGGTTGGTGGCTCTTCGCAGAATGACTGCTCGTTCTGCTCAGACATTAACGTGTGTTGGTGCCCCTGAAACATTACATTTTCTAAATACCATTCATTTTCCCTGTGTGATTAAACAACAGACATGTGTCACGGTGGTGAATGTGATGACATGAGCTGAACCCACTGTCATATCAGCCACAAGATAACTTCAAATTAGCAATAGGAGCAAACCAGTATCGCATTGTATAGCAGGCATAGATGAACTTCACTGGCATGCTACAGGCTTTTTCTGTCAAACACCAGCTCTCCTTTGAGTAATGCCTGGGCACGGGTTATTTTTTTCCTTGTACTTGAGCATAATAGATTATCTGGATGTCTGATTGACATTGAAAATGTTCAAGGCTGGTTGGCACTGGCAGAACGCTCTCTGCATACCATATTTGGTTTATCGTCCAAGCTGTAAATTGGTGGGATGCAGACAGCAAATAAACAAGACTGTTCTTGAAGAGCTATAAGTCTTCATTCATTGGTCTGTCAAGTGCTCCACTGAATACTGAACACGGCTAATAAAAACGCTTCGCACCACTGTAAATGTTTTGTACAATCAAGAGAACATCACTGTACATCTTTCTTTTCCGACTAAATCAAGTGGATCAGCACAGCAAGAGCCATATCGCTGACTAAAGGGAATGTTTATACACTGTATTGACTATATCTAAAGGGGTACAGAAGTGATTACTGCATTTCTTTTTGCAGACGTCTTCATGATTCTGTAATACAACATATCTGTAATAGGAAAAGGTTGATGATCCAGTTCTCTCTCTTTTTCTCTGCCAACGTCCCTTGTGGTGAGGCCTCTGTCAAGACTTCTAGCTCTTCACCTTTCTATATATATATATGCATGAGAAGCATCTGCAGGAAGAGTATCTCCTTTACCATCACTCATGAGCTCTTTTGCATCATACAGAGAGGCCCCCCCCCCCCCAAATGTTGCACTCCTTCATTTTCTCTGGCTAGCAGAAGACAACAGCAGCAACAGTAACGGTTAAGAGAACATAGAAACCCAAGGATTTGGATTAAAATCCTTTGTGGATTAAAAAAAAACAACTTTTGTTGAAATTTATTTTCTTCCTACAAGATTCTTGAGGTAAGATAGATCTTGTGCCAGAGCAATGCTCAGACTGCAGGCAATGAATACCAAACTCATGGCGATAAAATAAAGCTATGTAATGAGCTCATAATCCTGGCTTTGACTGACACCTGATGTGTTCTAGCAGAATGATTTCATTTTCCACAGTTAACCAACTAACAACGATACAACATTTCTTGGTTTAGAACTAATGTTTGTGTTGTGCTTAAGAATAATGGAGATTGGACATTTCCTAAAGGCCTAAAGTATAGATTTTTGTATAATTTATAATTTATGTATTGTGTTTTATTTTCATATTTTCATATTTGTACATATTTAGAGTGCACTCAAATCACTCAAAGTTCAGTGGTTCCTGCAGGAACTTCCAGGGGTCCGTAAAGCAATACCAGGGGGTCAAATTTTGTTATAGAGGTGGAAACCACCAATGAGTATTTTCAAAGTTATTCTTATTGAGTTTTTGGAGTTATTAGCTGATTTAACTGGTCACTTGAAGCGAATGAATTTAACACAAATATCAGTAACTAAAAACAACTCAATGTTAAATTGGATCTAAAGCATTCTTTGAGTGGAAAGTTCAGGAATAAAAAAAAAGCTCTATGGCTGAAAAAAAAAACAAACAAAAAAAAAACCCAGCCATTATAGCATCATACACATTTAAATAATGAGCCTAATATTTGAGTAGTTGGATTATGTTCATAAAAAATAAAAAATAAAAACTGCACTAAAGATAGTCTGAGCGTATTTTACAGCTCAAGGGATCCCTCAATGTAAAAAGTTGTACTTTGGTGTAGTTAACATTTAATAATCATTTAATGATTAGCATTCTACATGCATTCATGAACAACACTTGCTCTGCATGTGAAATACAATGCTTAAATATTCCTGCTCAAAAAACTACACTAATATGTTCCTCTTAATCGCTCAGCAGTAAAATCACAGATGCACTGGTGCAGTGGCTCATGACATTTGAGGAATCTGCTGAGCCGTCCACACTCCTCTGGTTGTACTAGATTGATTTAGGTGGCTGAAACAGAAATACCCTCACCGCAACAAGAGACCTGTTTATACTTTTCCTTAGCCTTCTCCTTTACATACTGGAAGTGTTTATATATCACACTATACCGTATTACATCATCCACTGAAAAAAAAAGAGACAAGTTGTTTGAAAGAAAATAAAAGTCAATAGCTGTTTGAAGATGATGCTTTTTTCTCTATCAGTAATCATACCTGCTCTTTAAACAGCCAGAAATATCTGGTGATGATTAAGTTACAAGGTGGCCTAAATTCCTTTCAGTCTTTCACACCCTGTGAGTTCTCACAATTATTATAAAGGTGTTAAGCCTTCAAAAATAGCAATGGAATAGCTGGCTTTAATGCTTATTATGCCATTATTAGGTTTACTTTGTATACAAAATGATGTATTATGTAGAGATCAATAAGTTTAATTCATACGTTGCATAACTGCCATCAATGGTGACAGCAGTGTCAATGAAATCAACAATGATGACAGTATGACTATGATAAAACATGACAGTGTTCTATTCTTCCCATTACAGGCTGCAGAGATGCCCCGCTCAGGAACACCAGCTCCTCCCAACACAAAGAAAAAGCCCTGTAAAATCATTACTGACCTTTCCAACATCACACAAAATGGTCAGTATACAGTATCTGTAGGTTTTTATGTTATGTATGTCTTATGCACATATACTGTGTAATAATAACAATAGTGTGTACAAATTTGAATGATCTTTCATATGGCCATATGGTCAGATTTTCTTTGATACCACACAAATTAAGTCTTGAAAGGTTTTAACACTAACCTCACCCCTTACCTTAACTTTCTTAACTTTTCATCCAAAGGTTATGTGAATTGTTAAGCAGTGTGAGAGCTGTGCGTTATTTCCCAAGAGAATTTATTTGCAGGAAATCAGGCACAATTTTCATAATTACTTGTTCAGAGCACAGCTAATTGTCTGGATATAAAGAATCGAATGAAACATATGTTCTGTCATTCTGCAGCATAATAAGTGCCACATACTGTAGCTGTGTGTCACACGTACTATATAGGGGACTGGAATAATCACTCAGCCCAACTGTGCGTCACAGTGTAAATATAATGATCCAAAATAATGCTGAAGTTCTTCCTAAAGCAAGTCCAACGCTACTGCATTTTGAAAGCTCTATAAATAAATTCCAGTACAGAAACATCATATTCAGATCGTTGGAAACAAGTAATAATGCAAGTGTAGTCTGAATGAAAAAAACAAGGAGTTGGTCTAATATGAGCTTTGTCCTTCAGTTATTTTAATAAAGAAAATAAACAAAATGATCTCCGAGATGCTGTCACTGTATGTATGTGTTTGTGCTTGTGTGTGTGAATTAGAGAGATATGGAGGGAGATGTTCCACTCTTGCCCTCTAATGAGCAATTCTGTGTGAGAGGTTGAGTGTCTGGAGGCTGATTAATGCTATCGAATGTGCCCACTCATCAGCTGGACTCAGTACTCATAATGACTTGTTGTCCTGTTTACAGGACAACACGGGTCCTATAGTGTCAACACACACAGCTCTCCTTTCACACATATCTAAATTATCTGACAAATTAGTGCCACTGTGATGGGGGAGGAAATGAACAGGTGTTCTGGGATTTCTAGCACATTTTCACTCACATTGCCTCCACTCTTTAAACCCTAAACCACATCTCTCATCTATCACTCTTCCTCTCTTTACACTTACCCGGGGTGTTCTGTAGATGCTGTAAAGTGGTGCTTGAAAGTTTGTGATTTTGTGAAGTTTAGAATTTTCTATATTTCTGCATAAATTTGACCTAAAAAATCATCAGATTTTAATTTGTCTTAATTTTTTCAGATTATTCTTTGTCCTAAATGTAGACAAAGATAACCCAATTAAACAAATGAGACAAAAAAATATTGCACTTGTTCGTTTATTTATTGAGCAAAAAGATTCTACTAATCTAGTTCAATTTTTAAAACAAGCTACAGGTTACTAAAGTTTCTTACTTACCCTAAATAGCATGCTAACTACTGTGAAACCAAGAAGCAATTTCCCTGCACAGCTGATGAATATCCTATTTCTCTGGAAACTTTACTACATTTCATTTTTACTATATCCACTATTATTACTGAAGTACAGTGTAGTTACTTTGTGGAGTCCACATTATTAGCTAGTAACTAGCCAACTTTTAAAATGAAAATGTATTCCCTCACTGCTTCTTACAAACAGCTTTCCATGATGTAGCATTAGTAGCAGATATTCAGAAACTGTTTCCATCTACCAGCTTGACTTAGCCTGTGTTTTTGCGACTGGTAGCAGGTCAGAATTAGCTGGATGTTTCAGCAGGGTAGATACAAGAACTTCTACAGCTAAGCCACCTACACCTTTCTGAGTCAAACTGCTCTTCTGTGTGTAAACAGTACCAAACTATCAAGCTCCAAAATACATACAGTAGTTTAACTAGCTATCTAGGACACTCATATTAAATTAACTGCAGTTAAGTTAACTTGCTCAGTTAGGCTTATACTTTTCCACTTAAATGTACATACATGTATTTGGCAGTTGCTTATATTCAAACTGACTTACCAGTCCCACCAGTATTTCTAAGTTTGTGATCTCAGAAAGGCACGCAAAATCCATCAAACTCCACAAAATTTGGAGGAGCTTACAATTTTTCTACATTATCACAGATTTGGGCTAAGACGTGTCATGTGATGTCATCACAATGACATCACAACCTCTTCGATTCATGTGCATTGAACATGAGTACAGCTAAAAGGTCTCATTTAACAACAAACATCATTGTGAAAGACCGCGCAAAACAAGGATCACAGCTGGAGTATTGCAGAAGTTAGTTGCATCTTGGGGTCAGAGAGTCTCCAAAACTACAATCCGAAGTCACCTACATCACCACAAGTTGTTTGGAAGGGTTTGAAGAAAAAAGCCTCTACTCTCATCCATAAAAAAAACTCAAGCGTCTTCAGCTTGCCAGACACTACTGGAACTTCAAATGGGATTGGGTTCTATGGTCAGATGAAACCAAAATAGAGCTCCTTGGCAATAAACACCAGAGGTGGTTTTGGCGCACACAGAGAGGTAGCCATAAGGAAAAGTACCTCATGCCCACGGTTAAATATAGTGATGGCTCTTTAATGTTTCCTGCAATTCAGATTTCACCAATTCAAGTAGTTTTCCTCAAAAAAACAAAAATCTCTGCAAATTGCATTTTTTAAAAACCCGCAGCAAAATCAAGCATTTTTGGCCACAAAAAACCTCTGTACGGCCTGACTTACAGTGGAACTCAGTCTTCTGCTTGCTAGTCCAGAACCAGATCCACAGTCAGCATTGCTGTTAAACCTGCACAGAGTAACTTGGGGACAATAACAATAAAGATACTAATAAAATGATACCAATAAAAAAAAAAAAAACTCACACAAGAGCCATGCCAGGGGCTTAGGCAGCTGTCCGTGCAACCTAAAGCATAGGCCGTTTCTGACAACAAGCCATTTGTGGGTTTATATAGTGAATTTATATAGCAGTGGTCCCTGTTGCAAAGGTGGCATAGCCTAAAGCCAGATACACCTAGCATGAGCTTGTGAAACACCTTTTAATTTGTTCTGGAAATGTTTCATAATATTAATATTCCACTGTAACTTTTTTTTTTTGTAAAATTTACAAAGCAGTACATGTTATATTCACTTGTGCATGTTTGCACAGCTAAATCACATTTAACGTTATATTTTTTTTATGCAGCACTCAGCACAGCATCCTTGTCTTTGGCATCAGCTCCAGGGTTTATAGCTGATTTCACACAGGAGAATGAATAAATAGCGCTGCTTGATGACACAGTAGTGCATCTTTGGTCCTGTAAAATGGATCAGATCCTTTTATTGCAAAATAAAAAGAAATATATCTTACACTTTAAGCATTTCTTAGCGTTAAAGGCTTTTGTGAATTACTGTATGTTCTTACACACACTGCTGAACATCATGGGCAGTCTGGGCTTTGTTCAGACTCAGTAGCTATTCACCCATCAGGTTGAGAGCCTTCAAGCTAGAACTTCCAAAGGAAATGATTTATTTTCTGCTTTTTGGCTATTACTGTTTTCATTATTGACCCCCATTTTCCCCAAATATTCCCAGAGGAAGAAGAAACAGATGTCACTGAGTTTGACCTCGGGACTAAGATTAAGACGCCTAAGGAAGTGATGCTGGAGGAGCTGTCTCTGATGAAAGGCAAAGGCTCTAAGATGTTCAGAATGAGGCAGCAGAGAGTGGATAAGTTCATTATCAGTGCTGAGAATCTGGTAAGCCTGCTCAAGAGAACAGAGACTCTGTAGGACAGAATTACAAACAAAGGATTGAATGTACAGTCCATCCATCCACCCATCCATCCATTTTCTATACCGCTTATCCTACTGGGTCACGGGGACCCTGGAGTGGGGTGCCAATCCATCGCAGGGCAAAATCACATTCACACACACCCATTCATACACTACTGACACTTTGGACATACCAATCAGCCTACCATGCATGTCTTTTGACTGGGGGAGGAAACTAGAGTACTCATAGGAATCGTCCACAGCACAGGGAGAACATGCAAACTCAGCACACAGAGGGCAGCAGCGGGAATCAAACCCCCAACCCTGGAGGTGTGAAGCGAACATGCTAACCACTAAACCACCGTGCACCCTGAATGTACAGTATGTCCTGTAAAAAGGAGAAAATTGACTAGACATGCAGAGTATAATGTACATAATTGTCTTTGAATCACTCATGCTGAAAGGGCTACCTTGCCTTTCATGTACACCTTTATGATTATTATAATCCTCATTAAAACTCTGTTCCAGTCTGATATGATACAGTATACTCATTAGCTTTTTTTTTTGTTTCTGGCCATTTTCCAGCAAAACCTCCAGAACCTGGCACCTCCTATAAACTGTGAAAAGACCCCACCCGAGACCCTCCCAAAACCAAGTCCACCAAAAGGTAAACTACATACCTTTCCAGTGAATTTATGACACAGTTTATGCTTGAGATAATAACTGGTACTGTCCTATATGGTTAATAAATTATTTAATATGTCATGTGATGCTTTCACCTTATTATTATTTTTAACAAATAAAGTAGAACCTGAGACTGAGAAGGAGAGCTGTGAGTATGTTAAAACATATGTCTCACCATGGGAACATGCTATGAAAGACAATGACGAGCTCAAAGCCACCATGAAGCCACAAATGCCAGGACCTCATGTGTACAAGGATCTGCCCCAATACAAGAGTTTCAATAGGTACATACTCAGAATTGAGAACAGGAAATTGAAGGATCATACAAAACATGATCCTCAGCAGTGGTTTGATTTCTAATTAGAGTTAAATGTAAGCCAGTTTCTGTACTTTTTCTTATAGAACAGCACTGCCTTTTGGAGGATTCGACAAGGCTTCTCACTTGCTGACCTTCGAGATCCCTGAGCTCAAGACTGCTTCTGAAGAGCCAGAGCAACTTCCTGTGTTCCAGTGTCACATCGACTCTCGACCATCTTTTAACCGTACTCCCATTGGCTGGGTGTGCAGCGAAGAGCCCAGCTACATTCCCCTGACCTCCCTGGAACCCATCCCCTTCGAACCAGAGACTGAAGACCTCTGAGGTCCATGTTCTGCTGATTCATGCAGGCTAATATCTAGCTCATGTCAACTTAAATCATTATTGTAGTGTTGAAGATATTTGCCAGATCTCTTGGGTATTGGCAGCTATGAAGGCAACAGCCAATATATTTCAACATTGTATGGTAATGTACAAATGAGATGTAAATACAGCTATTTACTATACATAACTAAGCTGCGCCACCTCAGAATATAAGTTTGCTTAAAAATGTCAAAATAAAATAAAAAATCAGGACATGCCAGAAACCTTGTAATCATTGCTGTGAATGATCTTTCAATACATGAATAAAAGGAAATCTATAATCTTCTATAAAACAAATTTTCAGGATTATTTTTTCAATTATTTGTTTGTTTTTGTCATTAGTGGTCCAATGCATCAAGAATCACACCTGCTCTAAATCTCTCCATTCAGTACAGACTAATAGAGCTGTAAACCCTGGTCCTAGATTGCCCCCCTGTCCTGCACGTCTTAATGTTTTCCCTGCTCTAACACACCTACTTCAACTCAGGGAGGCTGTTAATTAGCCAATCAATTAGTTGAGTCATGTGTGTTAGAACAGGAAAAACACTAAAATGTGCGGGGCAGGGGGTACTACAGGAACAGCGTTGGGAGCCTGTGGTGAATCATTCATTATAACACACACACACACACACACACACACACACATTTGTTAAACTATCCCTGAGAGGATTGTTTGTTGACACAATTAATTGTTACATCTAAATCTAACTCTAACATTAACCTTATGAATCAAGAACCAGAAGGAAACATTTTTGGCCCTATTAGTTTTTATTGTTTTTTTTTTTGTTTGTTTGGTTTTTTTTTGCAGGTTTTGGGGATAAATAACACAGTTTTTCTCATGGGAACCAGCCAAGTCTCCCCACAAGGTCAAATCTGTCAGATATTACTATCCTCATGGGGAAATGTGGTCCCCAGCAAGATATACAACCCCAATTCCAATGAAAAAAGTTGGGACGCTGTGTAAAATATAAATAAAAACAGAATGCAATGATTTACAAATCTCATAAACCCATATGTTATTCACAATAGAACATATAAAACATATCAAATATTTAAACTGAGGAAATGTACAATTTTATGAAAAAAAAAAAGGTAACACTTAGTAACACTTACTTTTCCAGCCTTTTGTTGCCCACGTCCCAACTTTTTTGTTGCGGCCATCACATTCAAAATGACCTTTTTTTTTTTAAACTGAGGAAATGACTGGTACATTTCCTCAGTTTAAACATTTGATATGTTTTCTATGTTCTATTGTGAATAACATATGGGTTTATGAGATTTGCAAATCATTGCATTCTGTTTTTATTTACATTTTACACAACGTCCCAACTTTTTTGGAATTGGGGTTGTAAACACACTTTCGCGCACGCACACACACACACACGCAAAAGAGAAAAGCCAGTCAATGACCTCTTGAGTCTCCTTGAGGAAAGGTAATAGTTAATTTATTGTTTTTATAAGATGTAAGGATTGGATAAGTTATTTGATCAATCAGTCAAATATATGGATGAAGTAGGTTTGCAATATTTTGTTTATGTGTAAAGAAATTCAGCATATAAAATGAAAAAATGCCATAGTGATAGGTGGTACGGTGGCTTAATGCATAGCAAGTTTGCCTCGCACCTTCCGGGTTGGGGCCTTGGTTCTCGCCTCCACCCTGCTTGTGCGGAGTCTGCATGTTCTCCACATGCTTCAGGGGTTTCCCCCAGCTACTTCCAGCATTGTTGGCTGATTACCATTTACAAATTGTCCAAAAGGTGTGAATGTGTGCGCAATTGTTCCCTCTGATGGGCTGGCAAGCCATCCAGGGTGTTCCCTGCCTTGTGCCCCAAGTTCCCTGGGATAGACTCCAGATTAAGTGTAGATTAAGTGGTACAGAAAATGTATGGGTGGATATATTGACGTTATTATAGACCCAATAACAGATTATATCTTGTGTCTTTGAGATTCAAGGAATAATTCATTGCCACAGGATTGAAAAAGCAGATCAGGCCAAATTGTATTACTTATCTTGCACTGAAAAGATAGAGAAAAAAGAAAAGAATAAAGCTTTCCTGATGAACACGTAAAGAAAGGCGTAATAATCCTCAACACAACAGCCAAATCGAGAGAAAAGGTGGATGACGTCATGCCCTGACGTGCAGTTCACACTCAAGCCGCTAGATGGCAGAAAGCGGTTTATATGATGGCGTCAGCTTACTGAGCTCCATCCCAAACCGCATACTCCAATCCAAACCGATCACCACACCACTACCGCACTCAACACACTGCCTATATACAGTACTAAGCGACATAGTGGTGTACCCGGCTTGCGTACTAGTCTGACACACTAGAAACAGAAAACGGGAAGAATTATCGCGAGAACACGGCGTGTTTTGACGCGGCGCTGGATGGCGCTGCGGGATGTTTCGGAATTTTTTTGCGGGGAGGTTTTTTCCCCCCTTCGCCTACAGGTTTCTGCTCGGATAGGACACAAGATCACGGTCTGGACGAAGGCACACAAGGTGAGTAAGCGCACTTTACAACTTGGTAAACGGTGAAGCAGTATAAACGGGAGTCGCAGGTTAAGGGTGGGAATGTTTTGAAAGTGCAACTTAAATGTAGCCTTCCAGATGTGCTTGCTTGAGGATGTACTTGGAACACATGTGCGTTGAGATGCTTTCCGCTGATGCTTTAAGGATGATGATGTGCTTCATGATATGCATTGTAGCAGAGTAATGTGCAGACAAAGCCAGTTTTCCCCCTTAACTCCCTCCCTCCCCTCCTTTTATTATTATTATTATTATTATTATTATTATTATTTTTGCAGGGAACAACACAATCTAGCCAAACAGCTAACACTGCGCTTCACAAATGCACTGTCACGCTCAGCATCTTTCAGCCAGCAGCATGAACACCGAGCTGCTTCACCTGGAAGGACTGCACACTCTTTCTAACAGCACAGATGTGCTCAACATCACACCATGTCAACGCAGTGTGACCTCACGCCTAGGTTTGTTTCTCTTCACAGTATGTCATAGGCTGAGGTCAAGTACTTGTTGATACTGATAGATCCCAAACATGTTGTCTTGTTGTTATTGTTGTTGTTTTTTCTTTTCTGGGTTAGTCATATTCGGCATGACCTTAATGCTGCTTATGTCATTTGATATCATGACGCATCAGGCATCATCCTGCACATGTTCCTGCTGTCAGAGCTTTTAGGAGCCTGCGCCTTTTAAGGACGGGCGATCTAGACTTAAAACTAGATCACAATATTCCATGGTATTATTTTTTGTGGTAATGATATAAATGACAGTATGAAAATAGTAACGTTCAACACTGTCTTTTTGGCCACAGGTCACATCAGCATGCAGTCTCAAGAGCCATGCAAACATTGATCCGAAAAAGTAGAACATAATCCTGACCCTCATCAGATACTAAACTGTAGCAGTTAAGTAGGCATAAAAAATTAAAAAACAACAACAAAAATTAAAAAACAACAACAAAAAACATTTATTCTGTAAAAGTGCACGTGATATTTAAATAGTGCAAACTTAACAAGCCTTAAACTATGCTGCAAAACATCAAAACCATATATAAATTCAATAATGATTCAAATCAAGTTCAAGTTTGAAATGTAAACTAGTTATATACTAGTTATATAAGTTGGGCGGTACCTTCCGATTAATCAGCTGATAGTTTTTAAAATTAATACTGAATGAAAACATAACACTCAAGATAAAATATTGCTGAACTTTATTACAAAAATAAACAGTATTGCCTGTACCATATAAACTATTAATAAATATTAAAGTAAATAAAAGCTATACATCTAAACTGAACCAAAAAGTAATACTTCAAATAAGAAATAAAAATAGAGACATCCAAAATGCATTAAAAAACACTGCAAATACCACCACAAAATTTGTCAGTGATAGTTTTTATTTTGCCTCTAGTGGATGCTCTTGTATTGTATGACCTTTCTCAGCCGCTCCCACAATGGAAGCAACTGGGAAAAACTATCGATGTGGATTTTTGCAGATAACCGATAGTTCCAGGAATCTGTTATTGGTGCTGTTTAATTGGCAAAATCGATCAATTGGTCGACCTCTCATGTAAACACCAATTCTGACTTTATTCTTAAACATTGTACTAAGGTTGGAACTCTGGCTTCAGCCATGCTTGTTCTCGTTCTACATGTGAGATGCCCATGTTGTGGTGCATAACCATGACATATTATATCGTCAGTATCGTGGGATGACAAACTCTTATCATGGGGAGGAATTGTACCGGTATATCATGGATGATACGATATGGCACAGCCTTAGCGCCCATTAACCATCTAACTAGTGCAGGAAAAAACATACATACAACCTAGACAAACAAGACATACAACCCAGCTTGGTCTGAGTCTGACTATACCAAATGCAGCTGGGTCTGACCAGCTACCAGCAGATCAACTGTTAGACCTTTTTTTTTTGCCAAAAGGTATAAAGGAAACAGTTTCTGAATGACCATTATAATGGTACATCCTTGAATTAATTTTAAGGAACTAACATAACACAAAAGAGGACCTCTCAACCATTTATATTTGTATACAACTGAACACTATATACACAAATCTATAAACTGCATGGTGTTTGAAAAGTCAGGAACCAATGAGACATATACTTCTTTTTTTATTTTTTTAATTTATTTACTATGTTCTACGTTTGCGCTTTTGCTCGACACAATTTCTTAGCCGCTCTGTCATGTTTTTGCGGATTTTGCTCAACACTGGTTCCTGACCTTGTTGGACATCCTTCAGTGGCTAATGCTGGTCTGCATAAAATTAGGACTGCAACAAGTAATCAAATAAATGTAATAATAATAATAATAACAACAACAACAACAACAACAATAATAATAATAATACAAGTGCTGTAGTAGTATGGTTTGATTGAAATACTGGAAAGAAACTTTCGGTACTTTTAAATTTTAAAGTTACCCAATCTATCCATCCATCCATCTTCTATACCGCTTATCCTTTTCAGGGTCACGGGGAAACCTGGAGCCTATCCCAGGGAGCATCGGGCACAAGGCAGGGTTACCCAATCTAGTCCAATAATAATAATAATAATAATAATAATAATAATAATAATAATAAAAGGTTAAGTAATTATCAAAATAATCATCAGCCTTCTACTAAACATTAATACAGTTTCTAAAACATATAGTTGGGGTGGATGATATGATTATATGACATTGTTATTGTGATAACCTTGTTATATGTGGCATTAAGACACCATTGTGGTACAGCAGACAGCATATAACCCTGACAACTATAGAGTCCCTGGTTTGATCCTTAGCTCAGGCTGCAGCTTGTAAAAAAGTGCATGGTGTCTTGCGATGGACTGCTGTCCCATTCAGTGAGCCCACTTGTGTCCAGTGTTCCCAGTATAGGTCCAGATCCACCTTGAACCTGACTAGGATAAAGTTTTTACTAAAGATGAATGAATGAATGAAAGTAGCCTTGGATTTGGTGTTGTCAGTACATAGCAGTAAGTCATATTATATTTGTTGCCGTTAAGTGTTGATTTTCATCACTGGAGCCCATGTTTGGGATTTTCGATAAAATGTTGTCAAATGTATACATTACTGCCTTTCCTGAATAGAAAAGACAATGTACATGCACACTTTGTGGTGTAACCATAAGACTTAAATCTCTGTGAGATTGCTTAATTTGTTCTGCAAGTGTAGAATTAAAGAACCAGAAAGACTTCCAATGAATGATTTATCATCCTTGATATGCAGTCAAATGTGGGGAAAAAAAGTTACCATCTGTCTAGTGCAGAAACAAAGTTACTAAAGTTACCAAATCTATTTGTGGTCATTTTGCATTCTTTTCAAAATAGAGTTTCACTCTTGGAGTCATCATCAGTCACATCATCAGCTTTTTCCACAAACAGCTTGCTGGTTAATCTCACGCTTTTGGGACACAACACAGGACTACAGGCTGCATTGAGCAAGCTACTGACAATTTACTGTATTTACATTTCAAAAATGTTGCTTGTTACACTACAAGCTCCATGGCATGAGTAGCATAACGCTAATCTGTGGTTCTGTGAACCCTGGATAACTCTCTGCTTAGACAAGGGAGCCACTATTTTTTTCTTCAGTGACAGATGAACAGATGGTCTGAGGACTGGATGGCTGCTGTCTGGTCTAAATAGTACCATAGGGTGCATACCTGGCACGACAAGGAACGCTTTGCCGGTTCACCTTCATGGAACACTGCAAAGTCAGTCAATTTATTTACAAAATTGGGCTATATGACCTTGGGCAGAAAACCTGGGTTCAGTCACAAGGTTACCCCATGGTCATCTGGCCACCAGTGCTTGCAAGGTGAGCTTATTGCCAGAGCATGCAGGTCTTCCATTATTGCACCACTATTTTGGCTGTAAATTGTCCTGGCTCCAGCCTCTTCTCTTCATGGTTTGCAGATGGGGGGACGCTGTTATGTCATGTCCCACAGGATGAATATGGGAGACACCAGATGTGTGGCAGCTGGAGCATGGAACATGGAAACATGTTGAAGTGACTTAAAAACACACCGTGGATGGGCGGTTGGGCCATGCTGGTTTTGTGATTCTGGCACCTGTGTTGTCCAAAGTGACCATGGCAAACAGGACAGATTTTGCTGGGTTGATTTTCCCTTTATGGTGCTGGGTACTGCCAGGAGTTAGTTGTGTTTGCTTTCTCCCCACAGAGGGATCAGTTTCAGGTAAGTTATTGCACATACTGAAACAGATAAAGTATTGCACGTGCTTGCCACATGTGCTGCAATAATGTAATTTCTCACTAGAAATCAGCCTTGTATCTGCAATGAGTGCTTGTACAGTGTACACCTGGATGCATTGCTTCATGTGATGAGACCACCAGCAACGCGATACAGGTATCAGTTACAGGCTTTTAGCTGACCTGCTCGTGATCTGATCGGTTGAGCAGTCTGTTCAAACCCTCCTTTAGAAAGCTCAATAAACTCCATGCACTATCACAACCAGAGCTGTGTGAAGGAGTACATTAGGTGCTGTGGGTTGTGTATCACTGACAGCAAGGGATGACCCAGACCTTATTTTGTATGTTGCTGAGACCATAGTTGAGCATGGAAAATTCTCCAAGACGTGGCTGTAGACATGGCATCCTCGCGTTCCACAAACGAGGAATGTGAAGGAAGAGTAAGATTTGGGCTATTAAGCAAGCGCTGTTTGAAGGACATGAGATTCTGAGTTGCACTCACTGCTTATGCTTTTCTTCATCTTCCAGGGGATACAGACATTGGCTACTTAAGAGTGGCTCTTTTATGCTGTGTGGCATTTATTTAGTTTGCTGGCATGGTTTGGGTCCACTTGTCCCTTTAGTAGAAAGCATCAGTGCAAATCAATACAAAGTTATTCTGACTGGTCACCTTTATCTTGTGATGAAGCATTGCTTTCCTGATAGGAGTTGTAACTTCCAGGATGATCCTGCCCACAACCACAGGGCAAAAGGGCTCACTGAATGTTTGATGAAAATGATGATAAATGATATGCTAAGACCTTCACAGTCACCAGATCTCAACCTAATTGAAAATCTATGGGAGATTTTAGAACGGCATGTTAAGCTGGTTTTACATTATGCGATTCCTGCGGTCTTTTGTGGTTCTTACTTGCCACACTGTACAAGATGATCCTAATAGGAATTCTATAACAGATTGTGTGATAACATGTCTTCTTCATATCAGATTAAATGAAGAAGATAGTTACTGTGTTCTACCATCCCCTATTTCTTTCCATGTTGCGTCCCGTTTTGTCCTGTAGTGATATACAGTAAGTGTGATAAGACGTTATAGAGACATTCTGTCTGCTGCTGCAATTCAACAAAATGCTCTTCTTTTAAATTCATTTGTGTATGCTTTGTGTATGTATATGTTGTGTAATCATATGCCGTCCTCCTGTTGGTAGATTTTAGACGAATGTCATAGCAGAGGTCACACACTGAGATTTTAAGTAAAATTTTCTGACACTGCCAGAACTGTCATTGGCTGTCTTTGGTCGCAGCGGCACTAAACCAGCCGCAGGGAGCATGCCACATACCAGGGCTGTCCAATCTTATCTGCAAAGGGCCGGTGTGGGTGCAGGTTTTCATTCCAATCAAGCAAGAGCCACACCTGATTCCACCTGTTTGATCAGTTGATCTTGGCTTTCAATAAACTCAGGTGTGGGTTCTGCTTGGTCAGAATGAAAACCTGCACCCACACCGGCTCTCTCCGGATAAGAAAGACTTCTAAGACCACCGATATCAACTCACGAACAAAAATTATCCTATACGATGTGCGATTGTGCCGCGACAGCAAAGTAGGGCCGAATATCATACAGTGAAAACCCGACTTTAGACAGCACTTTCTTCCACCATCATCACAACACTGACTGAGGGAATATCTTTGGGCAGAATAGTCTTCATCCCTCCAGTACACTTCCAGAGATTTATAGAATCTATGCCAAGCAACACTGAAGCTGTTTCGGAACATTGTGGTGGCCCAACAGCTCATTTAAAAACAAAATGATGTTGATTTGTATTTTTAATTTTTAATTCGCAACCCGTCTTTATCTCAAATAAATTTATCACAAAAAGTGAAACAGAGAAAACTTAGTATTGCTTTGTTTGTAATATCAAAATATTTGCATGAATCTCTTTATTCCATCGCCATTAAAAACCTCAATTTGACCCATGGCTTGGTTAATAGCTTGTGGTCTCATTAATAAGAACATTTTGTTTATTGTGCCTGCATGTCTATTATTGACCCACACTGGACTCAACTGCTCGTGTCAATGCCTGGCAAATGCTGTTGAGACCCATTAAGTGCTCTGTGTGCATTTATAAATTCAGTAGTAGGCCATGGGGAGGTCATCTGCAAAACGTTGCTACCCATTCCAATGAGGGTCTATTAGGGGCATGAACAAAATGAAATGAGGAACTCACTGAGAGCTGTCTGAACCAGTTGTGTGTAAGGTTGGAACTCATAATAAATGTTACAGTAGAGCTGTTTTAAGCCAATATCTTGGGCCATCAGTCAAAGTGTTTACTTCTGAGATGGAAGAAAATCTTTATATATATTTTTTATCAGCTTGTGCGATTATAGATTTTCTCAGAAGCTGAGTGAAATTGGTTGGTGTATGTGTGAATGGGCAGAGGAACAGCTTTATGTCTCAGACCTCTAAAGAGTAACAGTCTTAACACTCTGTGTGGTTTCTCCTCAGATAAGATCTTTTGATTCTAAGCAGCTTTGTGTCTTCAACAAATAAACCCTTCAAGTTTTGGAAAATGGAGCACACTTTATGTATTTCCCACCATTTTTTTCTTTGAAAGCTGTTTAAGTTGAACCATTGTAAATATTTTCGACAAGTGTTTAGGTAGGTTGTTTTTAAACCAGTATTCTTAGGATGAAACAACAAAGTGGTATCAAATTTACGCCCTTTTGTAATATTGGCTATTCACTTGGCCAAGGTATGAAACAGAAGGAGAGGCTGAGAAAACGGCTTATAATAACATGACATCTTTATCCTTATGTAATATTCTGCTTCGTTTCTGAAGACCTTTCTGCCCGTGATCATATAGTAACATTTTTATCTCTGCCTTTTAAAGTTTCCACTGAATAATTTTTCTTAGGCAAAGAACTGATGTGACAAATAAACATTATAGAAAGCAGTGTTATTTTCACACGGATGTTTTATTCTCTGTTTAAAAGTATGTGTAAGATCAGCTTCATCTAAACAGCAGTTAGTTTGTTGTGACAGTGCTGGCTAGCTTTATTAAAGGTTGAGGAATAGCCAGGAAAATGAACTTTGGGTCCTCCCTATTGTCGCCTGTGTCTATTTGGAGCTACACATAACCCAGTTGCAGGAAAGCTGTATTGTAATCTCAAATCTGGACACAAAGGAAAAGCAAAATGGTGATAGAAAAATAGCCTAGATCAACTTAAATCTTAATTAGTTAAATAAGGGAATAATCAGTAAGGCCAGCTTTGCAAACTTTCATTTGGTTAGTCTTCCATTAGGGCTGCCCGATGATGTCGAAAATGATCATCACAGTTATTTTGCTCAGTATTGAAATCATGACTATTTCACAATTATTCAGCCATAGTGCTCCGGCGGTCCGTAGGATGCGAATACAAACCCCAACAATGCTATTACCATCCATACTGATGGTTTAAAATAGACTTATATATATATGTGCATCCTGCATCTTTAATAATGGACCACCCAATTCTGCTTTGTATATAATCATATAAACTAGCTCACTTTTTCATATCGGCACAAAAATCTCCCTTACTTTCCTGGAGTGCTGCAGTGCAATTAAAACAATATCTATGGTAAAACAAAGGCACCCTGAGTAAACACAAACTACAGTTTTTAAATGATAATGTTATTTATTGAAGCAAAAAAAGTTCTCCTATACCAACTGGGCCTGTGTGAAAATGTATTTGCTATTTCCACAAATCTATGAAATTGCATTAATAACGGGGTTCAGCTGGACTAGACACAACCAAGCCTGATTACTGCAAACCCTGTTCAATCAAATCACACTTAAATAGAACTTTTTCAAGGATGAGGAAGAAGGTGATTGAAATACATCAGTCTGGGAAGGGTTACAAAGCTATTTCAAAGGCTCTGGGACTCCAAA
>JANDJT010000032.1:7456064-7491640 GCA_024331685.1 Stegophilus panzeri
TGAACCTTCCCAGAAGTGGCCGACCTTCCAAAATTCCTCCAAGAGCACAGCAACTACTCATCCAGGAAGTCACAAAAAAACCAAGGGCAACATCAAAGGACCTACAGGCCTCTCTTGCATCAATAAGGGTCACTGTTCATGACTCCACTATCAAAAAGACACTGGGCAAAAATGGCTTCCATGGAAGAGTGGCTAAACAAAAACCACCGCTAACCCAGAAGAACATTAAGGCTCGTTTCAATTTTGCCAAAACACAACTTGATGATCCTCAAACCTTTTGGGAGAATGTTCTGTATACTGATGAGTCAAAAGTGAAACTGTTTGGAAGACAGGGGTCCTTTACATCTGCCGTAAACCAAACACAGAATTCCACAAAAAGAACATCATACCTATGGTCAAGCATGGTGGTGGACATGTGATGGTGTGGGGATGCTTTGCTGCTTCAGAGCCTGGGCAACTTGCAATAATTGAGGGAGACATAAATTCTGTTCTCTGTCAGAAAACCCTGAAGAGAATGTCGGTCTTCAGTTCGTAAGTTGAACTCAAGCGCAACTGAATTATGCAGCAAGACAATGATCCAAAGCAAAGGAGTTAGTCCTAGTCCTAGTAAGTAAGTGAAAGACTGATCTCTATTTATCGAAAGCGTTTGGTTGTAGTCGGGGGCGTCACTAGAGATTTATGAATGGGGGGGGCTAAACCTCTTTTACGGAGGTCTGGGCATACTTCCCCCCAAATTTTTAAAGCCACCAAAACATCTTTCTAGTCATGTGTATTTTAGAGTAACAATGGGTGTAAAATCTATAGAAATATGGTTAGTTTTGGTCAAGGTATACCTGTCTCATAATTTGTGTTAGAGTCTGATCTAATATGACTTACTTAAATTATATAAAAATAAAGAAATTAAAGTCCACTTGGTACCCATCCATCCAACACCAACAAAATGCGAAAATGGCTGCACTATGTAGCCAAAATACTTTTTGGATTTTATTTAGAGAGAGTGAGTGAGAGAGTGAGTAAGAGAGTGCGACGGCAATCAACACTACATTACTGCACATTGTCTTTGTTTATTATATTAACTACGTTTACACGTTTACAATCGAGCTACTGTGTCGTCGAGCTACAGTCTTATTTGTCTGTCCGAGTATATATGACACGATGCGTAATTGAATGATTGATACAGTTTGGTGCGATCCCTTGTGTTGTGCGTCACCTCTTGTAATGATCTGGGAATATTTCCCTTTAAGACCAGAAGGGGCGCATGATCGCGTCATTCTGCGCTCTGCTGCCTGTGTGTGAGTCTGCAGCAAGTGTGTGAGTGAGCAGCCAAACTGTAACCATTATAATGCTCAGCATAATTAATAAAACCACAGTGAAATGTTTAAACAGTAAACTGTGTCCTGTGTGGATCACTCCCCCAGGTCCTAGTGCCTGCACAGGGACAGGTTTAAGATGCTATGTAATCGAACCATTGATTAAAAAAAAAGAAATCAAAAAGAAAATATATTGGTTGATCTATTGATTTGCTTAGGGGGGGCTAATGAATATTTTAGGCCTAGCGATGTCCCTGGTTGTAGTTATTGCTGCTAAAGGTGGCACAACCAGATTTTAAGTTTACGGGGGCAATTAGTTTTTCACATTGGTGATAGGTGTTGGATAACTTTCTTTTGCTTCAATGAAAAAAAAAAAAAATTAAATAAAAACTGTATTGTGTGTTTACTCAGGTTGCCTTTGTTTTATATTGTATTTCATTTGAGGATCTAAAACTATTTAGATATACACAAAAACAGAAGAAATCAGGAGTGTCAGAGGACAGGATACATCATCTTATGTGCCCACACACACCAAAACAGGCTCAGAACATAAAATTACCACAAAATCTACAGTATGTAAATGTATTTAAAAACGAGTAGTACAGACTCCTTAAAAGGTTTAGAACAGTGTGTATGTGCAACAATACAAAATACTTCAGGAATACTTAAAAACTATATAGTTTATAAAGCATTGTTAGTGCTTAAATTTAGGTTTATTCTCCCAAAATATTTTTTTCCCCACCATGACTATATATTAAGGGGGCACAGTGGCTTAGTGGTTAGTATGTTTTCCTCGCACCTCCGGGTTGGGGGTTTGAGTCCTGCCTCTGCCCTGTGTGTGTGGAGCTTGCATGTTCTCCAGGTTTCCGCCCCCAGTACAAAGACATGCACTGTAGGCTGATTGGCATTTCCAAATTGTCTGTAATGTGTGAATGTTTGTGCGATTGTGTCCTGCAATAGGTTGGCATCCCATCCATGGTGTCTCCTGCCTTGTGCCCCAAGTTCCTTTGGATAGATTCCAGGCTTCCCCGTGACTCTGTGTAGGATAAGTGGTATGGAAAATGGATGGGAGGATGGATTGACTACATATTAGAATTCCATTGCTTAAAGTAATCATTTAGGAATGTTTCTTTTAGTTATAGTTTTCAGAGCCTGGAATCAGGAAATCGACTGTTTTCGGGTTTGATGGATGACACACACCATATGTTACATTTTTTGTTGGTATATTGACTGACATTTCTGAGGGCACTTGTGTTAAAGCCTCTGTCATCATGTTTTGCGTTACTTTGGCAACAGACGCTTTTATAGAGAATTGACTTGGTTATTGTACTTTGCTTATACCCAGACATCTTATATATATTGGTATCGTATTGAAAATGGAAGATAAAGATTGCCGTTAAAGCATGTTCAGAGATCTGTTAACAAGCATGGACATGCTGATTGACCACTCAGCTATCACCAGACCATAAGTCAGCCTATGTGAACGGGGAATTCATGCTGCTCTAAGCTGTTTTTTTTTCAGTAGGGAGAGGTGAGGAAACAGGCAAAGAACAGGGCAAAGCAGAGAGTGAAAGGAGAGAGAAAGGAGACAGAAAAGAGAGAAGGAGGGGGAAGAACAGCACTCAGAGAGTGTGTCATGTTGAATCTGTTCCCTCTTCAGTCAGATCCAGCCTCAAAGCTCTAATCACCTCTCTCTTGTATCTGAGCCCATGGTGTATCATAATTTTTTTTACACCAAAAGCAGCATCACAGAACATCCTGGCAGTATGCAGTGTGGTTTTGTGGCTCACCACAGGAAGCAGGGTGTGAGGTGACACTGTGTAGCTCGAGTGCCAAGCACAGACAAAACTGCTGAAATATTAGTATGGATGCAGCGATACTGTATACTAGTATCTGTATTGGTCTGATACTGTGTTCATTTACTCATACAGTACTAGTTTAAAAAAATGCTCCGATACCTACATTCATTGCCAGGTGATACTCTAGTAATGTCTAGTATATGCAGTTAAGATGAAATTCCAGCGATCTGGGCGCATTTGACGATTAATGATGGCAATCAAAGCAGAGCAGACTGCAAACCACTCTGAAAAACTCCCAAGAGGATAAAACATCTGAAACATAAAATGCCGAACGAGGAGTTCGTTGCTAGCAGCAAAAGCCAGCTAGGTAAGATAAAGACCACACTAGGGAAGTTTTTAGTTAAATGGATTTGTAATTACAACTGGCAGATCGCTATGGACAAAATAGACTTAGCAATGAAGGCTTGAGAGTGGAAAAAGTACCACTTCTTTTGGTTTTTGGGTGCATTATGCCTAGTTTGTTGTAATAGCCTTCTATCAATGACAGTTTGGCAGAAATTTTTAAGTAGTCTAATTAGTAAACAGGAGAGTTTGCTTGGCTTGGCTTTTTCAGTTAATTATGTAAGGAATAACACAACAGACCGTGGCATCAAACGACAATAATTGTGTGATTTGGCACGACGCACGAGCAAAGAGCATTATTGTTATTATAGTACGGTCTGGAGTGTGTTATTCCGCTTATATCACAGTGATTTGCCACCAGTTACCATGTTTAATTTATTAATGAACGACATGTCACACTTTTTAACGGTTTATAGTTAGATTTAATGTTGTGGAACTTCTGAGAGACAAGTTGGGTCCTGTTCTCATCTAGGTTACAGCTACAATAAACAGTCAGTCCCTCACCAGCCTCACACTTTTTTTCTTGCTCTCTCTCACTCGATCGGATTGCTCTCTCTCTCTCTCTCTCTCTCTCTCTCTCTCTCTCTCTCTCACTCTCTCAAAAAAAAAAACCCTTTACAACGAGCACATTAGTGTTAAACTACTGTTCATGTTACAACTGGAAATACTTTCTGAATTGTGCTGTTATATGAAAATAATGCATACCTTCTGACTGATCAGATTTGAGCATTGATTCACGCCGTGGTATGATAAACAATAAGCAGTTCATATCTATCTCAAAACAAACAAACAAAAATCACAGGGAATCACCTATTGCTAATTAATCGAATACTGGAGTTGCCAAAAAAAAATTTCAAATCAAAGTGCTCTGTCATGCTTTCTTCTGCCAGTAGCTTGTTTGTTCTGGTGTGTGTTTTGACACAACACTTATTAGAAGGTTATTACAGTATCAATATTTGTATTGGCAAGTACCAAAATCATGTACTTGTACTTGTTCTCAGTCTGGAAAAATGTTCTCTAGATATTAGTGACTACACCAGCAGCCTGCCGGAGTTTCAGCGACAGTTTCCTCAGATTGCACCGTAACAAGTAACTATTGTAAGGTTGACATGGTAACCTGTGTGACTTGTGCTATCAGCATTATCTTCATGCTCCAGGCGGAGATGACGGCCCGCCAGGTGAAGGCAGGTTAAAATGGCTTCCAGTGCCAGATCTCAGCATTAAATTAGCTCCATGCAAAGCTTCACTTTTTGTTCTGTGGAGCTTTAGGAAACCTGCAGGGCTCCGGATTGATTAACATGTGAAAGGAACAACAATTCTACTCATCTACAAAGAGGTCTGACCCCAAGGGCACTGAAATAATTAAGCACCAGGCCTGTCATGATGATTACACAGTCGCCTGAGCGCAGTTATTTGTGCTGATCAGGTTTATTTGAGGTGATTGTGGTTAAACTTAATTCCACAGTTATGCATTTTTTTATATACAGTACTGTGCAAAATTACTTTGCATACAGTTATTTTACTGTTGAAACATAGCCACTATCATTAAAACCTCTTGAAGATAACAAGATATGTTTTGTTACTGCAATTATGTACATTAGTTTCCATAGTTTCTGCTATTGTAAACAGTCTATTTACTAGCAAAGTTATATATCAAAGTTAATATTTGTGCTGTGAATGTTCATTATTATATTTTTATTATGCTTACATTATAAAAATGGCACGAAGTCAACAGAACAGACAATTTAATCAGTTTCTCAGTTTTTTGATGCAAAATCAGTTTGAATTTGTCCAGAGAGGTGATTAGAGCATAGAAAGGAGCGCCTGTCTGACAATTTGGTAGCATACTCCATTCTGAAGGATCACATGTATTGTCAGATGTACATGTATTGTGCGTATGTCTCCATGATGGAGTTGTTCACGCAGTGAGCCATTCAACCATCCGACCGGCTTCTTACTGTCAGCCGAAAGAAATGTTCTCTTTTAGCCTTCTGGCCCGCTGGTGGGCCTTGTCTTATGCCTGTCAGTACTGTGGCATGTGCCACAGTTTATACACATAGAGTTCATTTCAGTTCACCAACTCTCAGTATCTTGAAAAGGGCCAGATGTGTGATGAAATAATTGACGCTATGCAGGGGAAGCATTCCCACCCCCATTTAATTTCCCATTCTGCAGTGGGGTATTGATATTGTGTATCCAGAAAGTAAACTCACAAAAAAACAGAAAGCATTGAATGGATTGTTTAAAAATATTGAATTTTACTAATATTATGTCAGAATGGCCCGACTGGGCATACGGAAAGATAAATGAAACCAATAACTTTTAAAACATCAGAGGTTGCAGTACATACTTGTCTAATGAGTCATGTTTTTATGGATGTTGGCTTGGATAATGTGGCAAGCACAATATTAATCGACTTTTAGACTTTTTTTTTTTATCTGATTTTTCTCTTATTTTAATATATTAAGCTTTAACATTTTGACCTATTGCAATTCAATCATCTGAACCTATCAAACTATTAAATTTTTTTTCAATATATTATATTCAGAATGAATTGTTGTGTATAATTCAGTCCATACAGGATTTTGCAGTTGGTTTTTTTTTGTGATTGTCGCGGCCAAAAATGCTTGATTTTGCTGCGGCTTTTTCAAAAGACTTTTGTGCTTTTTTGCAGAAAACTACTTGAATTGGCGAAATTGCAATTGCACAAATTTTTTTTCGCAATGATTGTTGGTAAATGAGACCTTTTGACTGTACTCATTTTCAACGCATGTGAAACAAAGAGGGCTTTGGCTGAAGCACCAGAAGTATATAAAAATAAATATGATAAACATAATAGAGATGTATGATCAGGTAATACTAACTTAAAGAGTTAAAAAGAGATTACAAACTGATGACTGCTAATAATAGTACAGTGCAGATTTGATACCTGGCATTAATCAGTGCAAGAAACATGACTGTGATGGACAGATGGCTAACACTGCAGCCATGTAAAATCAGCTGAACAAACATCTGCCTTCAGATAAGCTGACCATTCCTGTCTGCATGTCAGCGTTCCCCTGTCAATCTCATTTTTTATCAGTAAGTTAAACATTTCATAGCAAATCAAAACAAACACATCCATAACCTCAATCTTAAACTACAGAAGTTAATGTTAATGTTTAAAACAGGTAAAAAATTGCATGTGTAACACAAATGAAATATCGTAGAATTGAGATATACAGTCTGAAATAATACTTTATTGTTTTATTATATTTCCGTGTGAATAATTTTCTTGTTTATCTTGATATAAGCTACTGTATATATAAGCTGTTTTTTTCCTCCTTAATTTGGAATATGAATATTTGTATAATTAGAATATAGTTTTTGTTGTATAAGTTATCTACAAGATAAATATTTTTTGTTATATATGCTTTCGTCATATTTAATAGAATAAATATGCTTATCATTAGCCTATTTCATAATTATTTATAATTGAGTCAGATTAACTGCCAAATGTAACACAATATGAAATAACTCTCTTTGCACTGGTATGCAGGAGAAACTGATTCCCACAGTTTTGCAGGACCTGTGTTATTCAGCACATCTTTAATCATTTAGGCTACCATAACGCTGGGAGAAAAAATACTGCATAACGACATGTCAGCAGTGAGACTCAGCTACCTCCTTTTCTGCATCCACATAGCATTAATGGGCTACGTTGACAAGGGCAGACCTATTTATATCATTATTTGTTACACATTTCTGTAAAACTTCATCTTAATACTCCCGCCCTTCCCCCAAAACATATGGTGAGCAGTAAAAGCTCATTATAAGTACCTTCAGCCCACCCACACGTTGAGCTAAGCACAAAAAATGTTGTCATCTCTAAGCAGCCTAACTTTAAATAATTGAGACTGGATGTAAAAGGTTGGAATTTTACTGTTCATTTTGTGAAATGCAAGGATACAAAGACGTACAAAGAATCCTAAATGTGAAACTTTTTGTTTCATAAAAGTGCTCCTGAAAAATTTATAAAAAATTCATATGCACGAAAGAATGTCTCTAAATCCTTCCTACTGGTGAACCTTTTTTTAGATATTGCAAATGTTTAGATATTGCAAATCTACTTGTGAAGATGATCGACTTCACCTAGGGAACACCCCAAATATCTTCAATGGACACAAGAAATCTAAATAGCTTAGTCATGGTAATTTTTAGTGATGCATCAATACTGATACTGTATCGTGTATGTATCCAGTGACATGTTCATTTACTCATCCTCATAAAAACTCTCTGATAACAAAATCTGATAACACGCAATACTTTGTGATGTAAACCTAATGTACGTTGTAGCTGTAAGGAACAGATGATGCAAAATGACAGCCAATCAGAACGTATTTCCTGATTAATGATGGCAATCTAATCAAAGCAACAACATCTTCCACCAAAATGAGTAACCTGATTAAACATTTTCATGATTAAACATAAGCACTTAAGTTCTGCGAACACTGAGCACTGAGATGCATGCTTCCTTTCCCTTCAAGGTGCAATTCATTGCACCATAAACATCTTAAACATTAAACTTGTTAGCAATGCTAGCAGAACACAACAATAACCCACATAAGCACAGCTAAATATAAAATGTTCCATTACAATAGGTCGGTTACTCGTTTCAGCATCAGTATTGGTATCGTTATCTACAAGTACCAAAAGACTTGTACTTTTGAAAAAAGTGGTACAGAAGCATCAAAGAAATTTTCTGTTAAAATGGCAAGTGAAGTTCAATACTGGAACAAAAAGAAACATCTTTATGCAAATTACATTCTTTGGAAAAAAAGTGTAATTGAAAAAAGGTTCAAGTTCACGTTGTAGCTAACCTGATAACAAATTTTGAAATGAAAACACATTTGATGGAAATAAATATTTATGCTTCATTTGTGATTCTATTCATTGATTACATAATGGGAATTTCCTTCATGTGTACAGTCACTCAGGGTGTCCCAAAATTCTCCATACGGAGTGGAAATTAACACTTTTTAGCAAAATGTTTAAATGTCTTCCAAAAATTTTAAATACTTAGTTTATTTTATATATAGTTTTATGCACAAGTTTGGGCACCCCTCTGAGGCTGCATGATAATTTGCTCTGTCTTTTTAAGAAAAGATCGTAGTGATATGCCATTCAGTTTCTAGAGAAAGCTGGATAATGTGATGTTTTTCAGACAAAAAATCTTAGTGTAGCAGTATTGAGTTCAAATTAAATGTGAAAAATAGGCTGTGCAAATATTTGGCCACCATTTCAATTGTGTTGATTTGAATACCTGTAATCACTTAATGCTGATTGACTGCAACACAAAATTGAGTTGATTGGCTCAATGAACATTAAACTGAAAACACAGGTGCAACCAATCATGAAAAAGGATATTAAAGTTAGCTAATTGCTAGTTGTGCTTCCCTTTGATTCTCTACTGGTAAGTAGCAACATGGGAACCTCAAAAGAACTCCCTAATGACTTAAAAACTAGGATAATTCATCAGTATGAATTAGGAGAAGGATACAAAAAGTTATCACAAAGGTTTAAGGTCTCTGTCTCTACAGTCAGAAATATAGTTAGAAAATGGAAGGCCACAGGATCAGTCCTTGTGAAGGAAAGATGTGGTAGGCTGAGAAAAATATTTAAAAGGCAAAGGCGAAGAATGGTTAGAATGGTCACAGACAAACCACAGACCACCTCCAAAGAGCTCAAAGAACATCTTGCTGCTGATGTTATCATTGTACATTGTTCCACAGTCCAGTGCACTTTGCACAAGGAACAGCTCAATGGAAGGGTGATGCAGAAAAAGCCTTTTATCTGTTCTGCCATCAAGCAGAGTCGTTTGAGGTATGCTAAGGCTCATCTGGACAAGCCAGAATTATTTTGGAATAACATGCTGTGGTCAGATTAAACTATTATTATTATTATTTGGTCTCAACCAGAAGCACTTTGTATGGCGGCAAAAGAACACTTTGTTCCAGGAGAAGAACCTGCTCCCTACTGTAAAATTTGGTGGCGGGTCCATCATGCTATGGGGCTGTGTGGCAAGCACAGGTACTGGAAACCTTGTCAAAGTTGAGGGTCGCATGGATTCCACCCAGTATCAGCAGATTCTTAAGAACAATGTTCAAGAATCAGTCAAGAGGTTGATGTTACGCTGGGGTTGGTTGTTTCAGTAGAAAAATGATCCAAACATTGTTCTAAATCTACCAAGGAATTCATACAGAGACACAGATACAATGTTCTAGAATGGCCATCCCAGTCCCCAGACTTGGACATCATCGAAAATCTACGGAATGATTTGAAGCGGGCTGTCCATGCTCGCAAACCATCAAACCTGACTGAACTGGAGACATTTTGCAAGGAAGAATGATCCAAAATACCTGCAGCCAGAATTCAGGGACTTATCAGTGGCTATAAGAAGTTTATTTCAGCAAAAGGAGGCTCTACTAAATATTGATGTGATAATTCCATTGAGATGCCCAAATTTTTGCACCTGTCTGTTTTTGTTATGACTCACATTGCGTTGTTTCTGTTGATTGAATGAATGTTATATATCTGAAATGTTTCCATAAGGTATAAATTATATCTAAATGAAGTTGCTGCTTCGAAAACCCAGCAGATTATAAACTGAAATTATGATAATTATCAGGGGTGCCCAAACTTTTGCATAAAACTGTATAAAATATTTTTCACATAGCCTTTAAGAATGTTTTTGACTAAAGAAGAACATATTGAAATCATATTGACTTTTGGGACACCAGCTTCACTAAATGCTCTTGACCAGGGAAAGTGAGCATGCACTAGCCTACTAGTACATGAGCACAAAGCAAGTTCTTACACTGATTTTTCAGATTGCATACTGTATGTATGAAAATATTTTAAAGTCATTTTTACGTCAGGATTCTACAATCAATATTTTTTGTCACTTTTAACGTAAGAATAAAGCCATTTTTGTTTTATAAATGAAACCCCTTGATTGTACAGATCATTTTTTCAGTCACTTTACAGCACAATACACAAACAACTTCAAGTCTATTTCATGATTTGGCCCAGTTGAATCTTTTAGCCATTCAAAATTGTATAATTGAAGGCAAATGTTAGCAATAGTATTACTTGTAGGCCTTTTTATCTGATTGATGCTGAGAGGACTCTTGACCTTGATGCTACTCATTGTGGCACAATTTGTTGTCTCTCTTTCTCTCTCTCTCTCTCTCTGTGTATATATATGTGTATATATATATATATATATATATATATATATATAAATATCCTAAGCTCTAACTGCATTATTGAATTTGATTTTCAGCTTGGCCTTCCTTGCCTTTTGCATATGCCTAAGGAGAAACATGGGCAGAGGAGAAATGTGTTCACAAAATAGTGAAAAGAACTGATAAATTACATACTTTATTACAAAAACAATTGGCCCTAGGATATAAGTATATATTTTGATGGAAATCTATTTTGTAGTAGCACAGAGTGGATTTCCCCTAGCATTTACAATAATACAATCCTGATTATAGACCTGTTTTATAATAGCCTGTGATCGTTTAAAAATAAATCACGCCTGTAGATTAGGTTCTTCTCAGAATTGTGCAATAAAGTAATAGCTGTTTTCATACAGGCCGTAAGAAAAGAGGCCAGAGAAGTAGGAGTGGTGTGCGGGGGAAGGAAAGCATGGGGTGATGGCAGCGTGCCGGACAGGAAGAGGAGATGAACTTGGCAGGTGCAGTGGAGTTATTGGAGAGCGGGACTGTGTAGACATGCAGAGGGATGAGAACCGCTAGTGAGGTGGAGCAGAGGAACGAGAGACCGTGTGTGTTTCAGGAACTGCTGAGAAAGTGAATTACTATAGAACTGATAGTCCTGTACTTTCATTTTTTTAGAGTTCAGTGAAGAAAACTTGTGAATCTGTAATAAGGTCAAGCAGCATCGCACCCTCGGCACCTACAAGTGTCTCTAATGATCATATCATTGACTGAGCATGCTCAGACGTGACCTGCCTGTCCACATGCTGATGTGGAAATAGAGCACATAGCAGGTAGGGGGAAGAAGCATGCATGGTTTTCATTCACGGTGTGAAGTCATTAGTGTATGATGTCACAAGTGCAAACTTTGGATACGGTTGCCATTTTATGACTCAACAACTGCTATACAAATCCGTTAGAAAGCAAAGTACTGTCTTTGAATATTGTGAATTATTATGAAATACGATTATTTATAAATATTATTTGAATAATGCCAGAAATGACCATCCATAGTTGCGAGGCCTAAACTCATTGCGCAAGTTATTGTTCTTTGGCTGCAGTTTTCCGGCTGCATTATGCTGATTATGATGTAGTGCCACACTGGGGTGATGTTAGTTTAATTGAAATTGCAAATTACACAACCCATTGAATAGAACCACAGATTTTACCATATATGAGCACAAATGTAGCTTAACCTTACTTACTTTCTCTCCCTATCATCCTTTCTCCACTTCTCTTGTCTTTTGTCCTGTTCTTATACATTTTACAATCAGTTGCGTCATTATCTTAGTTGATGTACTATAGTTTGTTTATTTGCAAAATCCTTTAGTGGATTATATGTATTTTTTCTTTCATTGCTGGGCATTGTCGGTATTTGACAGATGATACACTGCTACTACATGCCTGCTCGAGTGCTGTTGCTGTCTGACTAAATCACATCAACTTGGGCATTGACTTGGTGCTGAAATCCACTAGATGTGACATGCTCACCTATGGGGACTGGAATGCGGTGTGTGTGTCTGTGTGTGATGGCAACAGGAGGATGGGTGGAGAAATCTCCATACCTCCATCCCCATTTTAACCTTTCCTTCTCTAATCCTGACTGACATTTTGGTCAAACACATTTGTGTAATCAAGGCAAAAAGCAGAAGAAAGAGAGAAATGTGTCAGCTGCATGTGATTATCTACATACAAGGGAAAATGATACAATACAATCAAATACAATATAAAATCGGTATTGGCTGATACAGATCTGATTTTTTTTAACTACGAAACGAGCGTTTCTATTTTTCAATTGAAGCACTTCAGTAAAGATAGCATTCTAAAATTACTATAAACAAACTGCTCAAACTGCCAGAAGACATACATTGCTGTCAACATGACTTAAACAAGTCTGCAGATTTTTTTATTCAAATAAAATCCTAATTGTGAATAAAAAAAACATATGATTGGACATTTTAAAATAAAAGCAGTGTAATTTAATTGTTATACTTAATTATGCTAAATATAATTAAATCAAGATATGAGCAAAAGTATTTACTGTTAGAAATAGAAAAAAAAAACCTTAGCAGTTGGAAATCAATTGGACATCCCTGTAAAATGCAGTCCCTCCAGGATTTCATGATTTTACAATTCTGTGAAGCAAACAATTTCATGCAATTGCAATTTCACCATTCATTTTTCTGCAAAAAAGCACAAAATGAAGCATTTCAAATTTGCAATCACAAAAAAACTCTGCGATATTCTGTATGACTATATAATTGTAACATGACAATAAATAGCATGTTATAGTAGGAGAATTATAGTTTTTTTTTCTTTCTGCAATACCCGGCATTTTCTACTAATATTACACTGATACCAATTCCAGTGCTCTCTCTGGTACATTTCCTCTGAATACAGGTTTGAGTTATTTTTGTTGTTAACACAGCAGAATATCACCCAGATATCTGAAAATCCATAAAGACATTAGTGTGTGTCCTTCATTATGAGTGCAGTGGCTTGGCTTGTAGCCACCTAATCATCTCTGCAGGTTAATGGGATAAACGGCTCCTCTTCTCTCCACATTAGGGCTGATTGGTGGCCAACATTTTGCTTCATAATTGCTGCTGCACACTCACTAGCCTGTTCCTAAATGTTTGATTGGATTAGGTATATGTCAGTAATTAGTTATATGATATGTATACATATTGTCCCTACTTCTGCTTTCCATCTGTGTAGTGTAGCGTGACTAGGCTGTGGCGGGCTGAGCACAGACACACAGGAGGCCACTTAGGTGCAAATCTTGGTGCTTTTTATTTAAAAAGTGTCTTGAAAGTGGGGAAAAGGGGAGTGGAGTGTGGTGTTCTTATGCTGGTGTCGTCTTCTCCAGGATAGGTGGTGTGGTGGTGTAACCCAGGAGTGCTGAAGCCTTTTTTGGGAGGTCAGTGAGCACTGCGGAGGCAGCCAGGGAGTGTGGTCTTCGTCGGAGGCAGTTTTTTCTGTGTGAAACAGAGAGAAAAGCATTAAAAGTGTCATGGAGAGCCTTTTTATACTCTCCCGTCAGATGCTGGATTGCTGCTGTGCTGATCATTAGCTGCCAGCCATGTGTGTTTCTGTGGCCTCGCCTTGGGCCAAGCACTGTCAGGCTGTCCACAACATTAGTGGTGCTGAATCTGAGCTGTTCTTTCATCAATCCGGCGGCAGTCATGGGAGTAGCATTTTCTTTTGTGAGGGAGTAGCATTCCCTTTTGTGCACGGCCCGTCGTGAGAGGCCATCTGCATTCCCATGCTGAACTCTTGCTCGGTGTTGGACCTGGAAAGAGAAGGCCTGCAATGAAAGGAACCATTGTGTTACCCTGGCATTGGTATCTTTGGCTTTGGCCATTTACTGTAATGGGGGCATGTCGGCCTGCCAGGTAGTAGCGTAACTCATCGATGGCCCACTTTATTGCCAGGGCTTCTCTCTCCACAGCAGCATACTTCCTTTCGGCCCGGGACAGTTTTCTGATGATGTAGAGGACCGGGTGTTCTTTTCTGTAGAAGGTCTGCGAGAGAATGGCGCCCAGCCCAGCCTCTGATGCATCCGTGTGTACTGTAAACTGCAGTGTGAAGTCCAGGTTGCATAGCATCGGGGCACTGGTAAGTGCCACCTTCAGGGCATGGAGCACCTGCACTGCCTCTACAGACCATTTCACCCGGTCCGGCTGTCACTTCTTTGTAAGATCTGAGAAGGTAAAGGCTACAGAGGAGAAGTTAGTCACAAATCTGTGGTAGTACCCCTGCCAACCCAAAAAGGCACATACTTGTTTCTTTGACATCGGCCGGGGGTAGTCCTTAACTGCCTCGATCTTCTTTGTTTGTCGTTTTAGGAGGCCCTGGCCGATATATTATCCTAGGTACTGTGCCTCGTTCAGCCTCAGGTGACACTTTTTCAGGTTGGCCATTAGCCCAGCCTTCCGGAGCTCCTTCAGGACCTCCCTCAGGTGGAACAGGTGATCCGTCCAAGTAGAGGTGTGTATGACCACATCATTCAGGTAAGCAGCTGTGAATGTACGATACAGTAATAGAATGTTGTCCATTAGTCTCTGGAACGTCGTGGGCGCTCCATGTAGCCCAAAGGGGGGAATCCTGTGCTGCCAGTGGCCATTCGCGGTACTGAAGGCGGTCTTTGGTCTTGCTTCTGGGGCCAATGCTACTAGCTAGTAACCTTTTGTGAGGTCTAGTGTGGATATTAATCCACAATCTCCCCAAATCTCTCCCCAATCACTGTACTAGGTTGTCCACTTGGGGGAGGGGATAGCTGTCGAAGTCTGAGATTTCTGGAAGTCATTGCAAAGTCAGAATACTTCCGTTGGGCGTCAGCTCAATCACGATGGGGCTGGAGCAGGGGATGATGGACTCCTCAATGATGATGCCGTCTTGGAGCATTCGGCCAACTTCCTCCTCAGTAGCCTTGCGGCGGGCCTTCGTGTCATGGGCCGCTGTCAAACCACAACTTCTTGATGGGTCTTAATCTTGATGTGGACCAGCTGTGTCATCCCTGTGGTGGTTGAGAAAATGTCAGCAAAATGATCCACCAGCTCCATCAGCTCCTGTCCCTGTGTGGGGGTTAAATCTTCTCCGTGCTGGACCAAGGTACATTCCCTGTGATCTGTGCCTAGGGTAGCAAAGGCAGACACCACTGGAGCTCGCTTGATTCATTTCTTTAGCAAGTTTATATGGTATATTTGTGTGTCTGCTCATTTATCGGGCTGCTGCAGGCAGTAGTTCACGGGACCCACCCTCTCGAGGACTATGTACGGGCCTTGCCACGGTTGGCCCCGTAGTAGAGTAATCCTCCCCTGACCAGGAAGTAGGTTGTGGGAAGTCTTAGGTCGACACCATCGATTTGTCGCACCTGGGCCCAACAAGCAATGTTTCAGGCGATCGTCTTCCTTATGCTCCCACCTGACATTCCCCTGTCATGTCACCTGCCGAAATACAGAGAATATTGGGTTAGAATGTGTATGTCTCTCACCTTCTGCTGTGGTGTCCCCCTCATCATGGGCCATATAGGCCTGCCAGACCCATGGAGCCTTCTCTCGTCGTGGCGCTCTCTTGGACTTGGGAGCTGGTAGTGGGTAGTGGTACTGGAAGGTCAGGGATGATGCCCACCAGAAGTGGCCAGGTGCCTGTTTGGCTTTGGATATTTACCTCGGCAGCGGGGACTTCACGGGCATCTTCATGTATGCATGATACTGTTATGGCTCCTTTCCTGTTGGGTCTTTTTGGCAGTATCGTCGGTCTGGCCAGGGTCACGGTGCTACCTGACTTCAGCTGTTCCCTCTCTCGCCAGTGTAGTTCCTTTCAGGGCAGCGAGGTAGGAACCTTCTAGGAGGGTTTGGGCTGGGTGCTCGCCGCTCTTCCCTGCAGAATTCCAGGGTGGCCATGGCTCATTCCAGGGCCGCTATCATCTCACTAGGGTTGTTGGGGGCCTGCATTCCAATGGCCTTGTGCTCGCCGGGCGGCAGAGTTCTTAGGAACCGGTCCATGGAACCCTTTCTGCAACCTTGGTGGTGGTTTTGTGGTCTGGTTGCAGCCACCTCTTGGTGATGCGCAGGAGGGTGTCCATCTGTCCCCGAGGGTTGGCTCTGGACTGATAGCTCCACTAGTGGAACTCTGCCACCACCTGCTTGAGTGTCCGGCCACATTGTGCTAAAATCTCACCCTTTACTTTCATGCAGTCAGCTGCTTCTTCTTGTGAGAGCACACAGTAAGCTGCTCGGGCTTCCCCAGAGAGTAGCAGGGTGTGGCTGCAGGACCATTCCTCAGTGTCCCAAGCATCATGGAGGGCGGTCTGTTTGAAAGCCTCCAGATAGGCTTTGACATCGTCCTCCTTGGTCAGGCAGGGAAGGAGGTGCTGGGCATCTCGGAAGGGGTCGGGGAGGGGGATGGCAGCAGCAGTGGCCATTGTCTTGTGTTATAGGAGTGATTTGTAGACTTTGTACTAGCAGTTGAGTCACTGCTTGCTGTTGAATGTTTGTTTGTAGTGCTGCAGCATGGGATCCATTTGGGTCTGTGCTCATGCCTGCATTCTCCACCACTGTAATGAGACTAGGCTGTGGCAGGCTGAGCACAGACACACAGGATGCCACTTAGGTGCAAAACTTGGTGCTTTTTATTTAAAAAGTGTCATGAAAGTAGAGAAAAGGGGAGTGAGGTGTCCTGGTGCTTGTGTCTTCTTCTCCAGGATAGGTGGTGTGGTGGTGTGACCCAGGAGTGCTGAAGCCTTTTTGGGAGGTCAGTGAGCTCTGGGAAGGCAGCCAGGGAGCGTGGTCTTCATCGAAGGCGGTTTCTTCTGTGTGAAACAGAGAGAAAAGTGTTAAAAGTGTCATGGAGACAGTTGCTCACCTTGCTGTAGGTGGAAAGACTTTTTATACTGTCCCGTCGGCTGCTGGATGGTGGATTGCTGCCGCCAGTCGTGTGTGTTTCTGTGGCCCCGCCTTGCAGCCACGGACTGCCGTGCTTTCCAAAACATTAGTGGTGCTGAAGAGGAGCTGTTCTTTCAGCACCCTGGCGGGAGTTGCGGGAGGAGTGTTTTTTCCCTTTTGTGTGTGGGCCACTGCCCACCGTCACAGTAGGTAAGCAGCATTTTATGGCAACATTGTATAAGTCCATTTACTGGACATGTGTATTAGAGACATTTACAAAATCCCTTTCAAAATGTTGTTGTACCTGATACCTTTCCTAGAAGAACAGATTTTCTTGTCTGAGTGTCTCATGCCTTTATAAGCACAGGTCTTTTATCAGCAGACATCACCTGCCATGCTGTCCCTGGGAATTCCCAGAATGTGTTTTTCCCTCTTCTGAAGCTTGTATATGTTTAATGGATAATTGTTCCCATGGGTATGCCGTCACAAGAGAGATGTTGACGGATCAACTGCTGAAAATGTTTCAGACAACACTTGTCTTAGCTGATAAATCCATTAATTTATCTGTACACGTGAATCGCACTTTAAGTCCCTGACTGCTGGAGTGTGGCCAATATCTGGTCCAGAGAGATACACACAGTCAGAGACAGGAGGCTAATAGAGAAAGAGGGGTGACATAAAGAACATCATGGGGTATTAGAGTAGTACAGTATAGTGTCCTATAGGGTAATTTTACCACAAAAATATGCATATTATCTACACCAATCAGCCATAACATTAAAACCACTGACAGGTAAAGTGAATAACGTTGATTATCTCATTACAATGGCACCTGTCAAGGGGTGGGATATATTAGGCATCAAGTGACTAGTCAATTCTTGAGTTTGATGTGTTAGAAGCAGGAAAAATGGGGAAGCATAAGGCTCTGAGTGACTTTGCCATATTGTGATGGCTAGACAACTGGGTCAGAGCATCTCCAAAACAGCAGTGGGGGGTTCTCGGTATGCAGTGGTTAGTACCTACCAAAAGTGTTCCAAGGAAGGACAACTGGTGAACCTGCCGACGGGGTCATGGATGCCCAAGGCTCATTGATGGACGTGGGGAGCGAAGGCTATCCCATCTGGCCCGATCACACAGAAGAGCTACTGTAGCACAAATATAGATATAAAAATGATAGAAAGGTGTCAGAACACACAGTGCATCACACATGACCAATATAAAAAAAAGCTATTTGTGATCAAACATATTTTAAACCAATTAAGCTATATTTGGCATTGCTGTATTTGGCCTGTGGTTTGGAATTCTGGAGAAAGATGGAAGAGGTGTTTGACACAGCATTTAGCATGGCTTTAGTCCAAATGTGTGTGAAGGTTTCTTTACAGTGCATGTCTAATGATAATACAAGAAAAGGGAACAGGTCTCATGTAGAGATGGTCTTATTCCCTCTCATGTAAATATTCTCTTTTATAACCTATTACCCAAATAAAACCAAAACCCAAGGAGCATAAATTAATATAAAAAAGCAGAGTAGTGTGGTACCAGGGAGCCCTCATTCTGTTCTTCTTTTTGACTCGTGGAAAAATCATGTGGCTTTCTGATGTGGTCAGGACACGATCACTGTTGTAGTGCTCATAACTGACATCTTTGTTCCTAAACAGTAGCTTTTTGTCTTGGTTGGTGAAACACCCATTGTGCTGCTCTAACACAATGTGGTTGACCCATACCCATCTGACAGAACGCCCCAAAGCCAAGAAAGGGCTTTGTTTCTCAGAAAAGACAACAATGGATGAATTGCTTGTAAATAAACAAATGATTTGAGGCAGTTTTTTATTTTTAGAGCTCTCTACTGCCTGTGAACTGACACAATTGTGGACAAGATGGTTCAACAGCGAGAAAAATTATTTAAAACATAGAAAATCCTGTTGACTTTAGTAAAACATTTTCATTTGGTATGCTTAAACCTAATGTTCCTCACAGTGTTACGATGCACCTTTATGCTGTAACTGTAGTTCACAGCTCTTATTCTGAATACCACCTGCTGCACTGCACACATCGACTGAGACACAATTTCAGTCCCTCCAGGATTTTGTGATTTTGCGATCGTAGAAACGAATGCAAAATCATGCAAATGCAGCAATATTCAGAGGAGCTTGCAATTTTTCAAAATCACTGCAGACTTTCCGCAGATTTGGGCCAAGACACGTTATGTGAAGTCATCACAATGCGCATTCAGCCAAAGCCCTCTTTGATTCAAGTGCTTCAATCATGGGTACAGCTAAAAGGTCTCATTTACCAACAAACATCACTGTGAAAGCCTGTGCAAAAGAATTGCATGCAATTGCAATTTTGCCAGTTCAAGTTTTCCGCAAAAAAAAAAAAAGTACAAAAAAGCTCTTCAGGTTGCATCGCAAAATAAATGAAAAAAGCCACAGCAAAATCAAGGATTTGTGGCCGCAACAAACACAAAACTGGAATCTGGTTGATTTTGTAAAATAAAGTTCAGTCATCATGTAATTTTACTGCTTACTACACTCAGTCCTCCTGAGGTTAAAACTAATCTAGAGAAAATACAGACACTAGCAAATCTGACTATGATTATAGGAAAGAACTACACAGTTCATAGCTGAAACCTCGGCCAACAACTTGCTGACCTTTTGCTGACAGTGCAAACATCCATCCATCCATCTTTTTGTACCGCTTATCTTACACAGGGTTACGGGGAGCCTGGAGCCGATCCCAGGGAACTCTGAGAACAAGGCGGGGGACACCCTGAATGGGGTGCCAACCCATTGCAGGGCACAATCAGACAGTGCAAACATGAGCTAAATTATACATTTGTTAGAAGAGGATACAAATCATATAGACTACATGTTTTATTTTCTATTAGTCTCCATTCATGCACTTAAATAGTTGTTAGCTACTATTTTTTAGACTAATCAGTTTCCAGGCAACTGAAACATGGGATTGCTTAGTACACTGGGTACTAAGGTATACTACTATACCTATTATGATTTGTCCATCCCTGTAACATTAACCTGTAACATTAACCTGTAACATTAACCAAACCCACCCCTCTGGTAAATCTCAAGAGTTGCCTTTTAAGAGAAAAGAGCATAGCTGAGCACTCTTCTGGCTGGAGCCCATTTCTGGAGGAGAAAAATGTAAACAGGGGTCTGATTTCATTGCACAGCAATGTTTCTAATCACAGATTTTTCAAGGTCTGTGAAATGATCATTATATGATCATTATAGATCTATGAGCACTTAAATATTACTAACTGCATCTTTAAATCACAGAACCTTGGACGTATTAGAATGTTATAATTCCCCTTTATGGTACTCTTCAGGCCCCACGTTGTAAGAGATTTGGCTGCCCTTTTGCTGTTCCAGCAGTATTTGTGTGAGAAAGACTGCTATCTTTTATCTCTACTGACAAGTAGATGGAAAGTGCAACACCCCGTGCAGTTTATTTTGATCAGTATCGAAGGTTTTAGATAAATATTTTGATCACAGAGACTAATTTCTCAGATCGCTTATAAAAAGAGATCAAACAGCTTGTTGCTTGTCTGAAACTCTCTACTGATAGCTGCTGTGTTCTTTTGATCACAAAGGCATTTACATTTCTGTAGCTCTTAGCTGTGGAAGATTTGAGACGTGGCTGTTTAGTGGCCCTCTGTTTAGGGGAGGTAATTGGCATGAATCACTTGAGATAATCTGCTTTGTCCCACTGTTACGCCATATCTGATAGGAATAGCTGAAGTGTGCGTTGTGGCTCAGATTGCTTTATTTCGTTTTAACACTACATTATTATTATTTAATACAGATCGTGATTGGCTTTAATTTCACTCTAATTTGCAATAGAGTGCTGTAAAAATGAGTCCTAAAGCCCGGAAATGAGTTAGCATTTTTGCACTTCCGGTCCCGTCGTCCCGAAGTCAATGGGTTTGAACAGATTTTTGCCCGAAATAAGGTCTGTGGTTAACACAAGCTCAAGATATTTTCACGGTTTATTCTACGACATAAAATACATCAGTAGTACCAAACTTGTGTTTTGGTAAGCTTTTATGTGTTTTGAAAAAGGCTCTTGTAAAAAGTGGCTAAATGGGACTTCAGAGGTTGTTGGGGACATTAAACGTCATCACAGAACAGGAAAACTTGTATACTACAGCCTTGTTGTGTTTATATTCGTGCTCTTGCAAACTATTCCAACTCAAACTTTCCAACTTGTAGATTTATCAATTTATAGTATTTTCCAATTGTAGTTTTTTTTCAAATTGTATTGCTATAAATTCTTAATGGTGCTGACGCTGAAGTCGTGCAACCGTGGTGTAGCTTGTTTATAGCCTACCTTTAGCTTTTTATTTCTGGGGGTTGTATTTAGCTTCAAAGTTCATAAAAGTTGTGGTACTTTGTCAGTACTTTATACCTACTATATAGTAGGTAAGTATGCCGTTTCAGACGCAGCCCACTGCTTCAAGCAGTCGTCTGTTTGCATGTATAGCATGATAAACAATTAACTGCACTTGAAGCGTTCGTAAAAATGAAAAATAAAAACACCCCAAACTGTAAACAGTACCATAACGAAGACGAACTGTATGTCTATATGTGAAATTCTGGAGGGAACGTCGGACGGCATGGCGTGGGGACGTAATGACGTGTGCTGTTAATCGCTCTATGTTCTATAACATGTCAAACAGGGACATGAAAGGAGTATTCTAAAAGCAACTCATGTAAACACCTTAGTCACAATATTGTCTCACTCAGAATAAGGTCAATAATTAGATTACTGCTGTACATGTAAACGTAGTCACTGTAGATAGCTGAATGTCCAGAAGGCATATTTCATAAAATAATATTTAGAACTCCAAATTTGTTTGTATGAAGTCATCTTTCACTAACAGCAGATTTCCTAATCAGATACATGATTGAATTTTAGACATGTTCTTCTACTAAGTGCCTAAATTGAACACTTAAGATTCTGGGAGCAGTTTCCATGATCAGAGCATTGTTTATGTGTTTGCTGTGCAGACACCCCTCGCCCGGCCCGCGCCTGCTGAAGGATATCTCGTTGCATTTCATGAGCCGAGGCTAGCGGTAAATCTCCCTGCAACTCAACAGCCCTGCTCCACTCTCACCATCAATAACAGATCATTTTGCCCCCTATTCCCTCTGTGAGAATGCGCTTCATATTTCAGTTCTACTTTATATAATTACTAAGTCTAAATGAATAGCAGGAGTGTTTGAGTTATGACAGTGTCTATAGAGCAGGACAAAGCAATGGCTAAATATTAGGGATTTTAGCTGCTTGATTTTCAGGTTCTTGGAAGTTTTAGCATCACTTCAGGATGAGTTGGGTTTGCCATTAGCTGTGACTCGAGGCAAAATGCTCGAGGTGATTCTGGTTTCTCTGCTCTGAGCTCAGAACACTCCTCCAGGCTTGCTCATGTCTAGAGAAAAGGTCTGAGTCATCCAAATCTCCAGTCACACTCCCTCTCAGCTTGTTAACCCAAGCAGGCCACTTTTAGTGTTGAACATTGAGAAAATCATGATAGATGCATGATAAATTTTTAATAAATGTATTTCAAACCTTTGTTCTGAAGGCAGACCTATGACCACAGAGCCTACACGTTACCGCAAATAACTACAGCTAGAAACCGTTTCCTTACACGAGTGATCTCCAAGGTACTCATTAGACCCAACCTTCTTATGTGCTGTGTTTTTCATGCAATCAGTATAGACTAAAACAGGGTTCTTAAACCTTTTGTAGCCAGGGAACATTTCTTATACACTATTTTTTTTTTAATTTATTTCTCTAGGAGGCTGTTCTGATAACAGCACAGATTTCTTTCATATTTATAATCCAACTACTCAAATATGAAGCACATTAGGCAAATATATTCCATCGTCCTTATTAACCGGAGCCATTAATTTCTGAGCTCTCCGCTCTCAGTGCATTAACATATTTGTAACATTTTATTTTTTATTATAGTAACAATATTATTCAAAGTTTTATCAAAATTATAATTTTATTTAATGATAATTTTTATGTTACACAAAAAACAATGTAATTTGGTTTTGCTGTGAATTGTTCAAAGCTTGAGTGATCTGTTAAAATATTGAGTCAGTGCTTCATGGATATTTCAGTTCTGTCTTTTTAGCTAAATAATACGATCTTTCTGGGAATGGTTAGTTCTTTTATTATTATAGTGATATTAATATAAAGGATTCAGCTCTTTGTATTTGGGAAAGTACAGGAAGTAATAATAAAAATTGACAAAAACACACGCTTCTTTGATATTCTCTCTGGACTACACTTAGAGAATCACGGTCCCAATATATGAGAACAAATATGAGAGGTGAAAATATATGGTTTCATGAATACAATTTCTAGTGCATTATTGGTGCATATGAGGCATTATTTAAAGGGCTGCTCCCACATCCCCATATGAGTCACACTCTGAGTCATCAATATGCATCAGCACCAAGACCTTAGTGCGCGGTTCACATACTCACGCTGATTCGGCGATTTCAGCCCAAGCACAGCTCTGCCAGCGTGTAGGGTGTTTAGAGGAGATGTGTAGGGCAAGCGTTCACTGAACACTGCGTACACCATCACGTTCCAATACACATGACTGTACTAACATGCATCATGTGCAGCTTCAGCTGGAACCTTCATTTTACTGCATCTCCCTGCTCGGGGAAAAGCTCAGAGTTAGCATTATTCAGCATTAGTCAGCACTGCAAGTCCATGCATTCTTTCATTTTTTTTTGTTTGTTTGTTTAATTCAAAATGAAAATGGGAAAGCAAGGAAACAGCTTTTCATTTTTTTGTTTTTTCATAAAAATTCTATATTTCATAAAATTCTTTAACAACAACAACAATAACAACAACAACAATAACAACAATAATAATAATAATAAAAATTGAGTGCTTCTACTTGGCTCCCCACACAAAGTCTAGAAATAAAATATTTATAAATCCAAATATGAAAAAAAAAATACACTTCAATACATTTAATAATCATAATAATTCCTTACATTTATATAGCACTTTTTTTTCAAAGCACTTTTCATAGTAGGGGGGAGGGAATCTCATCAACCACCATTGGTGTGTAGCATTCACCTGGGTGATGCGACGGCAGCTGTAGTGCGGCTACCACACACCAGCTATTAATGGCGAGGAGAGAGTGATGTAGCCAATTCAGAGATTTGGATTATTAGGGGGCCATGATAGATAATGGCCAATGGGGGAATTTCGCCAGGACACTGGGGTAATGCCCCTACTCCTTTACAAAAGGTGTCCTGGCATTTTTAATGACTACAGAGAATCAGGACCTCTCAACATCTCATCCGAAAGACGGTGCTGTTTCTACAGTATAGTGTCCCCATCACTATACTGGGGAATTAGGCCCCACAAAGACCACAGGGTGAGAACCCCCTGCTGGCCTCACTAACACCACTTCCAGCAGCAACCCTAGTTTTCCCCAGGAGTGCTCCCATCCAGGTATGGGCCAGACTCAACTCTGCTTAGCTTCAGTGGGGAACCAGGCAAGAACTGCAGGGAGATATGGCTCTGACGGTTCAAGTACATTTCAAGAAGTACAAGTCAGTTATTATTATTATATGGTTAAGCTGTTTACTGTGGAACACATTGGACCAGCCTAGATACATGAGTGATTAAAATATTCTTAAATTACAGCATCCTGCTGAGTTTTTTTCAGCACCATGTCATCCTCCTTTTACCGTCACCCTCTTGCATATTATTTTTAAAGCACATAGTGATCCATATCAGCAGTACGTCAGGCACTAATGACAACCTTTAATCTACCCTTCTTGCTACTACCCAGTAATTGCTGATATATAGCCAAGTCATTCAAGCTCACAATAATGTTTGCCCCAAAATGAATCTGAAATGACGAAAAATAAGCAAAGATGAAAGGAAAAGAAGAAATTCCAGAGCTTTTTGAAATATTTCCATCCATTTTAATTCTCTGTACTGCTTATTCACGGAGTCTAGAGCCTATCCCAGGGAACTCGGGGCATGAGGTTATAGGGACACCCTAGATGGGAGGGCAGCCCATTGCAGGGCACAATCGCACACACATTCACACACTATGGGCAATTTAGAGATGCTAGTCAGACTTCATGGCAGGTCTTTGCACTTGGTGGAGGAAACTGGAATACCTGGAGCACAAGGAGAACACGCACATAGGGCAGAGGCGGGAATCAAACCCCCAACCCATGAGGTGTGAGGCAAACGTGCTAACCACTAAACCACCATGTGCCATTTTTAAACCAAAAACTTGGAAAAAGAAATATATAAAAATGTGGCTGTTTTTAATGTACAGTATATTTCATTGAGTCCATTTTATGCATCATTGCCATATCCAGGGCTTGCAATTAACATTTGGCCCACCACCAGATGTGACTAATTCCATTAATTTATGAGCAACCCTCATAAATTAGGGAAAAGTACTTCTCATAAAAAAGGCATCTATTATATGTACTGCTTATATTATAAACCCTTTTCCCCCTCCATGAGTGCTTTACTCACACAGCTAGGCATACAGTATGCACATTTTAATTTCTCTATGGCTTATTCATTCTCATCTTTACACCAGCCATATGTTGCCACATTTGTGCAAGCATAGCTGGGCCGACCTGGCAAACTATAGTTGGTGTGAACAGACAGTCATATAGGTAGCCAGATCCATATCAACCTTCAGTTCTTGCCTGGTTTGCTACTGAAGCTTAGCAGGGTTAAGCCTGGCCAGTACCTGAATGCGAGGCGTCGTGGGGAAAACTAAGATTGCTGCTGGAAGTGGTATTAGTGAGGCCAGCAGGGGTGCTCACCCTGTGGTCTGTGTGGGGGACACTATGCCCCAGTATAGTGACAGGGATGCTATACTGTAAAAACAGCACTGTCTTTCGAATGAGAGGTTAAACTGAGGTCCTGACTCTCTGTGGTCATTAAAAATCCCAGGACACTTATCGTAAAAGAGTAGGGATATAACCCTGGCAAATTCCCCCCATTGGCCTTTATCTATCATGGCCCCCTAATAATCCCATCTCTGAATTGGCTACATTACTCTCCTCTCCTCTCCACCAGTAGCTGGTATGTGGTGAGCGTTCTGGTGCACTATGGCTGCAATCGCATCACCCAGGTGAATTCTACACACTAGTGGTGGTTGAGGACCCCCCCCACACACACACACTATATAAAGTGCGTGGAGTGTCTAGAAGAGCGCTATATAAATGTAACTGTAACTAACTAAGATGGAAAAAGGGAGTGAGGTAGGAAATGAGGGAAAGTGAAAAGTGGCAAGTGTCTTGAATATGGATTTGTCATGATTATTGGTGTTATGAAAATAAGGTACAAACTTTTCATTTGTGGTTGGTGTATGGAATTTTAAGCACTTGTAGCTATAAATTAAACTTGATCATTTAGTAATTATAAGCTCCCAAGAAACATTTGCCACACATATCATTCTTTACTAATACTCAGTTAAGCCTCCCCTGGAAAATTAAAAACAGTCAAGCAACCTCCAGTAGACCACTTGAGATAGAATGAGCCTCAGGTAAGGATTCTACCAGTGTCTTAAGACAGTTCCTGTCAGCTTTAATTCAATCTACTACTGACTGAAAGTGCAATTCAGCTAAATTTTAGTGTTTCGCCTGCTATCCCAAATAATCCCAAATAAAAGTTTTCTATGGAATTGAGGTCTGGTAATTTTGCAGGCCTGTTACTGTAGTGTAACAATTCCTAAACAGATTTGTGCCTGTGCATACTCTTATCCTATAATGTGAGTGTCTCACCTGGTCGTGATATTAAATGGGAGGGCTAAAATCTAATATCTATCAGTAGCTTGACAGCAAAACTATTAGGGTTGAGCAATGTGTTATATCATGCGTTCTGATTAGTATTCTGATGGAGTAATAAGAATGATGGGACAAAGTCTTACACACCCAAATGCTTAAAGGCTGATAGGCAGCTGAATTTGGGATTTCTGTTAAACGTTACAAATCTGTAATACTCTCCTGGTTCATGCCATGTGTCTTCTGAATACCAAGCACTGTAAACAGTACGGTATATGGAATTATCATTGTAACCAGCAGATGAACTGATTAGATTTTAGAGTTGATCCAAACAGGATCAAGGTCACAGCAAGGTCACATGTCAGAAATAGTGTTTATTCAATAACGTCCTTCTTGTTTGTCATACAAAGATGTTATGTATGGCCTTATGTTCAGGAACTCAAGCCCCATTTTTGGATAGCTATGACTTTTACCGTCAGTCTGTCCGTCTGCCCATCTGTGTCTGTCCAATATTCTAGGTTCCCACTGTATATAGTTCTCATGTTTGTATATAGAATTTTCATTATAACCAGCAGATGAACTCAAAACTGCATGACGGTCTCAGCAAGGTCAAATATCTAAATTAGTTTTTTCTTCAATATCTTCCTTCATGTTTGCATATTTTAAGAGTAGTCCTGGCATACAAATTAATAACAAGAAGGACTAGACTTGTTGGTGGTGGACGCATCCCCGGTGACACCCATGGCATCGAGTTCAACTTGTTATCTTTGAAAGAATGGGGGGGATGGGAAAACTTAGCACTGCTAGTCCATTTATACCAGCCACGTCTGGCCAATCCAGCTCTAAGCAAAGTTATCTTCGTCCAGATGCACACCTTGCAACCTTTTGACATTGTACAATAGGGAGCTGCTATTGCTGGATGAGTGTAATAGGTTTATAATTGAAGTCGGTGTCACTGAATATTGTGGTAGTGGTGGTGTAAGGATGAATACATCACTATATATTGCTTATGACCTAGTTCTGTAAACACAAACATCTTCAGTTCAATTTGTGACCTGCCAGTAATATTTATCCCAATTTCTGTTCTGTGACATTTTTTTCTCTCCTCGTGTGTGTGTGTGTGTGTGTGTGTGTGTCATGCCTCAAAGCTTATTAGATTATCAGTCACTGTACTCTTCCAGATTGAGGTCGCTGGTTATCACAGGAACCGTGTTGACCAACAGTAATGGATGCTTGAGAATCAGAGTCCTCCCTTCAGGAGTGAGATGTATGTGGAGCTCTTTATCATAGAAAGTGATCTTCAGTTCATCAGCATGCTGCTGTGTCTCTTCAGCTCCTGCAGTAATTCATCTTCAGCCCCCTCCAGATCTCTTATATTCTGATCTAGTGCAGGCCCAGCTACAACATGCCTCTTTCTCTTAGGTTCTACCTTCATATACCTTCTCCACCTCAGTTGCAGAACACTTATTTGAAACAGGATTCCAAAGACAAATCATGATTTAGGAAAAGTCTATCAATGTCCCTTATGGAATCAGTAAAGTAAGTATCCGTCCATAAAATATTGCCTATTTTTGCTGTTATTACTTTAAAGAGGTTTTTTGACCTTTTGTGCGCCAAGGACCCGGCATTGGATCCACAATCTAATTACTTCTACGATGCTACTATTTTATGTAACCCAATTTTCTCCCAATTTACTCGTAGCCAATTTCCTCCCACCAGCTGAGCCTCCCGGTTCTCTTGCTGACTTTCAACACAGCAGTGCGAAGTTAAACATGTGCTTTTTCCGAGACGGGTTCTTTCTGAAGTGCTACTCATAGGGCAGTTGAATGTGCTGATCAAGAACACTAGTGTTGCTCTTGACATAGTAAAGGAAGGCAATTTTTGCAGGGTCATGGATGGCTGTGTCATCATTGAGATATTTCAGATGAATGCCAAACACTTAGACCGTTATATAAACAAAACTAATGAACTCATGTCATACTATTCAAACTTACTAAATTGAATGTTTCCCTTTTATGTAAATTTCCATGTGAAATGAAGCATACAAGCTTTCCTGAACAGCGTCTAAGTCCAATTTGAAGTGTTTCTTCTGAAGCATATTCAAAAAGGCAGTTTCTTGCTTTTGCTTTAATAAAATAGAGATATTTGCTATTGGCCTCTGTATGTGTTTGGTGAGATCCTCAGCGCTGAATGTAAGAACATAAGCTCTTAAAAGCAGCATTAAGCTGTGAAACATTTTCCAGGCAGGAAGGGGAGAATATTCCTGGAAGATGCACATCACAGAGCCAAGTATTATGGAGTTTAGTGATTTACAATTCAAGCCTGCTTTTTCCTTTCTTGTCATATGCCCCAGCTTTCTTCTGTTTATTCAGAGAAGTGTTTCCATGGCAAATTTCCAACCTGCTAAGGTTTTCCTCACACACTCATGCACTCAGATGTATATACATGCTGTGTGCCTGTGAGCCCCTGTCATCTTGGGTTCGTGTTCTTGGATATAGGAAATGAGCCAGAGAGGAGCAGAAGCCTCCTCAATATAACCATCAGTGTAATCTAATAAACAACTGAGATGGTAAATCTTCAGTGTTTTATTGCCACCTGAAATGGAAAGGATGAAAATCAGCAAGATGATTTACAAGTTTGCATGCTACCATGATTTGTTTCTTAAATTCACAGTTATGCACATTGATTGATTAGCAACACTTAATGAAAAGCCTGACCAATTTTTATTGTTAGTATATTATTAGACTAAAACAGTACCACTTAATGCACATCTGTGTCTTTAATCATCTGTGATTTCACATTGCAGTTGTACTGACAGACAAGTAGTGGTACATGACCAGTTATTACAGCTTCACCTAATTTTCATAGGTAAAATTAAACCACTGTTAAGTATTTTTAAAGCATAGACTATGGTTAAAGAGTCTTTCATTTTGCCTGCTAGGTCTGGTTAAAAAGTTACTCACATGCCCACAAACCAGACTGAAGAAAAATATCAAGCACCTCAGTGGCACCTTATAATGTATGAAAAGGCCTGTGATTTCTATCCATACATTTTCCATACCACTAGAACCTGGAGCCTGTCCCATGGAGCTCAGGGCACAAGGAAGGTGACACCCGGAACGGGGTGCCAACCCATCGCAGGGCACAATCACACACCCATTCACACATTGTGGACAATTTGGAAGTGCCAATCAGTCTACAACACATGTCTTTGCACTGGGGGAGGAAACCAGAGAACCCGGAGGAAACCCCCAAAGCATGCGGAGAACATGCAAGCCGTGGAAGTGCGAGACAAATGTGCTAACCACTAAGTCACCGTGCCCCAGTGATTTCTTTACAGTTCTCACATTAAAGCTGCATTTCAACCTCAAAAGAATTTTTTTTTTTCAAATCTAATGTGCTGAAAGGAATACAGAGATAAAAATAAAACAAGAACAATTATACACAGATGGCATTGTGTGTAAATAGAGGTAGACTGGGAGATCATTTTGACAGCTCTACTCTTTATGTGCTCAGTACTTTAGATCTATTTTGTGTACTTAGTATGTCAGTGTCTGCCTTCTGTGTGCTCAGTTAAACTGACTTGGCTAAAAGCCCTAAATTCTTTTAGTTCATCATGTATTTTCCCATTTGCTTTGAAGTACCAGGCCCTCAGGGTTAATGTACGCTCAGGTTTTTAATGTGTCTGTTTTTCCATGCATCTTCTGAAGAAAAGTAGGAGCATCCTTAATAATTTTCTCCTTGCTGGAGGACGGGGGAGTCCTATTAGGCAGCAAGACTCAGCTGGTGAGCGGTGGCTATGCGTTGACTTCAGCTCGTCCTCCTCGCTTAGGAAGTGCTAAGTGCTAATCGGATTTGCAACAGGAGTCACTAATCACATGAAAAAGCTAATGCCCCTTTAATATAATTACATGGCTGCAGTTCCAAGCATGCCAGCAGATTTTTTTGTGGTTGTGTGTGTGCATGATTTTTGCCACAGGTTAGTTAGATGCCTTAATTGGAACGAAGACTTAGCCGGGGCCAAAAAATGGAGACCGAGTTAAGAAAAGAAAGTGTTCGATGTATTTGCACATAAATTCCGCTTGTGCCATGTCAGGAATCGATTGGAATAAAGTCATTAAAAGGTTCCTTGAATTAAAATGCACAGCTTCCATCTCGGCTGCTCAGTTGTGGAGCGCCATACCTCCGCCCACACCTCCCCTGCAGATAAGTGCTGCTTGTCCCTTATGCCTGCACAGAGAGGAGAGTCGTACATCCCTCCCATCTCTCTGGCTGTCTTCCAGAGCTTCATTCACACCCTGGAGACCTCCATGGCCTGCCAACATAGCCCTCAGTGATCAATGACACACTCTGTAGGAGCACGGGAGCAGCAGTCACGCAAACCCTTTCAACGCCGAGCGTCATGCGATGCAGCACAGTGTACCACACAACATTTGAGCTAGAGTTCCTAGCCATTCTCAGCATTTGAAGGATAACAACTTGCATTAAAAGCTCAATAAAAGCTGGTGTTCACTGCCTAATTGCTCAGTTTCAATCCCTGGATGTTTTTTCTCTCTCTCTTTTCTCACCGCTGTGCTGCTTTAGCAGGTTGTGTTTGAACTGAACTGCATTCTGATGCCAGCGTAGACATCTCGTGTTTTTCTCCCATTGGGTTTAGTCTAGTTCTAACAAGTCTTAGCCATCAGCAGTTTTTTTGGATTTGGTGCAATTTCATTAATGAATTGAAATGACTCGCCCTCAAAGGTTATTGCCTCCATGTGCGAATGAAGAAGGCACTAATTTCTGCCTCATCGCATTTCTTGCATTTGGTAGTTATTTGATTTTGAGTTTCAACTATGCTTCCCGTTCCTAAACCCTTCCACCCATTGCAGCTGTCTTCCTTCCATAATGGCATCGCTTTTCTCCTGGTAAGAGTTTTCTTTATTTTATTTTTTCTTACCCAATTGTATGATAGAGTAGACCCTACACTTTGCAGTAGTTTGCACTGGTTTCCGTTGTCACTGTACTGTTGTCCTGTCTAGTTAATGTGCTCAGAACGATGACATTAAAACCCATTTGACTTGACTCAGTACAGACATGAAGACATACTGTTTGCAGAATAGCAGGATATGGTAATGGAGGAAAGGAATCCATTTAACATTTCCCGTCTTTAGGTAGTTTAGTTAAGACAAATGAGATCACAGGCAAATGTGATCAGTGTAACAGACCAGTGAAGGACGTGTGTGTGCTGTGTTTGTTGTTCTTCTCATCCAGCTTTTTTTCTGACACACAATGTTCAACATCATAATTCCAATCTAAATGTAGCAGATAACTGTCAGGATTAATTACAATGATATGTATCTATTTCCATGCTGCCAGTTAAGTGCAGTGGATAATAGTTAGAGGCTCGTTTATTGCATTGACATGTTAGCAGTACAAGGTTGATGGAAAATTAGAAAGTATTCAAACACAACTTTGAGTCAACTACTATGGCTATAGTTGTAATAATTCATATTTAGTTATTTATTTTAGTTATAATTCTAATTATCTGGTCATTTAAACACCTTAAATAGGTTCCTGAATGAAGTAAAGTCTTACAGAATGTTGTTAATATTGTGATCTGAAGTTTTAGAACATGAAGACAAGCATGAAGAAAGTCAGTGTTGAATTGAAATGTAATTTCAGTGAACTGCAATTTTAGTGAAAGAAATGTTATTAAGTCTATATTTTAAAAACTTTATTAAATGTGTTTGGAACTGATTGTGGTTCTAAAGCTTTACTAGGAATGGGGTGGGGTGGGGGCACAGGGGCTTAGTGATTATCACGTTTGCCTCGCACCTCCGGGGTTGGGGGTTTGTTTTCCGTCTCCGCCCTGTGTGTGTGGAGTTTGCATGTTCTCTGCGTGCTTTGGGGGTTTCCTCCGGGTACGGTTTCCTCCCTTACTCCAAAGACATGTGTTGTAGGCTGATTGCCACCTCCTAATTGTGTGAACGTATGTCCGATTGCACCCTGTGATGGGTTGGCACCCTGTCCAGGGTGTCACCTGCCTTGTTCCCCAAGTTCCCTGGGATTGGCTCCAGGCTCCCCACGACCCTGTGTAGGATAAGAGGTATGGAAAATGGATGGATGGAAGCTTTACTGGTTTTATTAAATAAATAAGATAACGTGAAATAAGCTAAGCCTAATATGCTTAATATTGAACATTTGGAATATTTTTTATCAAATAAATCTGTGCTGCAGTCATTAAGGGGTCTGTGAAAATGTTTTCACCCTGAAATGGGTTTATGGGTGCACAGACCACCACTTCGGTACTATACAACAAGTGCTAAAAAATTGCCTGAAGGAATTGAAGCATGAGCTCACCTGTTTTCGAATACCCTTCTCTATATCACAGCAAGATCTCGTTCATATTTACATGATCGTCAACATTTAACGACTCCTTCTGCAGCTTACAGTGTCATTCATTGCCTGTTTTACATTACTTTTTTTTTTACATTAATGTGTGAAGGCATCATCAGGGCTTCCGCCATCTCCTAAGAGTGTAGGGTCCTGGCACTGTGAAATGCCGTGTTAATGACTGTGGCTTTGGCTTTCTGAACGTGCTGTAGTGCTGCCCTCCTACACTCCTCCTGAGAGCCTGAGAGCATATTCCCCTCACTTTTCCAGATGGCTCTTATTTCGTGGTGTACAATTCTTTGACTACGCAGTGTTAATCATGTTGACGGAAAAAAAATATTTTTCCCAAACGATAACTACATACTAATTCACTTTTTTAATGACATTCTCCTCAGTTAATAAAATCAAGTTCATTGTTCAGATTTTGTCGACCGGACAACGTGACAACTAATACATCATATGCAGGGGGTGGGAGGGTTCGGGGGGGGGACTGGGCGTTTTCTTTTCATTTCCGTTCTTGTCAAATGCAGCATTGATATGTGCTTCCTGGTTACACTTTTACCAACAAGGCAGTTGCTTCAATGTTTTAAGCATGGGACAAGGCTAGAAATTGCCACGTGAACTTGTGAACTAATCTCCTGCTTTGATAATTCTTGTGAAACCTGATGTGTTATCATGGCGATATGATGAACTCTGAGGGAACCCCTTGTCACAGCCCTTTATGTTAGTGGCAGTTCATGATGCAACCCTGCTGCCCTCTCCGAGATTGCCAAGGCCTTTCCTTGCCTAGCAGCTTGGCACTGGAGCCGAGCCAGATAATGGAATTAAAGAGGGATTTAGAGTGTCTGTATAAGGGTATATGTGTTTTCCTGAGTAAAAAGGCAGGGATGAGTTGTCCGAAAAGGATGTGTGTGTGTGTGTGTGTGTGTGTGTGTGTGTATGGGCTGTAGGCAATGCAGTTTTTACACAGCGCACTGGGAATGTTATGCAACATGTTAAATAGTGCGCTGACCGAGGCTTGATTAGCTCTCCCTGTTTACAGTGCACAAGGCTCACAATGTAATTAAAAAAAAAAGAGGAGGGGTTGGTGCTGATTGTTGCCCTGTTAAAGAGGCTGCTTGCACCACTCAGTCAGACTACTTTATATAATATGCAGGTAGAGCTGCAGTTCTGGAGGCTCAGGGTTAATCTACTATGAGGAGCTGACAGTCTTTGTGTCTTGTCCCTACTACAGTGCATTATGTAAATGTAAAAGCACAGAGGCACAATAATGATATGCTGCCCTGATTTCTGCTTAATCAGCATGTGAATTTAGTGGCTTATGGACAGGGTGTCTTTATAACTGGCCCAACATGCCACGTGGAGGGAATGCTGGGAAATAAAGGATTGGTATTTGCGTGACCCTGAAGTAGTGAGTGAGCTAGTGTCCTGGTAGAACCCGTAAGGCAGTTTTAAAGGCTTCAGTCCTATTTGAACACTTGCCCTTAAAGCAAAGGTCTCACAACTGCGTCATCGTGTATTTGATTCTGTTCCAACTACATGCTTAGAAGTGCTGGTGCCCTTGCTACATCCCTAATTTCTCCATCTGGGGATTAATAAAGTATTATCTTATCTTATTTTATTTGGAGCATTACATGCATCTTATACTCTTAAAAAAAGGGTGCTGAAGTACCATTCCTTTTTGCTAGGGTGGTACCCATAAGCATACACCTTTGTATATTTATTATGTATCTTTTACATTTTTCGAAGCTTTACTCTAAAAGGTCCAAGTATGTACTTTAAATCGTTTTTTTAAAGGAACATTATAATCAACATTTACAGGTGAAAGAAAGATACATATTAAATGTACAAAAGATAAGGGGCGTCATCCCAGAAACAAGAAAAGTTACCTTTTTGTTCTGAGAGTGTATTCCTATATATAACTGATGAAGCATTTTTTATTTATTCTGAGATTTTTAACACCAGTCTGCTGTGTGCCATCAACTATTCACAACTAGCAATGCATGCCACAGACAAACCTGGCACATTGTAATGTAGAGAAAGAACCAGACTGGTACTAGGTGGGGTCTTTAAATACAGTTTCTGGACCCTGATTAGCAGATAGTGGCTCACTCGTCCATACTGAAGTAAAAAGTGGGAAGGGTTAAGGGTTTAGTACACCTCAGAAGAGCATGAAGCAGGTAAATATACCTTCCTTAAATGCAGTCAGAGGTCACAACCATAA
>JANDJT010000032.1:7491740-7504591 GCA_024331685.1 Stegophilus panzeri
ATATCAAGACTAATGAGGTTTCTTTTTTTAGGACAAATTTGCAGTAGAGGGTGCTGCTGAATACATAATAATTAAGCAAACCTCAGTGGAATCTTCCTTATTCTTTCTTGACTGTTTTATTTCCTTGTGAATTTTATTTTAAGTCAGGTTTGATCAGTAAGGTGTTCAGCCAGTCAACCTCAGTGGGTGGGGACTACTATTGTCATTGTTTAATGGTGAGTTAAGGAGACCCTCTTGAGTCCTTGAACCCTTGTTCTAAGTACCAAGACAAGACAGTAATTTTAACTAGATTTAAAGCAAAGTAATAGTTGCAGAACTGGGACTAACTGGGCACATGGTATGTATTGTGATGTATAACCATAATAATACACTTTCCTGAGTATCCTGGGTATTGTCAGGTTCCTGTGCTGACTTCATTTCAGGTTTCCTCTTTTTCCATGTTGAATACTTACGTATTACGTTTTAAGTGGAAAAATCCTTGACCTTGGTCATAAAATGGCTGCACGGATTTGTTTGCACTTTGTGAGTCAAATGAAATAACCAATTAAATATGATATACAGTATCTTGTGGATTGTGAAAAGGTCTTCACGTATTGTGCTATATGTTTGCCATAACACCCAGCAGTAGACACACATTTAAAATGCTAAACTAGGATAGCTTGCTATAGTAACATTTTAGCTAATTAATGTGACTACGCATAGTCCTATGCTGTAGCCTTGAACAGGGGCTCCTGCTGGGTAAGGCTATTGCATACCTTTCTTAGAAGTCCAAAATTGACCTTTGTGGCACAGCAGGTAGCATTGCTGTCTCACAGCTAAATGAAGCAAGATGAATGAAGGAATGAATGACATTAGATGTATTTTTTCTCAGCACACTTGCAAAGAGTGGTTATTTCAGATACCATAGCCTTCCTATCAGCTCAAACCAGTCTGACCATTCTCCTCTGACCTCTATCAACAGCAGAACTGTTTCTACCTGCAGAACTGCTGCTCATTGGATGTTTTTTGTTTGTTGCACCATTCTGTGTAAACTTTAGAGACGATTGTATGTGAAAATCCATGCAGATCAGAAGTTTCTGAAATACTTCCAGCAAGCCTGTCTGGCTCCAACAACCATGCCATGGTCAAAGTTACTGAGATCAAATTTTTCCAACTTCTGATGTTTGATGTGAATGTTAATGTTGACCTGTATCTGCATGATTTTATGCGTTGCGTTACTGGCATATGAATGGTTGGTTGGATAGTTGCATGAAGTGTACAGGTGTTCCTAATAAAATGCCTGGTTATTTCTAATCAGTATTTATAAATGTTCCTGTGTCATTCCATTTTATTACACATAACTTTGTTTATGGACTTTAATGTTGTGAATTCTTTATATTTGCGGATCTCTTGAGTTAATACTGATGTCTGGTGAAAATTTCATGTGAATAACCTCATTGGAAATATATTTACTGAAAAAAGTGTTGACGCGTCCAATACTTATTCCCCCTGTATGTAGATTAATTTAAATCAAAACAATAATAATGTATTACATTGGGTATTACAACTTGGGTACTCCATAAAAGGGGTTTTCTAGAGAGGGAATGTATGTAATGCTCAAGAGTAAAAGCATTCTTTCGCCTGCTCTGTCAGTTTAGCATATTTCTTGGTACTGGTAGTCCATCCGATGTTTGGTAATGTCTACAAAACATGAGAACAGTGAGTACACACATGTTAGTAGCATGTTAGCACTCCCGCTTTGTGCCAAACAGTGCCACAAAAAGTGGAAGGAGTGAGGGAAGAGTTCTGTGCATAACCTGGTGCAATACCTGCCTCATATCTGTCAGACTTTGGCTTCACATGCTTTAAAGAGTTGCACTCTGCTTAACACACTACTCAAAATGTAGCCCAAACACATGAGGCAAGCTCAGGCTGAAGGAACACATAGGATATCTACAGCTTTGTGGTAATTCTCTCCCATGCTTTCTCTCTCATTCTGACTGTGTTGAAACTACACAATTGATACCCCATTGTGTTTTAATTCTTATATGATAAATTGTACAATATGATGAATAATTTATTATCTGGGGTTTAATGAAGATGGGTTGCATCATAAATTCAGCTCAAACCTAGAACTTTTAACCCCCTTACTGCTTGCCTCTGCCAGGATGTTAAGGCTTGGCTGTAAATGAGTACAGTTACATTTATATAGCGCTTTTCTAGACACTCAAAGCGCTTTACATAGGAAGTGTGTGTGTGTGTGTATTGGGGGGGTTGAGTGGGGGGGAGGTTGAATCTTCTCAACCACCACTAGTGTAAATGGATCATACAACAGCATAATGACCAAAAAAATAAACCCCACCCAAATCAACACAGACATGTTTGTAGAGTCAGTGCATGTTATGTATTTTGTAAGACAGGTGCCAATAATTATGGAGTAAGCTATAGTTTTTGTACACGTTATCATTTTAAATAATCAGAAAACTTTATTTTCTTTCACATTGTATATTATGAGCCTACATTCTTAAAAATGTGTACACTGCATCTGAAAGACTTCTCTTTGGAGAATTAAATGAATGAATGTTTTAAATACTAAATACAGTCAGCTCCAGAAATATTGGCACCCTTCTTGTACATTTACGGCATTCGGCAGATGCCGTTATCCAGAGAGACTTACATTTATATAACTGAGCAGTTGAGGATTAAGGGCCTTGCCCAAGGGCCCAACAGTGGTAGCTTGGCAATGCTGGGGCTTGAACTCCTGACCTTCTGATCAGTAACCCAAAGCCTTTAACCTCTGAGCCACCACTGCCCCTTGTAAAATGAGAGGGGGTAAAAAATCAATGCATAAATGAATAAAATATACATGCTCAGCGAAACTGGATAGTTGAAGATTGGATCTTCGAGTGTGCAATTTAGATGAGCCTGTGCCCACTGTAGCCTCAGATTCCTGTTCTTGGCTCACAGGAGTGGAAAACAATGTGGTCTTCTGCTGTTGTAACCTGTCTGCCTCAAGGTTTGACTTATTGTACTTTCTGAGATGAATTTCTGTTCACCACGGTTGTAAAGAGTTGTCATTTGAGTTACAGTAGCCTTACTGTCAGCTTGAACCAGTCTGGATGTTTTCCTCTGATCTTTCTTATCAACAAAGCATTTCCACCTGCAGAACTGCTGCTCAATACATGTTTTTTTTTTTCCCTTATCATTCTGTGTAAACTCTAGAGACTGTTGTGTGTGAAAATCCCAGGAGATCAGCATTTTCTGAAATAATCAAACCAGTCCATCTGGCACCAGTATCCATATCATGATCAAAGCCACTGAGACCACATTAATGTTAGATGTGAACATTAACTGAAGCTCATGACCTCCATTTGCATGATTTTATGCATTAAGCTTCAGCTGCGTAATTGGCTGATTGGATAATTGCACGAATGTGCAGGTTGTACGTGTGTCCCTAGTAAAGTGGACAGTGACTGTTCATTAACCCTTTAACACACTTCCTGTCAATTTAAAATTTAGATTTTTTTTCTCATTTTTGTCCTGATTGTTATTGTTTTTTTGAACTGCTTGTGCATTTGTTATATCCATTACCTGACTTGTACAGGTCAACAACAATCTGTGTCTTATGCTGAAAAGTCTTAGGTTTTCCCCATGATGAATCATGACAAACTGATTTTATTGTATGCGTGCAACCTCAGGCCAGAACAAACAGAAAATTTTTAAGTGATGACAATTTGTTTAAATTTATTTGCTTTATCAGATATTTTTTTTCCCAAGAGAGATTTCTGTTAGTTAAAGAAGAAGCACTTTGTCTGCAGTGTTGTGTTGTGTTTCAGAGGCAGCAACTGGAAAATTGTCAGAGCACGCTGTTTGGTCAGACACTTAAAACATATTAACAGGGAGCTCATGATTTAATGTACCAGAGTCAATAAAAACCAATTATCTAACTTAAGCTAAGCTCACAGATATCGCAGTCGACTGTATTTAACTAATAAAATTGAGGAAGGCAAAAATTATATTCACCATTAAAATACAATTAATCGTGTAGCCGTAGCTGGGATTCTGTCATGCTGATGATGAAGAAGAGTAGACGGTGGTGAGAGAGAATTTGTTTAGTTGGGAAAAATGTGTCATGATAAAAATCCATGGTTTTGTTCTTCAATTTAATAGAGCACATTGTTTCCAAACTTATCTGCAGTTTTATTTAGGGAGCGTGCTATAGACTTATTGTATTTCCCTTTCTCTTTCTCTCTCTGAACAGGCTGAGCAGAGATAAGAGGGTTTGACCACAAGACTGGATGGTGAGAAGGGGCTAAAGAGTGCGCAGGCTTGGCTAAAGGTAGACTTACTCTCCTGGACCAGAGCGAAACAAAGAGGCACGCAGACAATCCATGAAGGCGCTGCAAAAAGTCTAAGCCATTTGTTGCAATTTACGGCACTTCATCATTTTATTCGAGTTGGGGACAGATTTGTGAGAAAAAGAGTCTCTTTAACGTCCTTCCTCCTAAAAGCAGAAAGACAGCATCATTGTACTCTGCACACCTGTTAACAAGGCCTCTACTCTCTAAGCTATACACAGCGCTGCTCTAGACCCACACACTGCCCTCACATGGGAGTGACATAGGAGCAAGTCCACATCAACATCCCTGCTTTTCCTCGCAGTGTCTCAACCTGTGTTTCTGTCACACATCCATTCACTTCTGTCAACTCGCACACTTGCATCACCTACACTCACCCAGGATGCCTTCCTCCTCCTGCGTGATTGGCTGGAGAAGGAAGCAGCCTTTGTGGTGACTGGAGAAGGGAGTGGGGCGGCATCCATGTCGTGGAAGCGGAACTACTTTGCGTCTGGCAGCAGCGGGCTGCAGAGCAATTCTAGCCCGGGCACCATGAACTCCATCGCCCCCAGCAAAGGCCTGAGCAACGAGCCGGGCCAGAACAGCTGCTTCCTCAACAGCGCGCTGCAGGTAGGACTGAGTAACTCCATTCTCAGGCAGTTAAATAATATGATTCACAAATAATACTAGCCCTACAGAGAGTTTTTCCTGGTTTAATTTATGGCTAAGATGATGAGTGGGGTTTGAGTTGGTGGGTGGATTTGGTTTTCCCGCAGTGAACCAGCGTGAAACAACACCGAATCATGACTTTAATACAATCATAAATACTTCTTGAAATAAGTAGCACAGACCAAGTTGATCCAGCACAGATGATGTAAGCTCACTAACCACTAGAAGGTACGTTGATGTACAGTAAGGAGGCCAGTTAACATAACACCTTGTGATGATGCCATGTTACTCACTAACGAATTAGGCTAGTTCAAAAGAAAACCGAATTTGCAAAGGGCTGCTTTAAATTGAAGGATTGTTAAATCTGAGATACAAGAACAAAAAATCCCATTAAGGCAAAAAAAAATTAAATCCTGGCAATCTTGCTTACAGTTAACGTTGGGCAATAATATGACAATACAGTAATTATTATAAATTCAGTCACTGTAAAGTTTTCTAAAAATATTTCCCACATCTTTGGTACTTTTATGACGTTAACTGACACCACCATTTCTCACAGTACCTGATTGGATGTTAAAATCTATTTCTAAATGTTTCTTGTTTGCTAATGAATTTATTTTTGTTGGCACAGCAATAATATTTAAAATGCATAAAAAGGTGGCAGTAATAGTTTGGCTGACACTTTCTTAGCCAAACTGAATAACACAATAGTCATATTAATACACGCTCACAAAACACTTTATTAGGAACACGTGTACTCCTATTTATTCATGCAGTTATCTAATCAGCCAATCATGTGGCAGCAGTGCAATACAATAAACCATGCAGATACGGGCCAGGAGCTTCGGGTAATGTTCACATCAACCATCAGAATGGGGAAAAAATGTGATCTTGGTGTGTTTGACCATGGCATGATTGTTGGTGGCAGACAGACTGGTTTGAGTATTTCTTTAACTGCTGATATCCTGGGATTTTCACGCACAACAGCCTGTAGCATTTACTCAGAATGGTGCAATAAAGGAAAAACATCCAACGAGCAGCAGTTCTGCGGATGAAAATGCCTTGTTGATGAAGGCTACAGTAATTCAGATAACCACTCTGTACAATTGTGGTGAGCAGAAAAGCATCTCAGAATGCACAACACGTCGAACCCTAAGGAGGATGGGCTACAATAGCAGAAGACCATGTCAGGTTCCACTCCTGTCAGCCAAGAACAGACAGATGAGGCTGCGGTGGGCACAGACTCAATAAAACTGTACAGCTGAAGACTGGAAAAACATAGCCTGGTCTGATGAAGCTCAATTTCTGCTGAGGCACAGAGATGGTAGGGTCAGAATTTGGTGCCAAAAGCATGAATCCATGGACCCAACCTGCCTCGTGTCAACAGTCCAGGCTGGTGGAGGTGGTGTAATGGTGTGGCGAATGTTTTCTTGGCACACTTTGGGTCCATTAATACCAATCAATCATCGCTTGAATGCTACATCCTATTTAAGTATTGTTGCTGACCGTGTGCATCCCTTCATGACCACAATTTCCCATCTTCTAACCACTACCTCCAGCATGATAATGCCACAAAGCAAAAGTTGTCTCAAACTAGTTTCATGAACATGACAATGAGTTCAGTGTTATTCAGTGGCCTTCCCAGTCACCAGATCTAAATCCAATAGAACACCTTTGGGAAGTGGTAGAAGAGAAATTTGCAATATGAAAATGCACACAAAAATCTGCAGGAATTGCATGATGCAGTCATATCAACATGGACCAGAATCTCAAAGGAATGTTTCCAACATCTTGTGGAATCAATGCCACGAAGAATTGAGGCTGTTTTGAGAGCAAAGGGAGGCGCTACCCAGTGTTAATATAGTGTTCCTAATAAAGTGTTTAATGAGAGTATATTATGTATAAATTATTATTATTATTATTATACAAAGGTGTGCGCAGGATGGTTCCCGCCCATTCCTGCAGTTACTGTTTTTGTATATTGCAATAAACAAGTAACAGAAATCATGAGTACCAGAATGACAGCTGCATATAAGCACACAAAAGTACAACAACAGCAGAAGCAATGAGGCACTGAGCAGCTACAAACGTTCATATCTCTCCGTCCAATTAAGGATGACAGCCAAACACTCTGAGTTGTGGCTATGTGCGCATCAGCAAAATAGTTAACAAGCAGGTAAAAAAGAAAGGCTGTGAATCAGGAGGCATGGCAGAACCCTCCGCAGCAAACCAACAGCGTATCAGAAATATGCCACTTTAATTGCTAATGTCATGATGACCAGAACTCAAGTGAGACTGGAGGGAAGGGGGTGTAGGGTAGACAATTAAAGCTGTGGTAAGATCAAAACAGTATGTAAAATTACTCCAACAGTCTACTCAGGTCATAATTTAAAAACACAATAAGACAACAATAAATGAGCAATTTGTATTCATAATAAAATGGATAAACAGTAAAAAAAAATTGGCACAAGTCTCAAAGTATTGTGTATAAATATGAAATTTTGCCACACTGCACTGATGCTATGGTGTGTATATATATAGAGCATTTTATTTCTGACTACAGAACGTAAGCATGTAATTTTCACACACCATCACAGATCATCATTTCACGTACTGGGATGACTGAGCTCCTGCAGAGTTCATACAGAAGATGAGCTGCTTCATTGCCTCTCTCTCTCTCTCTCTGCCTCACTGTGGAGAAAGTGTGCTGCCACTGTTTCTCATTCTTAGCATGTTTAGCATAGCATACAATTATCTGGGTCTTTCCTGTAGGCTGTTCCCACTTACACCATTCAGTGTCTTGCCTAGGCGTCTGTCTGACCATGAATTAAACATTTCTCTGTGCTCCAGCTCATCAGGGCTGTGATCCACACTCTACAAGCACAGTGAGCACTCAATGCAGCATAACCACGAAATAAAACAAGTGAAGGACAGAAAGAGAGACAGGGGAAACCTGCATGCACCAGCCGCTTCCCTTAGTAAACAAGTATACATTTAAAGACAAGCAACATTTTACGTACAACTCTTTATGTTTGAGCCTCAGTGGTTAAATTTCAGCTACTGGAAGATGCATCAGAGTGAAAGTTTAGTTATTAACAAGCTACATAGTTAACTAACAACATATAAATACCACTTTTAGGGGTGACTTAAAGAGATGGAAGTATTAGCTAACCTACTGGGCAAATATAAGCTCCAGTCTCATGTTTGTTTGCCCTGAAAACATAACTGACAAGTATTAAAAGATATGATCTGATTCTGGATGCCATCTTTGTGTTTACGTGTGAGTTGACTGCATGTTCTAAATGTGATAAAGTGTGCTGTACTTTATTTCGCTTGGTTTTGTCAATGTTTCCACATATCTGTGTTCCTGAGCCTAAAATCATTGTCCGTCATCCATTCACTTTAATTAATCCACCTAGTGAAAAATTGTTCTGCCAGAAGCCAGCATATGCCTTGGCTGATGTGTGTAGTGCAGCAGGGGGTGGGATTTAGAATGAGTTGCATATGCTGTACAGTAGTTATAGCATTGAGGTTCATCGCACCACCGTGAAGCAATTTAAGTTTTAAGCTTACATATGTTTGCAATCTAGGTATATATTTTTAGAATATTAGACCACTCACAAACATCGCTTTTTATGTGCTCCACAACACTGCCTGACTTGGACCCTTAATCCGTTTGAAAGATGCTGAAACCCCAAATCATGCTTTCATAACCTCATATCCTTTCATAACCTGTTTCAATATATTCAGGTTTCAAATGCTAGGGTGAGCAGCTTACACATTCCAAATGTTCAGCACACTTTACACCCATAGTCCAACAGTTACACTGGCTGCCCATTTCACGGAGAATTATATACAATAATTAGGGGAAATGATGTCTCAACAGGGGGGGTTCAAGCCCCAACATTGCCCAGCACTGCAAGGCCCTTAACCCTACCTGCTCCAAGGGTGCCATATCATGGCTGACCCTGTGCTCTAACCCCAAATTCCTAACAAGCTGGGATATGCAAAAAAATAATAATAATAATAATTTCACTGTGCTGTAATTTATATGTGACAAATAAAGGATCCTTCTTCTTCTACAAACTCCTTCTTCTCACTTACAAAGCACTAAATGGCTTTGCCCTGCCATATCTCTGAGCTCCTGCTGCCTTACACCTCTGCCCAGACTCTGGGGTCCACCAGTACAGGTGGTCCCTAAGACCAGACTGACCCCAGGACCTCAGTGACAACACATTCTTCTCCCATTTTAAGAGTTAACTTAAACACACCTTTTCTCCCAACACTTTTCCCTTCCTTCTTTTTACTAGTCTCTTTCCTGTTTTTTTTTCTCATGTGCTATATCTGTCTACAACGAGCTTGAGTGTTAGAAAGGCACTATATAAATGAAACGCTATTATTGTTGTTATTGTTTTTATGATGATGATGATTATTATTATTGTTATAATTATTATTATTATACCAAAAGAAAATTAAAAACAAATAGCATGGACAGAAGTTCTGCTTGTCCTGGCCGCCTAGGCTAGTTAATTTTTCCACTGTCTCACAAGTTCTATGTGACTAACATTGTACGATTCTCTAAACTGGACAGTGATTGCACATTTGTGAGACGGCCATGTTAACTGGCAATACATACTTTCTTCGTTCAGCCTGAAGTAAACATATTCAGACAGAAAGAGATCAGTGGACTGGGAGCTATGAAGCATGAACTGTGATTAGTAGTGATGCTTTTGTTCCCAGATTCTTTAAACAGACCAGATGTAGGCGCGAAAGTTTGCTCCCTCGTCTCACAATAGGGGTGTATTAATAGCTAGAGGGAAATACAAATGAATTTCGATCTGTTTGCTACTCCTTCGGGAGGCCGAGTTGAGACTAAACTAAAATGGGATTTAGGTGGCCTTTTGCTGCACTGTAGGTTATTAAGCACCTCTATATGTGTGATATTTTGCTCATTTTGGTCTGTGTTCCCTAGTGTCCTTTACATTCCTGATATCAAACCAGAAGGAGGACAAGGCGTTGCACACAGCTTCTACCAAAGGCCACCTGATTGTACTAACAGGGCCTCCTTTAGCAAAACAGGAAATTGACTTAAAATGTGGTTTGGATGAGGTGAGCTGACTACATGTGCTTTAAATAAGATGTGTGAAGGGAGGAGAAGACCTCGGGCATGGAACCGGTGGCTGTAACCATTTGATAGCACTGTGTGGTCTTTGCACCATGTCTCAATTTCATCTGAGTTTCTTCACAGTATCTTAAATAACACAATTAGCTCATAATATACTGTAGCAAGAAAGTTTTTTCTTCCACAATTTTTAAATCGGGGAGACTTCAGTTCACAGGTTTGGCTTTGCCGTGTCCCTGCTTCACCTCTGTGCCGTGTGTTATTAATTATGCATTTCAGAGAAGAACAGCTTGAGTGGACAGACTCTTCAGAAATGGGCTTGGGATATTTACTGGAGTCAATCTGATTACTTTGCAAAAACATGCCGTCAGCTTGTTTGAAATAATTGGTAGATGGGCAGTGAGGATGCAACATATGTTTAGTCTGAAACATCCCATACCATTAGCTACGAATTTCTTTTTTATTTGCCAATTAGTGGTGTTTTACAGTGATCTGCCTGTCTTTCCTGTCTGTCTGTGCACCTGTTTAGGGTGATCAGTCTGATTTTAGTCATTATGTGAAGAGCAATAAGGCGTCGTGCACATTAAACCTTATCACAGCTCATTTGAATAAGAAGCTTCTGGCCTTCACCATAACAAGTAATTGTCCCTCTCAGTTCTCCCCGGGCCTCCGCTCATTCTCCTCTGGACTGGATCACCTCATCCCTCTGCCTTCATTAATCTCCTCCCTATGCTAGTCAGCTTGATCAAATCCAAATTTTATGATGATTGCAGTACTTAAAAGGTCATTTTTCAGATGTCTCCTCATACAGCAGAAGCTTATACAATCATGATGGAATTACCTGGAAATTAGAGAGGCAGAAATACCTGGACCTACCTGGAAATGCATGGAAGATGGAGGGGCAATTAAAAGCTAACGAGGGCCAACGATATATTTTAATCCTCCAAGTGGATTTAGGTTTACATTTTAGTCCTAAATGACACTCACAGAAAAGAGCAGCTAATTAGTGTTCTTCTGATTTCATTCTAAGGAACTTTGAAGAAAAAAAAATGTAAACATGTGGTCAGTAATTTTTTAAGAAGACATATTAAGTATAGTTTACATAAAAATATTTATTTTCTCATCAAAATTTGATTTCATTGCTTATGCTAAACTTAATTTAAAACAAGTTTCTAATGACTAGATTGAATTATGTAGAGCGAGCGCAATTCACGTCGTATCAACATAAATCAATTACATTATGAAACCTCGCGAGGATGTCGCTACCAACGGGAACTATAACTATAGTATTAAATTACTGCAATTAAAATATGTGTAGTAGAACAATACAGCGTTAGTATGGTTATTGCAGAATGCCACTCACCTGGGTTCAATCCTCAGTGAGAGCGTGGAGTTTATTCTGGGCTTTGAAAATACACGATCGAATCATGTTAGATTTATGAAAAACAAATTGCGTTAATGCAACTCAATTATTGTGTTAATGCAGTTCAGTCACGTGGGACCAGTGTACGCATTTGAAATAAGTCAATTCATTGAGGGTTTTTTTTTTTTTCAGAGTAGAGACATGTTTGAAAATAGAGACATGATTCACAGATTTATTTAAGGACACTGGACTGAGGCTCTTGATGTTTGGAGAGCATTAACGGTTTTTTATATAATTACCTATAAATGAAAAAGATAACTTTTGGTCAGTAAGGGATATTCATCATAACTATTGTATAATGTGTGATAAGTTATAGAATAGTTGATCAAAAAGAGTGGCATTGAGGAATCACGGCTTATTATGGAAGTGGCATTCATTTTGTTTCACTATATGTTTCTCTTTTTCAAAGCTTTCACGCAATTTGCTGGTTGTTTTATTCTCCAAGTGCTAAACTGAAGTACGTTTAATAATTCTACTGTACAGGGTGTCCAAAAAAAGTCTCCATACACAGGGGACTGGGTATTCCAGCACCACTTCGGTTGTGTCTTCATGAGTGGATGTTCGAGGACGTTCACTTTTCGGTTGGTCCACAACTCTTCCAGTCTTTTTGAATTTGCTAATAAGTTTGGCAACAGTGTCGCGTGTGATGTGCTCGCCATGTTTCCTGTTAAAGTCCATCGCAACCTTGCGAAAGCTTCCCGATCCAGCCATGAGAATGATTTCAGTACGTTCTTCTTTTGTCAAAGGCGTTCTTAAAGGCTATCTGAAAAAATATATATATAATATAAACTAAGTATGAAAAAATTTTGGAAGAAATTTTGCTAAAAAGGTGTTAAAATCCAGTTAACAACTGGATTGTTATTATAAAATCCCTTCCAGTGTATTAATTTGAGTGTGTATACTGGTCAAAATGTGAAACTTGTCACTGCAGTGAATTTGCTGCATTCTTTAAACAGGAAGAGCTGAAACTCTCACTGGAAAATCGAGTATTGACCATGTGACCATGGAAACACTGTTTCAATTAATGAATTATTCAATTTAGAAAGTCTTCAAATTAAGTTTTGCGTGAATGTCACAGTTGTGTACATTCCTGTGGAAGACAAAGTATAATCATATGTAATATTTATAATATTTCCCTTTATTCCAGTGTATTTAATGGAGAGAAGCTTCTTAAGGCAAAATCCTCATTTTAGTTCATTACTGTGTGAGCGTGTGCTCTGGTGCAGTGTTGTCACTGCTAAAGAGTGTCCAGGAGCACTGCACTTCTAGTCTAGTGTGTGTGTGGGGGGGGGGGGGGGGGCGGTGAAATAATTTGGCCTAG
>JANDJT010000032.1:7504601-7516770 GCA_024331685.1 Stegophilus panzeri
GGGGGGTGTGAAAATACTTTCACATGAAAGTATTAAACTATGTGTGAGGACAGCTGTGAGAAGACAGGAGCAACATGTTTATCATCATAAAGCAGAAATTAGCCTGGCTCAGTGACACTGCCTTGAGACACGACTGAAACTGAATCATTTACATCGAAGTTATATTTAGTATGTAATTGTTTCTCATGCAGTGTGTTGAGCCGACATGAACCGAGCTAAGGCTGGAGGAAAAGCGCTCAGCTAACAGATTAAGGTTCCATGCTTTAGCTTTGTGAGGTAAAAGCACATTTTATTTCACACTTACAGAAGTTACTGAAATGTGGTGCAGGGAAGGAAACATGCAGAGTCAGCCAATTTGGCATTTTTTTCAGGATTTATGGACTGGGGTCAATTACTGAACACTGAGTGGTAAAGGTCAAGGGGTATTGCTGTTACCCAGGGTACCCTGCTGCTCACCTTCAGATAAACTATATGGCTAAAGGTTTGTGGACACCTGACCAAGACACCCATATGTGTCTTCCCCAAACCGGTGCCACAAAGTTAGAAGTTAAGGTCATAAGTTTACATACGCTTTGCAGAATCAACTTTTGAACAGAATGATCACTGTAAATTGATCACTGTAAATTGTTATTATTTTGTTTAATGATCTTTTTTTTTCATTCAGTACTGCCCTTCAGAAGCTTCATAAGATATTCACATGTTTCCTACAAGACAAAATAATAACAATTTACATCTTGTTCAAAAGTTTACATCCCCCTGGCTCTTAATGTATCATGTTGCCTTCTTGAGCATTTAGTAATAGTTGTGTACGAGTCTTTCAGTGTGACAAGAGGGATCTCAACATCATATACCCACTGCTGGAAAGAGGTCAAATATGCAGAAGATGCTGGAAAGGCAAAGAATGTGCAGGACCTGGAGGATTTTTCTGAAGAACAGTGGGCAGTTTAACTGCTCAGGACAAACAAGGGACTCATGAACAACTATCACAAAACATAAAACAGGCATTGATCATCCAGGTAACGACACACGGTATTAAGAACCAAGTGTGTGTAAACTTTTGAACTGGTTCATTTGTGTAAATTCAGTTATTATTATGTCTTGTGGACTATATGTAAACATCTGTTATGTGAAATAGCTTAATCGGTGCAGTGCGAAAAAAAAGAAAAGAAAAAGAAATATGTCCTTGCATGCTGTAGCATTACAATTTCTCTTCACTGGAAAGAATGGATTTTATACCACAGCACTGCTGAATTCTCGAATCTGATTGTACTGAAGGTGTTGATTAATTTTTTTTTTTAATTTAAACAGCAGCTCAGATAGTAGTTCTGGCTTTAATTCAAATTACAGATTTACAGTAACACACTATACAGTAACAACTTACTCACAGGGACAATGATCCACATAATCAAGAATAATCTACATACAGTAATCTAAGACTGATAATGATAATGAAAAATATATCATTTTTGAGAAACACAAATTGTTATTTATTATTTATGGGCTCCAGTGTCAGAGCTTTGCAACTGATTTGGTGAATAATAACATCAATATGTTTTCCGCCATTGGAGAGTGTTCAACGACTGTTTATAGCTGCTATCACAATCCACAACATTAAATGTAACTATAAATAGTTAAAAAGCATGACGTGTCAATAATTAATAAATAAAACAACTAGTAATAATTGTCGAATCGCTGTGGTATAACAAGAATAAAACACTTTAAGAAATGCTGCAAAAGAATCCACGTCATTATGAATTATTTTCCTATAACAGCACACACCACCATGTTTTATTCCTTATGTCCGACATCTAAAGAGTATAGGATTTTAGATTCCTGTGAACTGTTAAAGTTTGTTTAAGCATGATTTTCTTTCTACTTTGACCTTCATTGTTATGACATTGTGCACTGCAGATGACTAACTCTGCAGCTCATTTACATTTTACAGGCCGAACTTACAGTAGGTACATGGCATTTATTTGAATATTAATTATTGTATCATTTTATTTCACACAAACAGAGAAAGCATTAGCAATTGTGCTAGACAATAATTGTGTAATGGTAGCATCATTTTATAAACTACTGTACAAACGTCTTTAATACCTATTAATTGTTTTATACATTTTGTCTTCTGAATTAGTGTGTCAGTGGATAAGAGCAGAATAAAGACATCCAAACATTTCCAAAAAGAAAATTATGTGTATGATGAATGAGAAAGGAGGATATATAAGTAATAGACCACTTTTCAGATTTAAAAAAAAAAAAAAAATGTCATTGAAGCTGTCTGGTATTGCCTGCAGAAACAAAATGTTCTTGTTGGAAAAGCTTATCAGTCAATTTTCTTAATTCAATTCAGTTCAATTTTATTTGTATAGCGCTTTTAACAATGGAAAACAGAAACATATAAACACAAAATACAGATTTAAATGTGTGAAGGTAGGGCATCAGGATGGATCAGGCAGGTCCGGAGAGCAGAAAGGGTCAGGATTACTGGCATCTCCATAATATCATGTGTGGCTCGACAGAAGGAGAGAGGGAGAGAGGGAGGTAAAGAGAGGGAGAGATTATTAGGTATGATTACTATCCCATAATGGAAAAGACTGTGTACTTTGCATAAAAGAAAGTCTATTCATGGTAAGCTTGAGTAAACAAATATGTTTTCAGCCTGGACTTCAACACTGAGACTGTGTCTGAGTCTCGAACACTAATTGGAAGGCTGTTCCATAACTGTGGGGCTTTGTAAGAGAAAGCTCTTCCCCCTGCTGTAGCCTTCACTATTCAATGTACCAACAAATAGTCTGCACCTTTTGATCGAAGTAGGCGTGGCGGATCATAAAAGACCAAAAGTTCGCTCAGGTACTGTGGTGCGAGACTATTTAGTGCTTTATAGGTCAATAGTAGTATTTTATAATCAATGCGAAATTATACTGGGAGCCAATGCAGTGTGGATAAGATAGGGGTGATGTGGTCATAGTTTCTGGTTCTAAAAACTGCATGACTGTGTAACTAAGAGAATTGATGCCATTTTAAAGGCAAAGGATAGTCATGCCAAATATTGATTTGGTCTAGTTTTGTACGGTCTATGTATATATTATATAGAAACCTTTCATTTTATTATTTTGAAAGGATCTGTGCATATTTTTGTTTCATATCTTGGGGCAATTTAGAGTAGCGAAAACACTTGACGATAAATGTTTTTGTGAGGTGGGTGAAAATCAGAGAACCTGGACTATACCCACACAAGAATATGCGAAACTTCACACAGACAGTAACTCGAGTTCAGGATCGAGTCAAGGCCCCTGGAACTGTGAGGCAGAAATACTACTCGCTGCACCACCTTGTACCTGTATCCATCTTTTATAATATTTTCCATATTTTTTTAATTTTATAACAATATTTTTTTTTATTTTACCGTAGTAAGATATTCTTGTCACTATTACACTACAAAAGTTTCCTGTTGCCTCTATTTTCTAATTTATCTCCAAATAAAAAGGATTCCAAAAAGCGAGTGTATCTTACAAGAAGACAATAATCCAAAAAGAAAAAAACAAGAAACAAGATTTCAAAATGTAAAAATAGTTCTTATGACCCTCTACACCCGATTTAAAGACGGCAGTGTATGACAGCTTAGTGACTTGTATCAAGAAAAATGTGCTGAGTTAGAGCAGAAATGTCAGAAAGAACTGGGGAACAAATATTATACCTCAGTAGAGGAGAGGATCCCAAAGCTGCTCAGAAGACATTCAAAGACTTTTTACATTTCACAGAGTTATACACTCAGAAAAAGAAATGCAAGGTCATTGTGTAAGGTCAAAGAAAATCCATTTGTTCGAATTTTGAGTCACATCATTTCGCTAGTTACAAGCGCTCATTATGCCCAGTCAGAACCATAAAACATCAACTCTGTTCAGCAATATTATGTGGGACACATCCATTTTGAAGGTGTGTTATTAAACATTAAAGCCTTTGAGTCCTCAAGCTGGAGCTGCTCCTGTAGCATTGCACATTCAGCTACAAAAGTCCAGCTGTCATGTTATTTGTGACCTACAATATGTGGCCAAAAGTATGTGGACATCCCTCCTAATTATTGATCAGAAGGTGTTACAGCCATTCTGGTGCTAACAGGTGCATGAAATCAAGCACATAGCCATGCAGTCTCCATAGACACACATTGGCAGTAGAATGGGCCATACTCAGTGACATTATATGTAAGTTTATATGTACCAAGTATAAGTAATTTTATACATCTGAGCAGTTGAGGGTTAATGTCCTTACTCAAAGGTCCAACAGTGGCAGATTGACGGTGTTGGGGTTTGAACTTATGATCGCCCGATCAATAGCTCAACGTCTTAACTGCTGAGCTACCACTGAACTGCCTCTGGAAGCGACTTCAGCACAAGAACTGTGCGTCGTGAGCTTCATGAAATGAGTTTCCATGGCCAAGCAGCTGCACACAAGCCTAATATCACTATGCACAATGCCAAGTGTTGGCTGGCGGGGTGTAAAGCACACTGCCACTGGACTCAGGACTCTGGAGCAGTGGAAACAGCTTTCTGAAGTGCTGAATGATGCTTCACTCTGTGGCAGTCTGATGGACGAATCTGGATTTGGTAAATGCAAGGAAAACTCTACGTACCGGAATGCATAGGGATAATTGTAAAGTTTGGTTCAGGAGGTATTTTCATTGCCCCTTATTTCCAGTGAAGGATAATGTAAGTACTACAGCATACCAGGTAACCAGGTGTCCATACGAAGATATTTATTAACTGCATATTAATGCCTATGGTTTTGGAATGGGATGTCCAACAAGCTCATGTAGGTGTGATGACCAGATGTCCACATACTTTTGGCCATATGATGTATTTTCCTCCTTCCATCTGTCTGCTTCCTTAAATTCCAGACATTCTCAGTCTTAACTCTGTTTAACAACACTGAGATGCCACAGCCAATCAGCTCAGTGACCACTCCTGTCACACACACCTCTCTGCACTGACCCGGACTTTAAGAGTCTTCTGGTCCTGTTAATTTTCCCAGCAGCCCGTGCATGCCCTGGTACTGCCCATTGTGGTGGTTTGAATTTTCTGCCAAGTCTGTAGTTCTCCAGAAGCCAGAATGATGATGGGTTGACTGTCACCATGCTGAAATATCATTCTTGTCATACTGAAAGGCTTTATTAAAATTGAAAAGCAGTGTTGTTAGAAGAGATTGATGTGCTTCTTGAAAGAGAACGATCAAGTTTTGTGCTTCTATTGAACAAAAAATGAACCAGTACAACAAAGGCATGAAAACTGCCTAAGGGCCCAAAATGGAGCAACACTAGAAGAAGCAGTTGAGAGATTAGAGAATTAAAGGAATATGAGATAAAAGAGAGCCAGAGAGAGAGAAAGAGAGCGAGAGAGAGAGAGAGAGAGAGAGAGAGAGCGAGAGAGAGAGAGAGAGCGAGAGAGAGATGTCCACGGCCGTTTGGTTTGTCCTTGTGTTCAGGATCAACACTACTGGGACTCTCATAGTGCTGAGACACCTAACTCAGTGTTTTGATGTTTTCGTGCTTGCGTACTGACTGGATCATTCTCACTCGCTCAGAGATAGGGATGAAGAGAAAGTTATTCTCAGGTAGTCCTTTCTGCTTTGAAAGGAAAAAAGTAAGGGAGAGAGATATAGAGAGAAGAGTGTCTCAAGTGATCTGTCTTTTTCCCACTGAGATAAACTGGGTCACAAACTGTCAGTCACAATGCTTGGGTAAAATATGAGGATGTCTAATGGGGTTATGAATCCTCCACTATCCTCATCAGTTCAAATACATATTTCAGAGATAATATTTATTATTAATGGAACTGTATAAGAGCCAGCTCACATATTAATCATTCTCTATATTTAGTGTCTTACATATTTGGCAAAGCAAATCTTTTGCAACAACCTCTTACAAACAGGACACAAATAAATATGCTCCAGGTTTCCTGTTAACAGAGATATTAGAGGTGTTACTGTGCTAAAGAAAGACCATAGGTGAGAGGAAAGGGCGTGAGAGCTTGAGCTTGACATTAGCCAATACATAAAAGGTTTAATTAGAACTTCTCACAACTCCCACTAAATGAACCATGCACACAAAGACACACAGAGACAGGCTCAATAGAACGTCCATCATGTTAATTACTACCCCAGGTTTGAGGAAGAGCAAATGAAAGCGTGGCCAAGAGAGAGCTCTGGAAGCAGATGCTCAGAGACGCTCCTACACAGATGGGTATAGTGAACTCCCTCTTCATCTCTCCCTCATCCTCTTCCTCTTGAGCTATTTCTTAGCCCTCTATTAGTCTCCTGCTCCTGTGAAAAAGCATTACTTACTCCAGTCTGGAAGCAGTCCAGCAAATAGCTATTAACGACGAGTGACTCCTTTCTCCCACCAGATCGAGTTACATGAATGAACAACGCCAGTCTGTTTTATCTTAGGGAATTTTTTTAGATGAATTCATTAATTGATTTTTCCACCCCTTACTGACTAGTCATTTTCACCCAAATTGCATTTAGACTACTTTAGGAAAAGTGCTGGGTTTCAATTTGATTGTGCTGTAAGAAAAGCATTTTATTAGTTATATATTGTTTGTGTGCGTCTGTTTGTGTATTTGTGTGTGTGTGTGTGTGTGAGTGTGTGTGTGTGGGCGGATGGAAATAGAGTGGTGTAGGCTTTGCTCTGATGCAGAGCTCTTGCAGTGTGTATAATGTTGCATCCTCGCTTCTCATTAAGGAGCTGTTCATGATGTATCGCCGCTGACGCACAAGGAACGGTTGCGTCCGTCACTCTGAGTCATCCCAGCCTGCCCACATGGAACACACACACACACACACACACACACACACACACACACACACTGTACACCCTTTATTGCCACTCAGCACTTCTTATTGTAGTCGTGTGCATCTCTATTAGGACTGAATGACAGCATTTGCATTTATATTACCTAAAATGTCTGATTTCAGATGCATTCAAATATTAACGAGCCGATGATGATTATGATCGTGTACTACCACAGACGTAACTGTAAAAAGCGGACTCCTTAAGCTTACACATGCAAGTGTAAAAGTTTGTGCACATGCGATGTAGAAACAATCATGCAACTCCTGCAATGTACTCTATCTAAAATGTTGTGATGATTTACCCTCTGGAAAGAATTTGAAATACTAACTGACCACTTTTGTAGTAGTCTAGAACATTCTGAATGGTAATCACAGTGACATTAAAAGAAGAAAATGAATGCGCTTCAGTTTGTCCCGGTTTTGTCTGATGCAGTAAAAGTAACTGAACTAAACTGAAGCTGCATCCATGATTGATGTGACATATTCTGCTAATTGCAAATAATGCTATCTCACTATATTTACACAGTAGGTTGCTCGACTAAACACTGCACATTGCACTCGCGGTCATCTTCAACAATTTCAGAATTCAATGTTAAATGTTTCGCACATTTAGGCTATTTAACGTATAAATCTTCCATATATAGCTCGTCTTATTCACTACATACGCTCACTACATGTAGATATAATGGAACATCATTCTTATATCTTGGTGGGGACCAAATCTTCCCAAAATATATGGATATCTGACAGCTTTGACCTTCTGAGGACGTTTTTTGTTTCCCTAAAAGATTTGGATACAGGCATAGTATTAATTAGTTGTATTAATAATTATGACAATGGAAGGTCCTCATAAGGATAGTAAGCCAATCATGCATGTGTTTTAGTTTCTACGTACACACACAGCACACACATTGTACTCATGAGTGCTCATTAATCTCTCTCTATAAGTGTTAAGGGAGCTTACATCTAATTCGCTCTTTTCTCTTCTCCTCTTTCTCTGTGTCCTTATGCCCTATGTGCCAACTGCCACTCCTCCCTCCACTGCTTCCTCACTTCATTGTTCATTTATGGTGCATTGTAAATAAAATAAAGAAGGTGGGAGAAAAGGGCAAACGGCAGCACCAGGATGGAATCTATAATCCACCTCCCTCCCTCCTCTTCATCCCGAGTCCTGTTTAACCCGTGCCTTCCATCCAGAGCTATAAAGTACATCTTCTTACCCTTAAGGTTTTCTGCTCATGGCAGGACAATGATGTTTGTGCATTTACATGGTCCAGTGACTCTTATGCAGTAGCAGACTGAATATAAAATGAACAAGTCTGTGTCTTGTGTTTAATTTGATTTTGGTGCCCTTGGGTCATTTTCTTTATGTTCTGTATCTTTTTTTTTTGCGTCTTGCTTTTGGTCTCTGATTTGAGTGTTTTGTTGAAGAGAACACCATTTCTATGAGACTAAACCAGGCCAGTGCAGTAGAACCACTGAGAATTTATAGACATAATGGCAAATCTGCTCGGCAGTCCACTAATGCTGCTGCCAGAGCTTGAGGGAAAAATAGCTGAGAACAGCGCAGCGGAGAGCAGAATGCTCTGGCGGTGCTCTGGGTTTTTGTCTTTGTGCAAGTGTATGTGCATTTCTGAGCGAACGTTCAGTGTGTGGTTATGGTAGAGATGTAATGTTTGCTGCAGTGTTCTAGTATGCAACTAAAATCTGACTCCAGGCGCAGACTTGGAGATCATTTCATCACACTGAGAGAGATAAAGCGATGTTGAGAATGGAAAAGAGAAAGAAATAGAGTGAGATTCCTTACATAACCTCTCGTTTTATTTAGCCCAGTCAGGGGGATTTCAGTGCTACTTATTTATTTGAAGCCCGCATAGATGCTTTCGGTATCGGCAATGAAAAGTATCCTTTTCCAGCTAAATCATATGAACTCTTTGCTAGTCAGGTCAGTCCAGAGTTTACTTTTGCGATCCATTTTTTGTTAAACGGAGAAACTGAAGATATCGATTGAAGAATGTACAGTAGCTAGATTCACATCAAGTCTAATAATCTGTTAATAATCTGACTGGTAGATCATTTGAATTGAAACACGTTCATGTGGAATAGAGTAAACGTATCTGACCAGTCCAAATGAAATATCTCTGATGAAAAATGTCAGGGAAGGCAGTCAAGAACAGTATTGTGTCCCAGCTCCTGTCTGGTCCCACAATACTCATCGCAGTGTTAGCACAGGACACTAGTGTGACTCTGCAGTGTTTTATGAACAACGAAAGTCTGCTGGGGGGGACTGGTTGGGCAAGGGTTTGGATTTAGATTGGATCTAATCGAGGAGCATATGTTTATCAGCATTAATTCAGGTAGGGTTCTTTCCTAGGTTATCCGTTACCATTGGGGCAAAAAAGTTATTTTTATATGTTATATGTAAAGAAAAAAATGGAAAGGGGTATTTTTTTGTTATAGTTTTTGCAAAAAATTATCAAAAATCGCTGTCATCCGGTGATTGGCCCCCGACTCTCATGTGTCAGAAGTTGAACCGTTAATATTGGTCACTTTTTTTTACAGTAGAACATATAAACTGCTATATGATTGACCTCTACATGTTCAGTATCATTACTAACCATACAAAGTGTCTAATTTTGCTGCTTGACAAATCGAATTTAAAATCAAACTTCTTTGCACTAATGGCATAAAAACATGCTGTTTTAGGTCTGTGTATGCTTAGTATAGGCATCTTCCAGCTTGTTGAAACTGACATAAAATGCCATTGTGGAAAACTGTTATGATAGTGTATGTAAATATGTCTTTAATTGTGAGGACAAGGCGCGACCATTTTGAGCAGAATCACTTCACTTTTCATGTATTTCATTGGCTGACAGTGAGAGGCAATGAGTGGCATATGATGGCGTGTATTTTAGGATTTTCTTCTTTTTCCCCCTTTTTTTTGTCTTTTTTTAGAATGTTTATTCAACAATAATTGGCTTGTGCTGAAATATCGACCCTAGATGGTGTGTGTGTGTGTCTGTGTGTGTGTGTGTGTGTGTGTGTTTGAATGATTGTAGATTCTTGGATTTTGCTGCTACAGATCCTGATTGCAGGTAAAGGTGCATCTGTAGATATGCTTTTAGTCTTGCTTCTCTCTGTCACACTTTGTTGAATGAGTGTGAATGAATCTAAAAAAGTGCCAGACTAAAGATACTAATGAAGACTCTCATGCATGGTGAATAGACACACACACACACACACACACACACACACACACATAGAGGTACACGGGTACACACGCATATACCTGCTTGGTGCAACAATCACAGAGATGTGATCTATTTTGCTTGCATGCTGTTTTCAGTATCAGCACTTTGTAGTTATATCTCTGCACTCTGCAACAACCATTTCTCCCTCCTCTCTCTGTCTCTCTCGCTTTCTCGCTCTCTCGCTCTCGCTCACTCTCTGGCTCCTCTGCGATCACAGCTCTCTCTCTCTCACTAGCACTTCCTTTCTTTAAGTGCTCACTACCCCCTTTCTCTCTCTCTCTCCCCCTTTCTCTCTCTCTTTCTCTCTCTCTCTCTTTCTCTCTCTCTCTTCTCTTCTCTCCCTCTCTCTGCGGATCTGCAGTTCCTTGCTTAACCTTTTCCCTTTCCCTCCTCTCCTCTGTCCCGAAGCCGGGTTTGCGGGGAAGTTGCTCCTGGAGTGGGGCGGCTGTTAAAAGGTGCTGTATTCCTGCTCTGTTGGGAAGATTAAGTGGAGTGGGCACCTGGCACGCGATCAGTGGATATAGGCTGCCAGGGCTTTCTCACATTGTTTGAGGGGGACTGGAGCACTGCAGTAATCTTGGCCAGCGGGAGTAGGTGCAGGACGGGGCCAGGGAGGCATGCTGTGATGTGCTGATCTGTGGGGGGGTGAGTGTGTGTGGGTGTGTTGTGGAGATGCTGAAGTAAAGTGGTTGTGTGCTAGTGGTGGCGCTTCTGACACACTGTGCCTCCTTGTAAAGAATCATGGGATGGGTCTTTTTGGCTTGTTGCCTCATTTAATCTTTGCTTTGTGAGTCAACAAAGTGACTATCATACACAAAGCTAGATTTGAAACCCTTACTTTTAGCAGTTGTCTTCTTTCTTTCAGGTACTTTGGCACCTTGACATCTTCCGCAGAAGCTTCCGGCAATTGACGACACACAAGTGCATGGAGGACTCCTGCATCTTCTGTGCTCTTAAGGTAAGTGCGGTATCCAGCTATTGGGGTGGGTAAGGATAGGATTATATAAGTCTGCGCTCATATGCGCTGTTTTATCTGTTCTCAAATACTGATCAAGAAGATTTGCATTTCTACATGCACATTTGAATGTGGGGCTACAACAGATAATCAACACAATTGATAACATTTGATAATAAAAATTGTTTGGACTGAATTTCATTCTTGATTAGTTAGTCTATTTTACGAAGCACGCACTACGTCATGCCACATGTAACAAAGCAATTTGAATCTGTTAGCTTAAGTATTTAAACTAGTTGATAAATGCTACAGTGTTTAATTTTCTTAATTTTTCTTAATATTGTATTGTACACTGTATGCTCAAAAGTTTGTGGACACCTGACCATCACACTCATATGAGCTTTTTGAACATCCCATTCTAGATTTAGTTCCCTCTTTGCTGTTATAATAACCTACACTCCTCTGGGAGAGTGACTGTGGGGATTTGCCCTTTCAGCCACAAGAGCATTAGTGAGGTCGGATACTGATGTCAGGTGACGGAGTCTTGGTGTACAGTTGGTGTTCCAGTTCATCCCAAATTTGTTCAGTGGGGTTGGGGTCAGGGCTCTGTACAGGAGTTCTACACTCCAACCTTGGCAAACCATGTCTTTATGAACATTGGTTTGGGCACAGGGGCACTGTCATGCTGGAACAGGGTTGGGCTAAACGCCTTTAGTTCCAGTGAAGGGAAATTGCGATGCCACAGCATGCAAAGCCATCCTGTACAATTGTCTGCTTCTAACCTTGACCCAAATATGGTGAGATGGTCAGCTGTCCACAAACTTTTGGCCGTATAGTATATTTATTATGCAAGGTTAAGTAGTATTGTAGCAGTTTTACCTGATTCAATGCTCAATGCTCTCTCTATCTCTCTCTCTCTCTCTCTCTCTCTCTCTCTATATATATATATATATATATATATATATATATATGCCAACTAATATTACATGAAATTTCCAGTAGGCTTTAGACTGGCAGAACACTATGGCAATTATTGATTATTTTCTGTTTTTGTGTTTTTGCCAAATACTCTGCCAAATAATTAGAAATATTATAAATATTTGAATAATATATA
>JANDJT010000032.1:7525774-7548217 GCA_024331685.1 Stegophilus panzeri
GTGTTGCAGTCATCAGATTTGAAATGAGTGTATATTTTCAAAAATAATTTAAATTCACAAAGTAAAACATCAAATAATGTGTTAATAATGTGTTTTGAATACAGTACAGGTGAACTGAATTTTCAAATGACTCTTTTTGTTTTTCTTGTTTGTTTTGCTTTTTCCATCCTGTCCCAACTTTTTTGGTTTTGTATGATTGCATAATCCATATATCCTTCCTACATGATATTTAATATTGTGTCTGTGCAGAGTGCATTTAGGCAGTTCCAGCATGATGAACTTTATTAAAATGAACGGAAATGCCAGACGATGACTTTGCGGCCTCATCGAGTCATGTTTTGCACTGATCCTCCTCATGTTCGTACATCTGGTCCGCTCTCTGTCTCTCGCCCTTCCTTATTTGTGTGGCTGAGATGCTGAGACAGCAGAAAGTATGCACTGGATCTGGCCTGTGTAGTGCGAGCTGATGTATAATAATGGTCATACATCTCACGAACATCCACATACACGCTATGATTTATGAGTGTCAATTATGATCTGCCTTCTCTGACTCTGTTTCCTCTCTCATTTTCTCTGTTTGTCTCCGTTCTTCTCTTTGTCCTTCATGTTCTGTTTTCTCATTCTCACATGCTGTATTAATCCTCTTTGCATGCATTAATGAAATTTCCATATTCTGTTAAAAAAAAAAAAACGCTTTTAGTTTCCAGTCTTACAATCTGGCTAAGCACATAAAAGGGTTAGTAGAAGTGTGGAGTGATGCTTTGACATTCGCTTGGAGCAGCAGAAAAAAAACAAAGACATTTGGGAGCTGAGGGATGGATCGCTGGATGCAGTGTGTTTGGGAAATAAGACAGAAAAGTTCTTTGTTCTCTTTTACTTGATGACCTTAAGGTTACACTGTCATTGCGATTTTCTTACAAGTCATGGTACAGCGATCTATTTTTAAGATATGATGCTGATATTAGAGCTCTGGGTATTGGCTAATAAACTGCTTTCCTGGCATCCTCTAATTAACAGAATGCCTCTGTGAAAGCTTTTGGTGACAAGTTATGGTGGTGTGCTTTAAGCAAGTTTCATGTCCTGTGTTCATGTGCAAGATCTGTGTTGTGTCAGACGTTATCCTGGTCAAGGTTGTGGTGGATATGGAGCTTGTCCTGGGAACACTGGGTGTAATGCGGGAATACACCGTAAATAGAATGCCAGTTGATCTTAGGGCACCGTACACATATTCACACTTAGGGGCAGTTTAGTGTAACCAGTTCACTCACTGGCATGTTTTTGGAGGTGAGAGGAAACCAGAGAACCCAGATGAACCCCACATAGGGAAAATATATTAAACTTCGACATAAAGAGTAACCCAAGCTCAGGATTTAACCTTGGAGCTTGGAGAGGCTTTTTGTCTGTACTGGAGGGCACGGATGTGAGGCAAGACTTTACATATTCTGTTTGTGCCATTAACACATGTGACATGTTACTGCACTCTTAGAAAAGGTTTCCTAAAGGACAACCTTTATAAAGCGGTTCTACTTTGAACCTTTTTATATAAAGTGAAACATTATGGTGAAGTATTCTACATAGTATCTGAACGGCTCTCCGAGAGGACAGAGCTTAGAATCCTTTAGGTTCTTCTATGGAACCTCAGTGTTAATATAAACTATATAGCCAAAAGTATGTGGACACCTGACCATCACACCCATTTGTGGATCTTCTCCAAACTTCTCCCATTTGTGGTTCTTCTCCACAACGTTGGAAGCACACAATTGCCTAGAATGTCTTTGTATGCTGTAACATTGAGATCTCATTTCACTCTCTTCTCTCTTCACCTAAGGGGACCAAACCAGGTTCCAGCATGATAGTGCTCCTGTGTACAAAATGAGGTCCATAAAGACATGGTTTGCTAGGGTTGGAGTAGAAGAACAGTGGCCTGCACAGAGCCCTGACCTCAACCCCACTGAAGACCTTTGGGATGAACACTGGATGGAACACTGACCACGTCCCAGGCCTTTTCGCCCAACATAGGTGCCTGACCTCACTAATGCTCTGGTGGCTGAATGAACAGTATTTCCCACAGCCATGCTCCAAAAGGTTTTAGTAATCATACCATGACTAAACATAACTTTTTTTTGTTTTTTAAATGGAAAGGTTGAGAGGGTTGGTCATATGTCCTTGTGTTTGACTAATCAGCTACATTCACTACAGCAAACCCCACCAACATTTTCTGTTCTATGAACTATGGCCCAGGAATTAAAATCAACATTGGTGGCTTAGTGGTTACGGCTTTGGCCTGCTTATAGGAAGGTTGCGAGTTTAAATCCCAGCACTGAAAAGCCTCCATTCCATTGGACCCATGAGTAACAGCATCTGCTCAGTTGTATCCTGTCAAAATTGTAAGTCAGGTTAGCCAAATGTGTGCTTCTCATCCCTGAGCAGGAGTTGAGGTCGTAACACCACTAATCATCCAGTCACAGTGTTGTCGTAACTTTTTACCCTAACTGTGTTTGACCAGCTCACACCATGTCATGTGTCCCGGAAACATTCACACACTATTTTAAATGCTAGGGAATTTTTCAGCATTCAGTAGCACTGAAAAGTCTTTTTGATTATAAGTTGAGTCCAGTTGCTTTGATTTGCTGCTGGTAGAAAGGTCAAAAAGACCTGCATGACTGAAAACAATCAGGGACATAATTACTCATGGCTGAAATTCGTTCTCTGATTGCCTCTGTTTCTCACTCAGCCTAAGCCCTGTGTCCTCCAGCATGTCTGATTCGAGGCTCGGCGATGCTCCATCAGGCTTCCTCTGTGCCCACATGGTGTTGTGTATGCCAGCGTGGAGCCTCTCATAGCTCTAATAGAGGCCCATTAGTGTCGGCTCATGAGGCCTGAGTTCCAGTCGTTGCAGGTGTCGCTCTCCAGCCATTCTCGCACCAGAACCCATATTGAAATTTAATGATCTCACACTGCTAATGTGCACTGCAATATGTTCCTCACTGCAAACAGCAAATAAGTGTAGGATCGTGTTGTGTGTGTTTACTTGAACGCACTCACATAGAGAATATTGGAATCGCTCACTAAGATTTCATTTCTAGCTGCAGTTCTTGAAGATATTAAGCCAAGCCAGATACACACAGAGTGTTTGAAGAGCTATTCCCAGATCACAGTTTAAGATCTTCTGCTATGGCAACGACTTTTTTCCTGTACACACACATTTGTAATGGTGTCCTCACATCTGGGTTATCATGTAGCAAATGGTGGAAATTAGTCTGAATTCAGAAGTGATTCAGTCTAGGGTTTCCATCCATCCATCCATTTTCCATTTTCAGGGTCACAGGGAACCTGGAGCCCATCCCATGGAGCATCGGGCACAAGGCCAGTAAAAGGGTGTACACCCTGGACAGGGTGCCAATACATCACACACTACAAACACTTTGGACATGCTAATCAGCCTACCATGCATGTCTTTAGACTGGGGGAGGAAACCGGAGTACCCGAAGGAAACCCCCGCAGCACGGGGAGAACGTGCAAACTCTGCACACGCAGGTTAATGGCTGGAATTGAACCCCTAACTCTGGCAGCATGAGGTGAACGTGCTAACCACTAAGCTCTTAGTGTGAACAGATAAGAGATATAACAGACACACTTTGAACTACTGATAAGCAGGAAATAGCTTTAAACAAGCTGAAGGCAGTGATACAGATTCAAAGATAGAACAATAACAAAACTACAACAGACCAGAACACGACCAGATCTAACATAGACTAGTAATTATACTTGGCTCTATGACAATGAAATAAGAGTACTGAGCAGCATAAGAGTACTGTACATGAATGTTGCAATGATGTGAGAAGACTGAATGACTGAGCAGGCTGTTTAAAGAGTCATTGACTGTCTGAGGAACAAGCTGCAGGTGTTATATATCTCCAGTGAACGCTGCTGAGGATGAAAGGCTGAAATATCAATTAACATAACAGTATTTAATATAACATACTCTTTTACAGACTTTTTAGAAATCAGATTCAAACTTCTAAAATATTTGGATGGAAACATTATTCTCAGCCTGAGATTCTTTTATTATAAAGATAATTTTATCTTAACAGTTTGATTCTTACAAATGCAAAATATTCCACAGGACAAAAACACCAAGGATTGAATGTAGGATTAACTACACTATGATGCATTTTAAAGAGAGAGAGAGAGAGAAGGGAAGAATATTTTAAAGAACTGTCCATCCTAGTGGATCTGGAAGACTTTACTATTCGATTAGTTCACTGAACAGTTGAATGATTCACAGGAAATATGGAGCACTTGTCATGGCAAAAAATAGAAAAATCATCCAGTCATAGCCAAATCAATCTGAACATTCTCAGAACGGCTGAGAAGTGCATCACAATCCCCGAGAACCTGCTTGGAATGAACTTCCTGAACCTGTAGATGAAGGTTACATCCACTGCACAGTATCACAGCAAACACTTTTTGTACATTTAAAGCTTAAGTTGCAATCCTGAGAAATAAACTTCCCATACACACCCATTCATGATAGCAACTGATTGAAATCCACAATTGTACATCAACTAGAGCAGGGGTTCTCAGAGCCGACGTCCACATTAATCCGGATACATTTGAAAACGCATCTTTTTGTTTGTTTTGTGCAAGTTTTGGCCTTCCATCCACACCTGAATCTGCGTTTTTGTCCAGTGAAAACTGAGCATTTTAAACATACCATCCCAAGTGAATACATTTGAAAACGCTGTTTTGAAGTTGTAGTTTGGACTGAGAAAACTTAGACTTTAAAACAACAATGACGTGTTTTTAGTCATGTGGCGCAGTCATTCATCTGACCGATTCACCTCAAAACAAACAAGATGGTGGACGATGTTGTATTGCAGTTGTTGTGCCTGCTATTCAGTTTGATAGCTTTGTTAACGATTAATGTTACCTTGCAACTTTATAGTCTTGAGTTACCCGCAGGAACAGTTCCACCTCTTCGTCTGTCCATTTAAAAAGCTTTTCCCTGACATTGCCTTATCAATTCAAAGAGACGGAAAGTAAATAAAGACTTGATGGAAATGATGCAGGCCAAGGCTGCTTACATTTTTGCGCATACACAGGGATATAGGGATGTAAGCATTTTCAGTTTGAATCCACAGTTTGAGTGTGGATGAGCAATTTTTGGAAAACGTTTGAAAACGCTAGTGTAGACGGAGAGAAATGAAAATGCAGCTTTCAGATCTATCCGGATTAATGTGGATGCAGCCTTAGTCTTTTCGACTGGTCAGTTATCCAAAGCCTCAACAGCTCAAAAGCAAATAGTAAATAAATAATATCAACTTGAACCCAACATGTTCTATACAATAAACAATAAAACAATAAAAAACCAGGATTAAAGAGCTCTGTGGCTGCAATAAAAAAGGCAAAATATTATTGTATACATTTAAATCATGAGGCCAATATTTGAATAGTTGGATTGTGATCATTCTGTGCCGAGATGGTCCGTGACATTTATTATAGATTTTTTATTTTTTATGACTCCTTTTTTTAAAAATATTAAAACTATATACAACAAAGCCCAGGATCCGCCCAGGATCATGAAATGTCACAATGTACTATCGACAAAACAAGCAACAGACAAAGTAATACCCATAACCATAAGTAACATACACAGGGGTACCAAGTACGATTAAAATCTCAGTTAAAATGCTGTAGAGAACGATCTGACATTTATTATAATTTGAGAAACCCTGAACTAGAAGATAAAATCATCTGAATACTTCTAATCATAGATTACACTCTCCATTTGAATGATTTAGTAAAGGCAGGAAAGAGGTGCACCATCACACACACAAAAATGTGTCCTTGCTTTTAGTATCTCTAGTACAAGCTTTTTTTTCTTTGTTAAAAATGCATTAGCATTTAGCTAACATACCCAGGAGGCCAGGCCCAGGAGGGACTTGCCCAATTCTACTTTTTTGCCCTTTACCTTTCTCTCCATCTCTCCTGGTGCTTTTAAATTTTCTTTTTATTTTCAAAGCCATCCATTACCACAGTCTTGGAAAATCTCTCTGGAATTTGACCCAACACCAGAGAGAGAGAGAGAGAGAGAGAGAGAGAGAGAGCGCCATGGAGTCTTGAACCACAGTTCGAGTTATTGTGTATTTCACTTTTAGATTAAACAGTCAAGAGTTAATAAACAGCTGTTTACAGCTCCATAAATCTAATTTATCTCCCAATTATATTAACCTAATTTAAATAATAAAATATCCAAATATTCTGTTTAGTGAAGGAAAAGCCTTGTTAGGATTTATTTTTTTTATTAGGTTGTTGTCAAGTCCAATTATAGTGAAATAGACATGCACAAATATTATTAGCGTCATAATGATTTTGTTGTAGAAATTGCCTAATAAGGGATTAGGGTTTTGGAATGGAAATGATGAGAAGAGGCTAAGTCCTAGTATTAACCTGTCCTTAAAAACTGTATACTATAGCAGCAATTCTTGTTATTGCTGGACATAATGAACACATTATAACAACAAAAACAACAATAATAATAATCTTTATTTATATGGCACATTTCACACAAAAAAGCATTTCAAATTGCTTTGCAAAATGACAGTTATATAAAACGGTAAAAGAATAAATGGCAAAGGATATAGCATTAATCGATTAGCGGTTAACATGTTTGCTTTGCATTTCAGGGGTTGGGGGTTCGATTCCTACCTCCACCCTGCATGCGCGGAGTTAGCATGTTCTCCCGTGCTTCGGGGGGTTCCTCCCCCAGTCCAAAGACATGCATTTTAGGCTGATTGGCATCTCTAAATTGTGTGCGAATGTGTGTGTGTGATTGTGGCCTTTGATGGGTTGGCACCCCGTCCAGGGTGTCCCTAAGTTCCCTGGGATAGGCTCCAGGCATCCCACAACCCTGTGTAGGATAAATGGTACAGAAAATGGATGATTGGATTAAAAATATGTTAATGAAAGAGGGGTGACTCCTTACAGACTCTGAGACCTTTGCACGGAGCCTAACGCTCTTGCTTCCTTAAATGGGCTGCCTCCTAAATGCAAGCACACCCCTGGCACAAAGCTTAAAGGTGAGCATCCTATGTTGTATTGAAACTTTAATTTCAAAATAATTTTCAACTTGGATATTCGTATTTTGTGTACAAAACAATCACAATGAAATTTAAGTTTGTCTCTCTTGCATTGTAGCATTCTGTATGGTATTTCTATTATACTTCTGTTTTCTTTCTCCCTATTTTAGTCTTGACCAATTCCCACCCGTCAGCCAGCTCTCCCCTATCATGCGACCTACCGACCGGGGTAACACGCTAGAAGGGAAGCATTATCTGCCCTCTTCTGCATGCATGAGCTCACAATTGTTAACGATTGGCTAGTGTCACTGTGATTGATGCGGAGGGATAGTATGTCATCCCTCCCACCCACAGAGGCTTTTCTGTTACATAAGCCTGCATATATCATTCTTACTATATACACAATCTTTCTAAATGTGCACCTCGATAGTGGAGCTAAGTGGCTAGTATATTTTGTCCATCATCAGCACTCCTGCCATAAGATAGTGAGCTCAAAATAAAACAAAATGGGGTTTTTTTTCTCTGTTAAGTTTCAAAATTAGACAACAGCAGCTTCCATATTAAATATTTCTCTGTGCTGGAATTGATAGAATCAGTTTGTAGAAGAAGTGCTATCATTTCTAAGTAATTCCACTAAAATGTACTACTTGTGCTCATATTCAATTCAATTCAATTCAATTCAATTTTTATTTGTATAACACTTGTATAACACTTTTTACAATGGACATTGTCTCAAAGCAGCTTTACAGAAACATATAAACACAGGATACAGATTTTAAGTGTGTGGATTAATCCCTATTGAGCAAGCCGGTGGCGACGGTGGTGAGGAAAAACTCCCTAAGATGATACAAGGAAAAAACCTTGAGAGGAACCAGACTCAGAAGGGAACGCGTCCTCATCCTCATATTGTATGAAGTATGCTTAAATATCAGGACCACATATATTTTCATATGGACTGGTTTTTGTAAGAGTGATGTATGCGGATGTCTTGTGTGTAAGAGAACCCTTGATCGATCTGTGTGCTTGTGTAAGAATTAATCGGGTCTTGGTTCGTTTGGTTGCTACTGAATCCAAAAGCCAGCTATGAGTCACTGCTGTGGCTTTGTTTTGTACAGCAGACAGATCCATCCATTCATCTTCAGTAACCGCTTTATCCTGAGCAAGATCACGGTGGGGCATGAATACACCCTGGATGAGACACCAGTACATGGAACGGTACCGTGCTCACACACATTCACGCTATACAAATAAATTGAATTGAAAATGTTTTCTGGCATTTAAAAAAAATTGTCTCTGAATAACAATCTAACGATATTCAATCTAAGGATTAGGTTTTTCAAGGTGAAAAATGACTGCAATATTCTTTTATAATTACCATACAGAAATATGCTTAAAACTTGGGTGAGCAACACTATGGCAGCAATACTTGACAGCAAAAAGCCGCACGTCACTCACCTATGTACACTGAGAATCACAAGCAAGTCAAACATCAGCAATCTGACAGCTGTTACATCCCACGAACTTCACCGTAAATATTTTCCTCACCTTTTTAATATGCAAGAGTTGTCAAACTGTCACGACCAAAATAGAAGTGAAAGGAGATCTCAGTGAGACAATGAAAAGCAGACAGATAGACAGGCAGGTGGATGGATGGATAGATAGATAGATAGATAGATAGATAGATAGATAGAGAGGTACTTTATTGGAAATATTGTTTCAGCGGGCAAATACTGTAGAATACACATGACGAATGGTACATACAGTACATAAATAGCAACAGAATTAGATTCAGTGGTAATTAGGTAGAAAGAACAACTTGCACAGCGTTCACTTTTTGCTTAGATCTGATCTTACAGCCTTCATGACTCATGACTTCATGACTCTGATTGGATTTTGAATGTCAGTCAGTCACATTTATGTATAAAGCACATTTAAAAACAACAACTGTTGACCAAAGTGCTATACAATTCAACCAAATAAATATGGCACATAACAGTACAAGTAAGAATACTACATTTAAACAGATTCAAAAGCTGAAACAAAGAGGTGTGTTTTGAGACATGATTTAAAAACCTTAATGGTAAGTTTGCAATGTAAACAGACCTCCTCCGTGAAATAACCTGCATTTAATAATCACTAATGTTATGCGAATGATCCACATGCATCAACAACACTGAAAATACAATAATTTGAATAAAATCCATTATTGTAGCAAACAAAAATGACCAGGTGCATTGTTGTTTTTTTTTTCAGATATTACTGGCACTTAGTGATACTGTATGTGCAGGCTAGGCATGTGGCATCTTGATTTTTCCTGCTTGTGATTTCCAACCATCCATTTTCCATACCGCTTATCCCACACAGGCTCACAGGGGAGCCTGGGACCTCTCTCAGGGAACTCAGGGCACAAGGCAGGGGACACTCTGGACAACCCATCACAGGGCTCAATCTCACACACAATGACACTACGGGCAATTTGGAAATGCCGATCAGCTTACAACTCATGTCTTTGGACTGAGGGAGGAAACCGGAGTACGTGGAGGAAATCTCTAAAGCACAAGGAGAGCATGCAAACTCTACGCACAGAGGGTGGAAGCGGGATTCGAAACCCCAACCCTGGAGGTGCGAGGCAAACATGCCAACCACTAAGCCATTGTGCTTGTGATTTATCATGAAAAAAATTGTGATAGATGATTTAATCATCCAGAAACAACTGCTTAACTAGACAGGAAATCGAGCACTTCCACCATTTCAGGTTTACAGGATAGTACAGGAAGGTGTAATATTAGCTGTGCAGTCGGGAACTGCTGGCCGGCAGCGCCAACTGCAAAATCTCAGCTGGATGCTGGATTTTTATGTGATTTTGCAGTAATGATAACAAAACTACATTTTCAGTAGATCCTTTTACATATCACTTGCCTAATATCCACACATCTGACATTTTCTCTGTTGATCTGCTGCATCTGAGCAAAAAATCAATGTATTTAATCGCTTTATAATTATAATCAGTATAAATTGTTCGATTTGACGTCATTGTAGATCTATTTAATCCTTTTAGGTCAACATTTTCATCCTTTATTCTCTTTCAAAAAATGTTGGTGGCATTCCTAATAAATATAGTTTTTGGACATTGTCTAATGTCAGCTAAGACACATCATACTTTGATAGATTTTATTTCATATTAAGAACCTTAAGTCATCTGTACAGCACACCTGTGCTAATCATTCCAGATTCTTATGTCAATTGGCTCATCGCTTGTTTTATTGGGGAGAAGAAAAAACTCATTGTGGGTCAAAGTGTGGCAGAAGTCATTGCCTGTTGTTTCATTATGCACATGGTATATAAACTATGCACACAGTTAAAACGCTGTGTAGTTTAGTGTTTTATTTTGAACATGCAAAATTAATATGACTGCTCGGGGGCTTAGTGGTTAGCATGTTTGCCTCACAACTCCGGGGTTGGGGGTTCAAATCCTGACTCCACCCTGTGTGTGTGGGTTTTGCATGTTCTCCCATTGTTTTGGGGGTTTCCTCCCCAGTCCAGAGACATGCACTGTGGGCTGATTGGCATTTCCAAATTGTCTGTAGTTTGTGAACGTGTGTGCGATTAAGTCACACCTCGAGTTCCCTGGGATAGGCTCCAGGTTCACCCACGACCCTGTGTAGGACAAGTGGTATAGAAAATGGATGTAATATGATTGGTCAATTGTTAGTATCAATTCAAGGATTTTTCAAGTGTTCTATTCATTTAGAAACAAAATTTTACTATATATGCTATTCCAAAATGTTAGAGCAATGCTTAACATTGGCTAATTAGCTAGTAGGTAGTACCTCATGTTATGAATACTGCATCAAAATCCATAACCCATTCAGATGCAATGATTGCATAAAAAAATGAAGATTAAGAGCACAAAACAGTTTGAACATGCTGGAATGCGTATGCGCGCTAACTATAAAAAAAAGAGATGAGCAAATTTGTGTGAAACCAGAGCAAATTTATGCGTGTGAGTATGTGTATATTTTTTGACCATAATAAAAGAACATCGTTATGAGAGTTGAAGGGATATTGATGTAGTTTGTAATGAATGCTGCGGAATTTTGGCAGTAAAATAATGCTTGTTACTGCACCTTTTCTCCTTTACCAAATTATCCAGTCAATAACAGTGCAGTAGTCGAGAGTACGTATATCGTGGAGCTCAGTAATCACTTTCATCTGATTTGTAAGAATACACATTACTGCTATCTTTTTGAGGATTTGCATTGGAACATTTTGTTAATTAGTGCTAGAAATTAGAATATGTAGTTAATTATCTAGCATGAGTGTGTGTATGTGTGTGTGTGTGTGTGTGTGTTCTCAGTGTCCTTGTGCGTTGGAGCAGTGCAGAGAATATGTTGGTGTCTTGTGTCTTTGAGTGGAGGTTAACATCTCACAGATAATGCCTCAGGGCCTGCAGCTAACAATGAAGTGCACAGCGTGTGTATATGTGTGTGTTTCTGTGTGTAGGTTTTTTTCTCTCTCTCTGCATGTGACTCTTATTGTGTGGTTCCGGTGCAGACGGGTGAGTTTGTTGCAGCTCTGGGATGGGCGGACTGACTTTGATCTTGTGTGAATAACAATCTCATTCTCTCCACACTTCACAGCTCCATCAGTAGAAGCTTATTTTGCAGAGCTGCCTCAGTGAAAGGGGAGTCTCCAAGCATTTTCACACTGAAGCTTTTTTTTTTTCCCCAGACCTGAGCACTTTGAATTGAAGAGTTTGGTTTGTTCAAGTGTGAAAGCTGTTTTCTTGACCCATTGTGACCTGGGACTGCTCCAAACACTAAGGATTCACCCTAAGTAAACCTGGGTACTGGATACACCGTGTGTATAAAATGGTTCAGATAAAACCTGTTCAGAGAACCTTTGAGGAATCCTTTATTTCTAGGAGTGTTATCTTTTGGAGTTCCTCTACAGAAGAAGTGATGGATAAAAGTGCACTGTAATATAGAAGAAATTCCTCCGTGTTAAGACAAAAACAAGCCTATAAATAATCATAGGTGTAAAAACATCTTCACACACACACCACCCCTAGACCCATATCTGCCCTTATTAGAGCAGAGAATGAGGCAGCGAAGGGGTCTGTAAGTGGAAGCGGGCACCTGGGTATGTGAAGGAAAGTATGACGAAGTGAGATTATGTGTAAGTGTGTGTGTGTGTGTGTGTGTGCTGAAGGACATTAAAAATGTCGGCTGGTGAAAATGATTCCGTATTCTGTGCAGAGGCTCACTTGCATGATTAGAGGATGGGAGTGATGGAGTGGGGGAATTTGCCTTCATCTAGCTCTCACTCAGTGAGATAGCTACCCCTCTGCCTCTTACATCCCCTCCCTCTCTACATTCTGGCTTGTGTTGGTGCAGTACTGCAGTCATCTCTTTGCATTACCTGTTCCAGTGCCATCAGCCCACCCCCCTGAGGAGCACCCTTATTTCTACTGTATGCTTACTAACATATCCGGTGTGTGTGTGTGTATGTGTGTGGTGATTGCTGCTCCTGTTATCCTTTCCAGATAAATTTGGATGTCCAGCACACCAGAGGTAAAATCTAGTGGTAAAGCCATTGTGTCACTATTGCCATCACAGTAGTTGCTAATGTCAGTGTTTTTAGTCCATTAGTGCTGCTTATCAGCTTTGCTGAGATGAGAGGCCATTCTGTTACAGCACTTGTTTAGAGGGTTCAATAGCAGCCCCAGTACTGATGGACAGGGTGATGGATTATCTATTGACAGTTTTAAACAATGGCTCTGTTTAAAACTGCTCAAATAATGGACTACAGTAACTTTAAACTACAGGCAAATGCTTCTCCTTTTCCTACAGAACAACTCCAGAACAAAGCATGTGTATAATTTATAGGGGGTTAAAACAATGATAGTATCTGTATCTGTTTAGTGCTACAAATATGTGAAACCCAATGTGGGTGTGACCTAAACCAGAAGTTGGGTTTTTTTGTTATTTATTTATTTTTTAAATGTAATGCCTGGGGGCTTGGTGGCTTAGTGATTAGTACATTTGCCTTGCTCCAGGGTTGGGGATTCAAATCCTGCCTCGGCCCTGTGTGCGCGGAGCTTGCATGTTCTCCCTGTGCTTCGAGGGCTTCCTCTGGGTACTCCGTTTTCCTCCCCAGTCCAAAGACATCTGTTGTAGGCTGATTGGCATTCACAAATTGTCTGTAGTGTGTGTCCGGGGTGTCCCCTGCCCTGTGACCCAAGGGATGGGGATAGGCTCCAGGTTCCCCCGTGAACCTGGTATGGAAAGCGGTATGGAAAATAGATGGATGGACGTAATCTATTTATTTATTTTGCATTCTTAAATCTGACTGGAATTCTGACTCAGTCTCAGCTACATCACTTTTTGGTTTCTTTTTAAAATCCCTCTCGCACAGTTATTATTTGTGTTTGTTCCTACAATATTTTTAGCTAAAGGAATTTAGTTTGTTCTGTTTCCCAAAATATATACAAACTAATAGGCTAATTGAAAGCACCACGCCCCCGACCAGGCAGTTACTAAGGATGCTGTAAATGCATCGTACGTTAATGAACGTGGCCTTTTTTTTTGTCCCATAAGCTTCATATCAGACTGCTGGTTTACACCTGTATGAAAGAAAAGAAAACTCCAGCTCATGCAAGTTTTTGTTGTGTCCTGCAGGAACCCGGTTCCAATGCACACCTCTAGTCTCAGCCAGGTGCCCTGTGAATCTTTCCAGCTTATAACCTTGTTTTAGAACGAAATCACAAAATCACATATACATTACAGTACAGTGAAATTATTTTCTTCACATATCCCAGCTTATTAGAAAGTTGCACAGGGTCAGTCATGATACAGCACCCCTGGAGCAGAGAGGGTTAAGGACCTTGCTAAAGAGCCCAACAGTGGCAGCTTGAACCCCCAACCTTCTGATCAGTAACCCAAAGCCTTAACCGTTGAGGCACCACTGCTCTTTATTTATAGCTGTATTTGTGTCTGTATAGAACATATTGTTTGTTTAATCTGAATCATGGATTTGGTTTTATTCTTAATGGATACTGCACAAACTACAGAACATTTTGGACAGTACTCATCACAAAGATCTTTATTAAACATAAAATTGAGCAAGAGATTAATATCACCAAATTGCACCACTGAGCTCCAGAGGAGATCTGTTCTCCCAGTGGTCATTGGACTCGCAATCTCTTTACAACACTCACTTACTCACTCACTTTCAGTAACTGCTTATCCTCACAGTGGATCCAGGAACACTCAGGATGAGACAAGAATACACCCTGAATGGAATGCCAGTCAATCACAGGGCACCATGCACACACTCATTCACACTTTGGGGCAATTTAGTGTAGCCAGTTCCCCTACATGCATGTTTTTGCAAGGTGGAAGGAATTTTTACTCTATTGCTTTAAGTGGAAAGTTGTCTCAAATTCCGTAACAGCCTTGGTAAGACATTCTGTCTCATCTGAAGACTTTTATTGTTAACGTGAGACTGAATTGAAACTTTTCTGGATGAAAGTTCAGCACTTCCATAATAAGTGTTTCAACTAAATTGGTTTTCACACTGTTGCTATGCAGTGATTACTGAACAGATAATGTGGATGTGCTGATGGGATGACGGGCTGACGGGCTCATGAGGGGCTGTTTGTTTGTTGCAGAGCATCTTTGCCCAGTTCCAGTACAGCAGTGAGAAGGTGCTGCCCTCGGATGCCCTGCGCAGTGCTCTGGCTAAGACCTTCCAGGATGAGCAACGCTTCCAGCTGGGCATTATGGACGACGCTGCTGAGTGCTTTGTAAGACCTATTATCCTGCATGTCTCTATCTCTCTTTTCACCCTCAGCTACTGTGCTCTGATTCTCTTTTCATTGTTTTCACCCTTCCCATGTCCTCCTCTCTCAAATTTCAACACTTCTTCTCTGTTGGATTCCATTGCCATTGATCTGATATTGATCTTGTTCTTCTTGTGTGGATATTTGTGTATACACATGATGGTTTGAGGAACGTAGGCAAAGAAAGTAGGTGGGTTGACACCTACTGTAGGGAGTCAGAGGTAGTTAATAATGTTTAACACATCTCAGTGGTAGGGCTGCCTTTGCATTATATAATGACAGTGACAATGACAAACAATGTCTTTTCTTTTTGAGCTCCTTCATTTATTTTTAATTCATACACTCATAGTTTATCAGTTAGTCCATAATTACATTGATTAGTCCACTGCTGTAACAAGCTGTGTCAGACTTGTCTTCACACCCGCACCCACTTCACTTATCCCAAACCTGACTATTCAGCCTGTACCTGATTAAGGCTTGAGGCTTCTGTTTATCTAACATTTATGGCCTTAAAGGACACACTGCTAAGACATCAATACTGATAATTGCCTTTAAGCAAATAAGCGATTGAGGAGTGTGGCTGAGATCATTCACAGGCTAAGCAATTGACGTTCACTTGCTGAAGGAACCTCTGATCGGCTTCATCTTAAATAGCCGTTTATATGCAGCTGATGTTTTATGTGTCAGGGCTTCGTACATGCTACATTTGAGAACATTTGTTCCCTGGGTCACAAAAGACGACGTCATCAGAGTGTTATTTAGTTCAATTAGCGGCTCTCTGCGTGGTGCTGTTTCAGGCTTCAGCTCAGTATTTTTAACTGAAGAGCTGTTAAATCTGGTCGCGACTGTGAATTTGGACTTTATTTGAGTAGCTCATTTGTGAGGCAGAGACAGGCACTGGGCCAGGCGAGTACTCATCGTGCCCTATACCACGCATATGTGTCACTGCCTCCCAGTGTGAAGAAGAGATGGAGGCTGCACATTAGAAGCACTTTTCATTTCCTTTCTAGTTACATGCTCCACACATCTGTATCGCTGCGGATAACAGAACTCCATTACTGTCTGAGCAGGAAATGACACACACACTTTACATACTGACAGTGTTATAGTTCACCCAGTTTTAAAAGGTTGTGTAGATGTAGCCGTGAACTATCTGTTGAAGAAGATGGTGATGTATAGTCTTCCACGTCTCTAGCTGAAGATATCTCGCTCTCTGTCTCGTCCTTCTTTCCTTTTTCTTCCATTTCTTCCACTTGCACTTTATCTCTGTCTTCCCCATTGTGTATCCCTGCGTCAGGAACTAGCAGCGTGATCGATTGATTTTAAATTTCTTCAGCCGGGGAATCAAAGCGGCTCTTATGAAATATAGATGTGTTCTTTTCTCTTGATCAGATTAACGTGAAGTGAGTGCTGACAGTGAAAAATGAATAAACGAAACAGACCGGCCCGGCTTTCTCGACACGCACAGACACACAACTCGCTTTTCATACAGCATACAGCAGCAAAGCCCTTGTGCAAAATATCCTAGACATCCCAGACAGTTCAGGCGAACAGCAAGCACACACACACACGCACAGCTTCACACCGAGAGAGGTGAAAAATGTATTCATTTTTTTTCTCTGGATAGGAGAACCTGCTCATGCGTATCCACTTCCATATTTCCGATGAGACTAAGGAGGACATCTGCACAGCCAAACACTGCATCCCACACCAGAAGTTTGCTATGACACTATTTGAACAGGTCAGTTGTATTAACATGTATTGTCTTTCACTAACAACCCCCTATGATGTTTGTACCGTCAACTCTAGAACTACTGACACCTTTCATGAAAATGAGGGAAACTTAGTGTTATTTTGAGCTTAAAAATCTGTGAACGAATGAATAATAAATATTGTGGTAGGTCTAATGGTAGATTTAATGGTATTCCTGTGATCATTTGAATGTACGCTGCATTTCATAAGTATTCACCCCCTTCAGCTTTTACATTTATACATTTTGTAGTGTTAATACAGTACCTGGAACTGAAATGGACTTAATTAGGGTCATAGGTCATGAATCTATAGAAAATAACTCATAATGTTGAAGTGTGAGGCAAAATTCAGTACATCTTACAAATAAATAAATAATCTAAACGATGTGATTGCATAAGCCCCATAAATGACAGTAATTCTGCTGTAACCAAGCCATCAGAAGTCATATAAAAGCATTGTATGATTTGGTTCATGCTGTTGTTTAAAGATCCGTATACAACCAACACTTAACCTCGTAGTTTTACTATGATAATACTTTGGCTCGGTTTTGTGACTTGTAGTCTGGAGGCTTTTGTGAAGCCCTTGTAGCAATTTCACCACGTTGTTTTGTGTGAATTTCTGCAATAAATTTTACCTGTTCCAATAATTTACCTGTGCCAATAATTCTGGAGCCGGCAGTATATATCCCATATTTCCTCCTAATAGAATCATAACGGCAGTCATTTCTCTGCTATAAATCAGAGTTTGTCATGTTTTATATGTTTGTGTGTGAGGGTATGCATGTTTCATTAATGATTTGACTTCCATCCATCAGTGTGTGTGTAACAGTTGCGGAGCTACTTCGGACCCTCTCCCCTTCATTCAGATGGTGCACTACATCTCCACCACATCTCTCTGGTAAGTGGAGAACTATGCCACACATACACACAGACACACAGACACACACACCAGGTATATCAGCGTGAGCCACACTTCACTGTTACTGCTTCAATTCAGCTGAGTGGGACTGACAGCTGTGCTGTAGAATTGATGGCAGAAGTGTGTGAAGGGAGAGAGGGAGGACGGAGGGAGTGAAGCCTAAACCCCAGCTCCACTCCCAGCATGCCTGCAAAGCTGAAATGGGGCTCTATATCACAGGTTATTAGCTGTCATTGCACATATCAGACCCGTGAGAGCCATTCCGTAGAGCGATGTAAAGGAAATCTTGGCTAGAAGGGATTCCTTCTCAGTCCTGCACACTTACCTACATAATCACTCACTTGAACACACTCACACACACACACACACACACACTCATTTATTCACACTACTTGTACTGTCAACTCAGTAATGTTATCCTGCTGCTCTGTTGGACATTAGAAAGTCTTAATTTATATATCATTACATACAATTATGAATCACTTCCATTTTTTTCAGACAAGTACATGTTTTTGGTCATTGCCAATACTGAAATGAGTAACCTACTCAGTATTAATCAATCTGGAGCATCAACAAACTTTTATTATGATAATAATAATAATAATAATAATAATTATTATTATTATTATTATTATTAGTTTTGATTGTTTTCCTTACATTAGCTATGTTTCCATTCAAGGATTTTTTTTGTTTTTTGAGAAAAAAGGTTTTTACCAATATGGAAACAAATTATCAATAAAATTTCACAAGAGTCGACATAATCTTTTTTCATGTAACTTTAGCGCATAAATTCCATGTAGATACTTTAAATGTTTAATTAATAGTTTGGAAACAGTTTTTGTTTAAAAAAATGGCATTTATGCAAAAAATGTGTCACATGACAGAATTTATCCATCCGTCAGGGGAAGAATAAGGATGTGCATGCCATCCAGTGCACCATAAACGTATGGCACAAGACGCACCAAGAAATTAGTATGCAATTTCCTTGGCCTCCGCAACATTCTGTAGCCTGATATAACACCGCATTACTTTTTCTTTAATAGCTGTGGACACAGCATATGATCAGCGATGGACAGTTGTTTTGCTAACCTTAAAATTTTACCCCACTACTCTGTACTAGGCGCAGGTTGCCAGCTTGAACAGGGCGATGGCAATCTGCTTCCGGGTCGGAACCGGTGGTTGTGGCAACCTGTGATGGGTTCAGTCGCACCAGGACCAATTAATGTGCACAGCATCTCAAATGTGGGCTGTGACATTCTAAAATGTCGTAGCCAGAGACTTCCTGTGAAGTGTCTCTCCACCACTACCTCCCAGACCCATGGGCTTCATTGCATAAAGGCAGTTACTTGGAGCCCTATTAGACGTGCAACTGCTCGTCTGATATGTAGCTTTTGTGTTGTGTACATTTTTTGTGCACATTATTGTGCACAGGCTAATTAGTGTACAGCTACTGATTAACTCTTCATGCTGTGTTTTATGTTTAAGATACTTTATCAGCTTACTTGTATTGCAGGAAGATTGCTGTAGTTCTTGATATTGTCTCGGAGCACAGTTTGCAGTCTGCTTTGCTTTGATTGCCATCATTAATCACCATTAAGGGTTGGGTTTTTTTTTTTTTAGGTGACAATATGAAACATTATAGATATAATCCATTATGCCTCAAAAAACAATGTTGACTTGTTCTCCAGTATACTTCTTGTTTGCACCGTGGGTTACTGGCGTCAAGTTGTAGTCACAAACTGCTAAGTCGATAGCTCCATACGATCCAATGTGTGTCAGAGGCGAGGGAAAAAAAATGATGGCTGTATGAGAGTGGTATTTATTGCAAAAACTGCATGCGTGAGGTGGAAGGTATTCAGGTGATTGTCACAGCCCCTGGTGGTTAGGGAGTGAAATAGATCCCTTGTATTTGACGGGGTCTGGAAGATGTGTCGCTTTCGCAGGGTTTTTTTTGCCAGTTATAGTTGCTAAAGTTTTAGAGAGAATATTATTTGTTTGGCGGTCTGGGAAAACCCATCAGATGTTGCTGCGCCACCTGGACACAAAATTTTTGAAAAAATTTTGACAGCTGTCAGAATGGAATCTAGTTTTCATTCGTAGGAGTAAGTAGAATTAAATTGCTATTCCTTTACTTTTGGTTTATGCATATTCCTCCTAAAAGAGGATTTGAGTCCGTCCATTATTTGTAGAGAAGAGGACCATTTCCTCTTGAGTCCTGACAGAGTGTTTACATTGCACAGTAATCCTCTTGAAGTGCCTGTCTGTCTTTATCCAATCGTATATCATATCAGGAAGAGACTCCAGCTTGTCGTCGTGACTGAGGATTGTCCCTTGTGTATTCTGGATGTGTCCTCTCTCCTCCTAGTGTGTAACCTCTCAGTGCCACGTGTTAAAAATGACAGGGTGCAGTCGGAATGCAGATCAGCACTGAAATCCGTCTACATTTGCCCAGGTGGATTCTCCGGTTGTGACAGAGGTCAAAAATTTCAATCAAATGAAAAGCAGCGAATGATCTATGAAGAAAGGCTACGAAAGCCTTTTTGTCTTAGAAGCGGCATGGTTTGACCACCGTAGTAGACATGAGGGCAGCAGCGAAATCGATTTTATTTAGTCCACCAAGCTTGGCAGGCACGTGAGGTAGCAGATGTCTGCTCAGCTTTTAGTATGACTTGCTGCACACTTATAAACATCCCAGTTCACACTTATACCCCTTACCTCTCTCTGACTACACTCTCTACTCTGTCTCTGTCCCACCACACACACACACACACACACACACACACACATAATGCAGTAGAGTGTGTGGCTGTCTGCATCACAGCACAGTGTAGTAGTAAAAGTACAGAGTGTTCCTGTGTGCTAGATGCGCGTTCCCATCATCCTGCCTGTGGTTATCACACAGCAGGCTCAGCTCTCTCTCTCTCTCTCTCTCTCTCTCTCTCTCACACACACACACACACACACACACACGCACACCAAAATTATTGGAACCCACTGAGTGCAAAAATTATTGTAACGATTGGCTTACTTTTAATGAAAATAATTTTCATAAGAACGTAAGTATTATCTCTCAAACTGTATCAACATTATTAGCACCCCGAAATGCAACAGCTGTCTCTCACTTTCTCGTTTGAGCTTGTTTGAAGAAATGTAAAATTAGCCAAAAACGTTGGGTAAAAAATTATCCAAAAATTGTCCTAATACTCAAAAACATAGTTTGTATGAGAAATATATTTATTAGAGAAAAAGTAAGTAGTTTCCCCAGAAAATAAAAATAAATACATTTCACCCATCCTCTTAAGGGACTTCTATAATTCTCTCTCTCAGATGGATATCCGATCAGTCTATCTCCAGATATACAGTCCCCTCCAAAAGTGTTGGAACGGCATTGCCATTTCTTGTTTGATTTGTTTTTGCTATACACTGAATACATTTGGTTTTGAGATCGAAAGATGAATTTGAGACAATAGATCAGAATTTTGGCTTTCATTTCCTGATATTTGCATCTAGACGTGTTAAACAACTTAGAACACGGCACCTTTTGTGGCAGACTGGCACAGGGGCTTGCATCTTGTGCTTTGGCCTCTATATTTCTCCTTTCTCAAGTCTTCTTTGAATGGTGGATTGTGATACGTTCATCCCTTCCCTGTGAAGGTTGTTGGTGATGGCACTGACTGTTGTTTTTAGGTTTTCTTCACAGCTCACACAATTTTTCTGTCATCAACTACGGTTGTTTTTGATCACTTGAAAAATGGGTGGGTTCAAACAAAAGGTGACATATCTAGATGTCCAGTGCCCGCCACTAATATTGGCACCCTTGGTAAATATGAGCAAAGAAGGCTGTGAAAAATTGTCTTTATTATTCAACCTTTTGCTTTTTTGTTAAAAAAAAAAAATCACAGAAATACTCTGCTGTCATGGATATCAAACAATTGCAAACACAACAAAGGTTTATCAAAAAAATAAATCTTTGTTAAATATAGGTGTGCAACAATTATTGATTTTGATGTATATATTTTGGAACAATGTCCTGCTAGAAGATCCAACCACGGCCCATTTTAAACTTTCTGGCAGAGGCAGTCAGGTTTTCATTTAATATCTGTTGATATTTAATAGAGTCCATGATGTCATGTATCCTAACAAAATGACCAGGTCCTTGGCAGAAAAACAGCCCCAAAACATTAAAGAGCCACCACCATGTTTAATTGTGGCACACATATATTTAACAAAGATATTTTTGGATAAATCTGTTCTGTGTTTACAATTGTTTGATATCCATGAGAGCAGAGTATTTTTGTAATTTTTTTAAACAAAAGATCAAAAGCTTAAACAATTAAGACAATTTTTCACTATATATCAGGAAAATAAAGCTGAAAGTATGATCACTCGTCTCATACGACATCTCAGAAGCAGATGTCTTCAGTATATAGCAAAAATAAAAGAATTGGCCTTGCCGTTACAATACTTTCGAAGGAGACTGTATGAGATGTATATAAAGGATATTATTTACAGTTGCAATGAAAATTATTCAACCCCCATTGCAAATCAGGTTTATTGTCAAAATGTACAGATTTTCAGCTGTTTGCAATGAACAAATCAAACAAAAGCAATTGAAATAGTTCAACACAACGAATGTGTCAAGTGGTTTCCCCAAATTCAACAGAAAATGCAACTTTTTGCAATGATTTCTCCAGTCTCAAAATTATTCAACGAGATGCAGAGCTTCTGGCAGTGTTCCTGAGGAATCTTAGCCCATTCCTCATGAGCAATAGCCTCCAGTTCAGTAATATTCTTGGGTTTGCGTGCTGCAACCGCCTTCTTCAAATCCCACCAGAGATTTTCTATGGG
>JANDJT010000032.1:7552328-7562420 GCA_024331685.1 Stegophilus panzeri
CACACACACACTATATATATATATATATATATATATATATATATATATATATATAGTTTTTATAGTGTATATATATTCTTGTGCCTTCACTGTAGCTTTAGTGGCTGAAAAACAAGCAAAGGAGAGCTGCTTTTTCAACCAGTGAATGTCCCAAAAAAGTTATTTTTAGTTACATTGCAAAGTTGGAATATTGGCAATGGAATATTGTCCGTTCAGTATATCATAAATCCCCTCATATTTGCTCACTAACTAGACAAATCTTTTCACCGGCACCACCATATTTGTTTCTCTCACTTGTCCCTCAGTTGGTGACCTGATTAGTGAGGAGCTCTTGTAACATCGCTTGGCATTTTATTCTACTTTGGAAAATCCTCTGTGACCAAAAAAAAACTCAGACAGCAGCGCATTTTAAATGCAATCGTGTTCCGTCACCTTGCGGCTGCTGCACGTAGGATTACACATAAACCGTGCACTGGTGTATGAAAGCACTAAAAAAAAAGCACTTACACCTGATAATACCCACAATACTCGCAAATGTTTAAATCACTTAAGTCATACTGCTTTTTTTGCTCTCTTGTCCGCATGCATGACAATGTGTTTCAGACATGACATGGAAATAAAGAGCACGTTTCTCTGGTTAGGACTATTTCATTATGTTCCTTGATGCTAGGCTCAGCTGGATTAATATGGATCAGGAGATCAGAATTCAGCTCAATTTCACTTATAATTACTGCTTGTACTAATGTTCTGGATTGATCCCCTGAGTTGGCTGAACTGAGATGTGGTGAGTAATTGAAGCTGAAGACTCTGTTTTTGTGGATCTCTGGCACCCAACTTGACAGGCTTAAGAACACACAGCAGGACTGATGGCTGATGGGACACTGGGTGTTTGTGTTTGTCCTACTGCTGCAGCTTATTAGTCAGTCATTGGTGTGTGTGTCTATATAGAAGGAGTGTGTGTGTGTGAGAGTGAGAGAGAGAAAGAGAGAGAGAGAGCATGAAGCAGGGGATGTTGCCAGTTCTGAGAAATGCACTCTTTGTTTTAATCCCTATCCCTACTCTGGTCTTGTGCCAGCCTGCTGGCTTTTCTCCCTCTCGACTACACAAAAGTAGAGCTGCGGTGGCCACGGGTCAGGCTGGCCATGCCACTGATCGCCAGGGTTTTCTCCTCCTGTTTCCGCATTTCTACTGCCAAGCGGCTCAGTGGTGGGCAGTGACTCAAAGAAAACTGCTAGAACATTGGGTGCTGAACATAAGGCCTCTCTGGAACTTGCAGCTATTTTCCTAAGACTATCCCTTTTCTCCTTTTCACACTCATTGAAGCACACAGATTGACAAAGCCGACGTCTGGTTTTTGTCTTGGACTCAAAGTCAAACAGTAGCTCTTCTGTCTTTCTTTCTCAGAGTAACTGTGGAGAAATGTTGCGCATTCGCCGTGTCCTGATGAATTCTCCTGAGATCATCAGCATCGGCCTGGTATGGGACTCGGACCACTCGGACCTGGCCGAGGATGTCATCCACAGCCTGGGCACATGTTTACGTCTGGGGGATGTAAGACACACACACACACACCCCATACCTTTACACACACACACATTTAGACACGTGAAAGTCCCAATTATGCTTTTACTGCAATAGACACTGAAGAGATGATTATGATGTGTATTATGCAGGAATCTTACTTTTTCAAGTTTACTTGGCTCAAACATTAGACTTCAGTTAGGGAGGGAAAAAATAACTGATTTCCAAATGCATCCCAAAAAATATCTTGATGTATTCTGCATTGGTGAATTAATGAGTATTATGATTTTTTTTTTTTGTCAGAGTACTAAATATTTCTAATTAAATGCTTTCTGAAAATGATTATAGGCTAGGCTTGTCAAAGTTTATTAAAATCACATTCACTTGAAATATTTCATATTTCTAGTGATTGAATATTAATTAGCCTAGAATATTACGCAGTATATTAGAAGAAGGCATGCACTATGTGTCCACGTCACAGAGTAATTCACACAGCAAGATCATATTTATTTTTATCATATTACACATGTAAATGTAAGGTTTTACATTAGGCTTTATCCATTTACCCACAGAAGTTTTAACTACTGGAAGGTTTTTTTTTATTATTATTATTTTATGTAATATTTTTTAGAATATTCAAAACTTGTACAAAAAGTAAAGTATGCCAACAGGATATGAATCTATTCTGAGCCCTACATGAAACAGCATTAAGCAAAAGGTTTAGGAAACACATTTTATTGACTATCAGTAGAACATTGTGCAATAAACATTCAAATGTGGACTTTTCTCTCTGAATATGTGATCGTTATGAAATATTGAATTTTTGAAGTTAATTCTCTCTAAAGGAAATACAGTAAGACAAGGGTTATTTTTTTTCCATGATGGATGAAAAAGATCTTTTTAAAGCAGCAAGTAATCATACTGGGTATAAATCATTATGTAGGCTAAAGAAATCCACATTGAAATGCAGAAAATATCGATTTATAATCGCGTCATAGAACACTGAATTGAAACCCAATGGAATCCTTAGCTCTGTAGACCCCAACTTCAATCATGCAACTTTTATGGCTGTATTGTTGTGTGAAATGTATTCATTAAACCATCACTGTGAAGTGTATAAGTCAGGACGCCCTCCCACAGTGCTGATGAGTCAGTATCCCTCATAATGATTTAGTCTTTCTCGGCAGTTCATGTGGGTGGCCCCATGCGTCCTAACGCTAAACCATCCACTTTAGTCGACTGCTCGATTGGCTCTTGCAGCCAGGCTTCTCACACTTATTCTGTGCTCCATAGCTGTTCTACCGAGTGACGGATGACCAGGCCAAGCAATCAGAGCTCTACCTGGTGGGCATGGTGTGTTACTACGGCAAGCATTACTCTACATTTTTCTTCCAAACCAAGATACGCAAGTGGATGTACTTCGATGACGCCCACGTCAAAGAGGTAACAACTGTAGTTAAACAAGCATTTGGTTCTTTCATTCATGCAGGAAAAGTTTACTAATGTATGGTGTGTGTGTGTGTGTGTGTGTGTGTGTGTGTGACCATTACAGATTGGGCCCAAGTGGAAAGATGTGGTCTCGCGTTGTATAAAGGGCCATTACCAGCCCCTGCTTCTGCTCTATGCTGACCCCCGTGGGACGCCTGTGGCATCGCAAGACATGCCCGCTGCTCAGCTGGAGCTGCACCACTGCAGCAAGGCCGGTTATGACAGCGAAGACTCCGGTAGGAGAAAGAAACATTGATGGTGGAGAAAGAGAAAGGAAGATGAAATGTGTAAAGGAGAGAATAGAGGAAAAGATGTTGATTGAACAGAAACTTTTTTTTTTAAACAATGCAACATTTTTATGTTCATGTCATTGTGACTGTGGCTCGTGGATGATGTACCTCAGGTTTATTCAGCTAGCAGAAATAAACTCTAAATACTATTTTTTTTTTTAAACACTGCGCCATTCTGAATATTAAATCATTAATCCAGTAGTATATGCTTATACATTCACATTAATAGGAACAACTGTACCACTGCTCATTCATGCCATTATCAGCCAATCATGTGGCAGCAGTTTTTTTTTTTTTTTTAATCATTCATTTGCCGATATCAAATAAAAATAACTGCTTTGCTGTCACTTTGTAAGCAAGGTTAAATACTTTAATATGTTATGGCATATAGTGAAAAATATATTGATATAGTGATAGGAAATTATTTGCCCTATCCCTCACCCCTACATTGAAATCAGTGTCCTTGTGGTTGTTGTATCTTCAGGGAGGGAGCCGTCCATCTCCAGCGACACACGCACAGACTCTTCCACAGACAGTTACAGTTATAAGCACTCACGCTCGCACCACGAGTCCATGGCCTCCCATTTTTCCTCAGATTCTCAGGGAACTGTGGTGTGCAATCAGGACAGCAGCGGCTCACAGAACAGCATGGACTCTGCAGGTAACAATATGATCTCTCTACTCTGCGTGCCCAATCTGTAATGGTCACACACACACACACACACACACACACACACACACACACACACACAAAATGACCACATTACCTCATATTCTTAAACCTCATGTTCTATTTACTTAGCAACGGCAGCCCCATTTACTCGGGCCATCTATTTTGATTTTATGGCATTACAGCTGTAAAATACCCAATATATCTTTACACAGTTTATAGAAATATAAACACAACCCATTCACCTGCTTGTGAATCCTCCTGACAGGAGCTGTAAGTGGTAGAAGTGTTACAGGGCTTCCATGTTTCACATCAAAGCCATTTTATTGACAGTGTGACATGATCACATTGTTTCTTTCACATCAAAATAATCTGAACATAATAGCATATTTACAAAATGTGAAATTGTGCCAAAATGGATTATTTTGACCTGAACGGAATACGTTCTTTGTCTAGGTGATGTCCTAAAAGAAAAGGTAGCTCCTCAGTCCCCACCACGGCCATCCTCCGTAGGACGACTGCCCGATTATAAGAAAGTGGGCTCCTGTGCTGGCGGATCCGAAACCGGGCCACATGCCAGGGACTGGGAAGACGAGAGCACAAGCAGCGAGTCCAAGTCCAGCTCCAGTGGGGGGCGCTACAGACCATGCTGGAGGCCGAGGAGAGAAGTGCTGAACATCGACAACATCTTCAGCCATGATAGGCAACGGCTAGGCTCGAGTCCACTCCCAGAGGATGCCATCCCTCAGACTCCTAACGAATCTTTCCCTGGGATTGGAGCACACGTCATGGACTCCACAGAGACGCAGCCCACGGATATAGTAGGTGGCGGGTCTAACGTAGGAATGGGGCACCTTCCAGTCCCGGCCGCTCCACGCGGCATGGCTCAGCCGCCAAGGTTAATCCAGAGGATGGAAAGCGGCTATGAGAGCAGTGAGAGGAACAGCAGCAGCCCCATCAGCATGGACATGCCTCTCAATGAGAACCTCAGCACCAGTGCACCCAGGTATTACATTCCTGTTACGTTAGAGCTTTTTAACACTTCAGTACATTGACTTCAAGCAAGCTGCTGTTTAGCCACACTTCTGAGATTCCTTAATAATTAGAAAGTTTGGCAGGTAATTAATCATGGATCACGGATGTAGGAACAGCTCATAACTCTGTACCTGCTAATTTCTTACTTCTAACTGCAAGGGCAAAGTATTAGAAATGAGTGCACTGAAGACGTGCACTGTTTAGATTGTGCACAGCTATAATTAAACTAACATTCTGACACTTTCTGATTTCACCATTCTGAAATAAAGTACTGGCCATGTCTTCTATGTTTGAAAATTGTTGTTGGACATTTACATAATTTATTTGGTAGTAAAAGCAACAAGAAATCTGCAATAATTCTTCATTTACACTGTTTTGTTATGGCTGCTATGGTGATATGAACAACTTCTTGAATGTCCTGTGGTTGGCTGTGGGCGAGCAAAACGACACTGGCTTTGTATTGTTTTTGCCATGGGTCCTATACATGAATGCATGAATGCAGAACAATAATACTGTGTATGCACATGCACTAAAGTGTCAGACTGTGGTCATCATTTCTTTCAGTCTTAGCTATCCTCTTGTTCTCACCTCAGGGAGGCCAGCAGTAAAAGGCAGATGACGTCAGGGCCATCCTGGCGAACAGTGCCAAAATCCAAGAGCAGCAGTGCCATCTTGCAAGATATGCGATCACCCAGCTGGAGCAACAGCCCTGTAAATCTGGGTGAGCTGCAGCAAATGCCAGCATTCACTGTCTATTGAAGCTACTCCTAAGTGCTTAGAAATCAGAATAATGTGTCTCTGTGTGTGTGTGTGTGTGCACGCACAGGCGTGTGTGCAGGGGAGGGCCGCAGTGAACTTGATGAGCTGCAGGAGGAGGTGGCACGCAGGGCAAGGCAGCAGGAGCTCCAGAGAAAGAAGGAAAAGGAGAGAGAGGCAGCCATGGGCTTCAATCCCAAACCCAGCAAGTTTATGGACCTGGATGAACTCCAACACCAGGGTAAATACCACACAGGACAGGCGACAGACAACTGTTCCTGCCAGTTAAACATGAAACACTATTGTTATCAGGACACAGACGAGAGACCGTTCCAAGACAAATGAATAGGGGGACGTACTTATATAGTCAATGTCAGAATTATTGGCACCTTTCATGAAACTGAGCAAATATATAAAATGGATCAAGCATTTTATATATGTATGGACACCTGTGCAGTACATTTTAGGCTTAAATACTGTATATAGGGACATGGTATAGTTTTATTTTAACACAATACTTTTAGCAAAATTCAGTTGTCTTTTATTCAGTGCATTTTCTTGCAACACACTGGTTTCAGAGAATAACACCACCAGGCTTCCTGTACTCCTCCACGTATAACATTTTAAGTGTGTGGACAGACCCTGAGTTTTTAATGTGGTTCAAATGTAGAGCCTCATATGACAATTGCAAAACACTTATTTTGTGTTCTTGTATAATTGTGTATATTATGTTTGGAATTTTATTGAAAGATCTACCTATAGCCAAGTCTTAATCTTTTGGCAGGAAACAGGTCACAGCAGTGGGTCAGTAATATTTAAACTTCTGGCCACATGCATGTGTGCCAGGTGCTATAAAGTTACACCACATTCAACTTTTAAACTTAATATTCATACAAGACAGTTAGTTAACTTTGGCCTGTTTAACTAGCTAGCTAATTTAGCTCGCTCCTCACTGTACTACCATACAATTATCTGCAGCTGTAATTCATTCATCCATCTTCAGTAAGTGTTTTATCCTGGTCAGGAACACTGTGTGTGCATTTCACACCAATCCACCTTCTAGCATTTTTCATGAGGGGGGAGGAAACCATACAACGTCTAGGAAGCCCACGCAGACTTCCCACGGGGAGCACGTGCACAGAAACTCTATATAGACAGTAACCCAAACTCGGGTTTAAACCAGGGACCCTGGAACCGTTAAGCTGCAATGCCACCGCTATTCTCCTGAAGGGTGCCAATAATTATGTTGTTGTTTGTATTTAGGTGTGTGTTTCTGCCCTTGCTCTTTTTACTTCCTCTCTCTGGGTATAGTAGCTGGGGGTACTGTTTTTGGGATGCCCTAACGGGAGATGAAGTAAATAAACGGAAAGGAACAGGAAGAAGGGTGAACACCTGAACTGCCTCTTGTTATAAATGTGATCCAAACGTTCGTCCAGATGTTCCCCTGTCCTGTAGATGTGTGAAAAGTGCACAACAGGATCATCAAGAGACTGAAGCAATACTATACATATATTACTAAGACATCTCTTGATTTGTTCAGTAGTCCAAACTCTAACACGGTGTGTTTCTGAGTACGAGTGCATGCTTCTGTGTCTTTGTGCAGCTACCTGGGTGCATCTCTTCTGGTGATACTTTTGCATCTTTTGTTTCTGCATAAAGTGGCAAGGTTTATGTGTGTATCAGGAGCTCGCCGGCGTGCCACAGGCAGTGTGCGTGTGCGTGCATGTTTTCAGCAGCCTGGCCTTGGTGTGTTAATTGCAGGGAAGGGGTGCAGTTTTAAGCACTGCCTGGCGGAGGCGGATGCTCTGTTAGAGCAGTCGCTGCGCCTGGAGCAGGCTGGAGACCCAGCCACCGCCCTGGCACTGTTGCGACACATTGTGTGTAAGTAATGGTGACTGTGCCCCTGCCCGCTGTGCCTAGTACTAGCATAAAACACGCCCACCCTCCTCACCAACACTGCCCCCTGCCCCACAGCTGTCTGCTTGCCTTTGTCTGCCTTCTGTTTTCCACTCTTTACCTGTCCTAATGTTCGTCCTTTCCTTCATCGTTCATCATCCTCTTCTCTTCATGGTCTACCTGAGTGACTCAGTCTCTCTCTCTCTCTCTCTCTCTCTCTCTCTCTCTCTCTCTCTCTCGCTCTCTCTCTCTCTCTGAGCTATTGCGTTACTCATATAGGCTTAGCCATGATGAATTAGTGCTGCCACTGATAGTCTGATGCTGTTGAAAGGCACTTGCTATCTGAAACCTGGTGTGTAGACAGAAGCGGATGCAGATTTGGTCCAGTGGTTTTTAGAGGATGTTATAAAAATGCTATTTGCCTAGGCGTCTTAGCTTTTGATGCACTAATCACATATGTCTAGGAGCAAATCCATCCTAAAACCCATTTTCCACCAGACGAGGTAACTGCAGCGCTACTATGGCGTCGCTTGCAGTTTGGTCTTCAGAGGCATGGCCAGTGACGTAGCACAGGATGAAAATATTGATACCGCTCCAATTTCTAGTCCTTTTGACATCAAATCGATGCAGATCTAATAGATCATCGGGTATCTCATGTTGATTATATGATTGATATAACTTTTTGAGCATTTTGACTGAATTACTTGAAGAGCATTTACACTGCCAGTCAAATTAATGTTTTTGGTTACACTTTAAGAAATTGGTTCAAGTTAAATAGTCTGGAATTAGAACATGTAAGAAATAGATATAAGAAACCGAGAAATGTTTGTGACATTTTTCTTTATTTTATTGGAAAAAATCTATTTGCGACTGGAATACAATCAAACAGTTTTCTTGATAATAACAAAACAAATCTAGGTGTACAGTAACTTATGGTTAAGACACGATTACAGTGTATAATTTCTGGCCCAATTTTCCTGTTCACACATTGTAAAAGAATTCTCAGAGTGCATAATATGACATGATGACTGGTGCACATTTAGTGCCATGGTAACCAAAGAGAGCCACTGAGTTCTGTCAGCGTCAGAAATTTTGGATTAAAATCTAAGAGCGTGACTGCTGCTACAGCGCTTATCTAAAAGCCAGCAAAAAGAGGATGATATAGGTTTACACAAAACTCACAGCAAAGCTACAAATACAGTTAGAAACTGAAATACAAATACAGTTTAATCACATTAATTAGTATAACTTTACCAGCCCTGCACATGCCCAGCCCATCGTGCAATTACTTGCAAAGCTATGCATTCTAATAGATAGAAAAAATATCCTTATTACCTCAAGCTCACTTGAACTACTTGAATTTGGCAAAATTACAATTGCACGAAATTGTTTTGCACGGTCTTTCACACTGGTGTTTGTTGGTAAATTAGACTTTTTAGCTGTATTCATGTTCAGTGCATGTGAATCGAAGAAGACTTTGGCTGAATAAGATAAGATAAGATAAACTTTATTCATCTCACACTGGGGAAATTCCCTCATTACAGCAGCTCAATTACACACAAAAAAACAGATAGGAAAGAATACACATTAAATAGGAATAGAATTTTAAAAATGTGTAAAAAAATATATACAATAGGAATAGAAAAATAAGAATAATAGTAGTAAAAAATTATAATAATGGTAATATGTACACTATGAACACCTCAATGTATGTACAGATGAATAAGAATATGAATATATACTGATGAGTAACACTGTTTATATACAGAAAAGTGATAAATGGATTATTGCATAGTTAACAATAGCGGGTGAGCAACAAATAGTAATAAATGAATAAATGTTCATATTGCAGAATTATTGTGAATGTGTAGGTTGATGATGCAAAAACAGCTAGCAGTGCAGAATGTGCATTGTGATGATGTCACATAACGCATCTTTGCCCAAATCTGCAGAAAATCTGCAGTCATTTTGAAAAATTGAAAGCTCTTCTGAATATTGCTTCGTTTGCATGATTTTCTGTTCATTTCTGCGATCAAGAAATCCTGAAATCCTGGACATACTGATTAACATTGCTGCTAATAAACCATTATTCCAATTATTATTAAACCATTTTGTGCACAAGCCAGGATCGTTCGCCATGGATGACATAAACAAAACAGTCATTTTCTTTAATCGCACGTCTATCATTAGAGGATCATCACTGTGTATTCTGGAATCTGTACTATATAATCTGAGAACACAGTACCTCACAGTCTGTTACAGAAATCAGATGAGGTTTTGTTGAGATCATCTCCTACAGCAGCGGTATAAAAGCCATTGGTAATAAAAGCCAAAAAAAAGTTATGATTTTTTTATGTTTATATATATATATATATATATATACACTATTATGCAATAATAGTAAAGATAATAACTATAATAATAAGAATATATATA
>JANDJT010000032.1:7571888-7583716 GCA_024331685.1 Stegophilus panzeri
TTTTATAACATAAAAATGATTTAAATTATGTTTATTATTCAAAGTCAGAAAGGGGTTATTTCACAATATTTCATAAAGGCTCCTTGCATTTATAAAACATTCCCCACATATTCAGAGATGGTGCAAGGACTTGAATCTCAGCTTGCTCATTAGAGTAATTTAGGTTTATAATTTGAAACAAGGGCTTAGTGAAGCTTATTCATAGCACACAGAGGAGGATAGCACAGGTGCTAAAACTGGCTTAGAGGTGACAGGCTGTTTGAAGGACTGCGTGATGAGGGAATGGGATATGAGCTCTGGAAATCTGACTCTAGTGCCACTGCCATCAATTCACTTTGTGTGTTTGTGAGTGTGTATATGTGTGCTGCCTGTTACCTGCCAATCAGATTTTATCGTTTATTAGACTCTCCCTTGTGTGCAGCACATACCATTTAATCAAATCACATTGCTACTGACAATTTGTGCTTCCCCACTCTGACAATAATTCAGTATAGTTCTAGGTTGTATGGTGACTATGATTATAAAACATGAACCGTGATACTAGTGTGATTTCACTGAGGTATTTCCTGATAACTATGGTTAGTAGATGTTAAACCATAATACTTCTCTTGTTTGTAGTGCTTAGGGTAACCACTTTTAAGGTTTGTTCAACAAGTATAGTAAAAAGTGCTGCAGCTGTTACATACCCAATCAATACACAGCACCATCAGTAGTGCTTTTATCAAACATTTCTGTTTTAATAGTGTTTACTAGAGGAGTGAATTACAGTTAGGTTGATTAGATCACACAATTTATGTTGTTACATTTTCTTATATTTCAAAATACAAATACAATTACATGTGCAGTTTGTAATATATAAGTGTTTCTAGACATACAACAGTCACATACAGTATACAGTAATATCTTAGGGGGAAAAAACTATTTCACAATATTGCCATGTGAACTTTAACCAACTGACGATGGTATCGGGAATCGGCAAAAAAGATACCATTTATTGAAATAGCTATTAAATTGAAATGTTTCTGTATCTTTAAGAGCTTTAGACATGACAAGCAGCACATCTCTCTCTCTCTCTCTCTGCTTCACCTGTCTTTCTCCGTTTCGTGTACGAAGGGTCAGATTTCCTGCTTAACACAGCTTTTGATACAGCAGGTGAAAAATCGCTTGCTCCTCTTGCGAGGTAATCATAGTAACAGCAATGCTACAGATAGCACATGGACAGCAACAATTGTGCCATTATTTTCAACTCCCAGGCTACAGATCAAGGATAGAAAACATCTAACTGTAAATAAAATCTAAAAATGGTTGACCATATTTTCAGCAAAATATAAACATAACCATGGGGGGCAGTAAAGTTTTCAACTCAGAAACACGGAGGCCGTGTCTTGCCTTTGCCAGGCAGCCATTGCCAGAATTTCCAACTAGACTATTCAGTATATATATACAATATAGTATTTCAAGCAAGGTCTCAATGCTATCAAAAACTTAAGGCTATTGCAAATTTTTTGTGACCTTGTGTGAAATATACCACTGAGGACTTTTACTTTTACTAATATTAAGTGTCCCTAGTATTTTGTACAGTATAGAAAGACGGCATGATAATACTATCGATAACAATGGTATATTTCACACACTATCATGAAGCTATTTGCATCATTTTTTTAAATTTTGGACTTCTCAGTTTTCTGGCCTGGAAATGAGCTCCAGGGATTGTCAGTGTTTCTGTTTTCATTGCAATTGCAATTTGCCTCTCAGGCAGCAGAGGGCTCTAAATAAGATAAACTGGTCCTCTAAATGCCCCTTAGTACATACAAAGGATAATCTACAGATTAAACCAGCTGCTATAATGTAAGTGACTTGAGGTGGTGTATATATAGTAGTTACACGTTAATGTCATGATTACAGTTGAATAAGATGCGTTTTGTTTTTTTTCCATCACTGCATCTGTTACTGTCAACATGGTGCACTAATGTGTCCAATATGGCTTACTCTATGGGCATATTGTGACAAATCAGAAGCTTGTGAAGGCTTTCCCCCAATAACACCCTCTACATACATGCAAAACACACAGACAATGAGTACTGACTGTCATTCTGGCTTATACTGCCATCCTGTGTCCACATCCTTTAACCACCATATGTGTACTCATTCTAACATACCTTTAATGCAAACTCAGCATGTGTCTGTCTGTAATAAATATGTATGTTTTGCATGAGGAACACATCATGTCACACTTCTTGCCCATGTCTCTTACTCATGCAGTCCTTCTGTGTGTCCATCAGTCCATCGTGCCTTCCATCTTTCCCATTTCTATTCACTTGTCTCAGCCTGGGTCTTGTGTGACCGCCCGAGGTAAATCTGTCTCATTCTTCACCTCCATGTTCTGTGCAAGCCACAGAGGCTATTCTCACAGTGCTTTCTGCTTACTAATGCTCATTTCATTGCTTTAGGTCTGATTGTCAGTAGTCTGATCAAAGCCGTCCTGTTCTATATTGTGCTTCTTTATATTGAGTCTACTCTTATGTGCATTTTTGAAGTTCACTTTCGATTTGCTTGAAATCCTGTTCTTCACACTCGACCATCCTCCTCCCTTGCAGGACATGTCCAGAGGGTCACCAAGTTTCTGGCTGTGTCTAACCGGGGTCAAACTCAGTCCAGTCCACCAGTGAAATGTGACAGAGCTGTGCCACTGGCATCCTGGGCAGTAGCCTCCTTGGTGTCCTAGGTCCACCTACAACACCCTCCATCTTTATGATTCCTGCAAGGATCCCTGCACATACAAATAATAAGTAATTGCTAGAATGTTGTAACAGAGATTAATCCCAGTGACCCTAGCTTTTAGCTACACTAGCCCACTGGAGCACTATCAGCTCTGGAGGGCTGGATCCCTCTTGAAGCCCAAAATCCTCCTGTAGCTATAGCCCCGCCTCTGTTTCTCGGACCATGATGGGCTCCCATCATTTCCTTTATTCATGTGGCGTGTTGCCTACTGTGTCTTCCTTAACTATTTCCTCTCTTTAACTTTTTTCCCCACTCAGAGTGTGGTGGGCTGCTCTGCCTTTTTCAGTGTTCATGTATAATGGATCTGGGTCAGCCTCCTCTTCCTGCCTCTGTCCTGCATAGCAGTGTTTTAAAGTGTGTTAAAGCGTGTTTCTTCCTGTCCACAGCATGGTGAAGGGAAGGGCAGAGCTTATTTTCTTCCTTGTTCAGTTCACTGTTTGGGATAATGTGATGGACTAAGTAGCTGTGTGTGTGTGTGTGTGTGTGTGTGTGTGTGTGTGTGTGTGTGTGTGTGTGTGCGTGCGTGTGTGTGTGTGTGGGGCGCTAACAGCATGCTGTGGTACAAGAAAGGCTTTGAGCCTTGGCTCTCCTGCAGTGAGCCGTCCTACCCTGAACACTTAACTTAATTAAACGCACTGCGTGGGGCTGCAAAGCCGGCGAGATTCAGCAGCATCCTGGATAACTTTTCGATATCTCTGAGGTCTATTTAACTACTGCACATGATTAATGTTTGTGTGTGCGTGTGTGTGTGTGTGTGTGTGTGTCTCTATTTAACACTGAGTTAGGCCAAATGTCCCCATGATGATAGAAATACAGCATTGACAGTATTAACATTGTGTGGACATTTGGTCATCATTTTCTTTTTTTTCTCAATATGAATGCAGCTTTTCTTTGAAAAACTAAAAAAAAAAGTCAAAATATTTTCTTTTGGATACTGAAGTTAAGGTTAGGATTAGGTTTAGATGTAGCATAGCATTATTTAGCTACAATACTATACAAGTTAATGGAAATAACCCACTTTTGTGTGTGGGCAAGAGTGTGGGAGAGGCCATCCATCTTCGGCGACGCCCATATAAAAACCCACAATGAGCTCAAGCAAACCCTCCACATCGCATCCTTTCCTCTGACATTTTTAAAGGATTTCTCTTCTTTCTCTCTTGTTCTAGAATGAACTGACCCACTTTTTCTAGGGTGATGGACAAGTAGCTCATAGTTTGTACTGATTTATTGACTGACACGCATACTTACTTACACACCCTGTAAAAAAAAAAAGAGAACAGTTGAAGGAGCTGTACTTTATTTTATTTTATTTTTTTGTATTTCTTCGTTCCTCGGCTCTGGTGCTTGGTCAGAGCACGCATGTATCCGTGCAGCCCTAGTGTGGAGAGCGGACGGGAATAACTCGACCTTTTCTTCCTCTTGTATGGGCATTCCCTGTAGCACACACCTGTTTTCTGTCTAGTGTTACAGGCAAAGACTGCTTCACTCCTTTTGACTGAATATACGCTAATCAATGAATTTATTGTCAAAGAAAAAAAAAAATATGTGAACACTATGAAATACTTACAAATTATCCAGAGGAATGGAGAAACTCTACTTTATGACGTTATGGAATGTTAATTCATTTTAGTGGTTCTAGTTACTATCTGCATTAAGACGAGTATAGTACACTTCAGAAGTGTAAAGCTGGAGTCAAACTGCTATTTGAATTCTATTGACAGTTCTCCCATTTGTATAGGGAGATATGCCAAGTTAAGCTTTCTTTATATTTCTTTTGTAACCTGCATTGACACTGATAACGTAGCTATGAGGCTGATACAATGTAGTCGAGTATCTGTAGTAAGTACATCTGGCCTGGAGAAGGGTCATAGTCATTCCATGTAGTTTTAGTAAACATTTCTTTAGCGAAATCCTGATTTAATGATAAAAATCCAAGTTAAAGAATGTTTGGCCCTGATAGCTACTAAAATGTAGCAGAAATAACTTGAAGCCCTTATGAGTGTTTCCAGAATTTATGAACATATTGCACAAGAGGTACTTTATTGTACTTTATGCTATGAGCATATTGTAATATAAAGAAATAATTGAAATATTGCAACAGAGATTGATCAGTGGTCTTCAGAAGTTTGATATCACAGTTGCAGTGTGTAACCCATTGGTCTTAATGATATATAATCATTATTTTCACATTAAAAAGTAAGCACTAAATGCTTAACTACAGATTGAGTAATTTTTTTTTTTGTATTTCATTCAGAATTGAACAAACTTTTTCTCAACCAAAGATTGGCACTATTATAAAGCTCGCCCATGTTACTATTTTTTTAATTCACCTTTTCATCTAAAGGGTGTTTGAGAATGTAGCAGCGGTGGTGCACGAGTATGCTATGCAACAAATCGCACTCTCCTGAACAACCAGCAAAGAGTCAGACTGGGACAAAGCCGTGTGTGTGTGTGTGTGTGTGTGTGTGTGTGTGTGTGTGTTCCTCCAGACCTCCCTGGTTTTTCCTTTAACTGAGGATGAAAGTGATTTCTTGCCGAATCGTTAAATATGTACATATTAACATCTGTATTAATATCAGCCTTTGAATGCCAGCTGTAGCCAGAGAGAGATGGATTTTTTGAAGATGAAAAATCATTTCAATGGTTTTTCCTGTTTGGGACTCATTTGTAAATGCTTGGGGCTGAGGGAACTTGTATTTTTGCAATAAAGTTATTACCAATGCACTCCAGCAGGGGTGCTGCACAACCGCCGGCTGTGTCTGTGAGTTGTCTATTCATCATCATTATTATTACTGTCTGCTCTGAATAAATAGCCTATTTAGATAGACAACAATACAATACTATAATATGATGTCACTTCTGTTAGATTGTGATCATAGCGCTGTGGTATCACATATCAGAAGGCAGGTGGAAATTACTTTCAATAGAATTACAAATGTTCTGCAGTGTCAGTAATACCACTCATCAGTCCCTTCTGTGAAATCCAGCATGACAGCAGTGTATAATGCCGTAATAAAACAATATAGAGCTGGACTGCAGTGAAACAGCGCCACACTGTGGTTGGTTTTCCTCAGTGCCTATCGTCAGCTCTCTGAGTAAGCAACCTGCACACTTTAATCCCTATAAATTATCCACTGGGGCCTTCTCTGATTAGCAGAGTATAACAGCTGCACAAAATATCGTATTTTCATTATACTGTTTCATATTGCATTTGCAAAAACACATTTTTGAAGATTGGCCAGCATTATTTTGACCGAAATTATATTTTTCCTGTATCCTGTAAATGCTGTGATCTCTCAGAACCTCCAGGCACACTTGCATGGAGCTTCTCAGATGGTCAGAGCACGCAATACAAAAATTGGTATCAACGCAGTAACATAGTCTGTTACAAGGGCCAGGACACAATAGGGCATGCTGTTATTAGAAAATAATCAATGGTAGGGTGGTGTGATATGGACCAATATGAAATAGAGCTACTGTTAGTACCCTGTAGATTATTTGATTAAGCTTATATATATATATATATAAATACAACAGCACATCCAAAAGTGTTTCGTCCTCTTATTCCACAGCAGTTTGCAGATTATTACAAATTTTAATTAATCATTAAATTACATGTCATACTGTATAACTGTTTACATTTAATTTTGTGGAACTTCTAAAAGTTCCTGTTATCACTTGCATTATAGTAGCTATAAACAGTCGTTTCCTCATCAGCTTCTCTTTACCAAGAAACTGGGAACTATAAGTCCTCTGTCCTGTTGACTTTCCTGTGGTGGAAACCTTAAAAGTGTTGACACTGCAGACTCCTTTGCATAAATGTTAAATAGACATCTCCTTACAGAAAATGTCACCATGTCAATGCTTAATCAACAGTCTGCCTAAGAGTTTGAGGAGTATCTGCCATACAAGTCCCTGTCTGAGTTATTACTATATGAATGATAATGTATTGGAATAAGCACATTAATATAAAACTTGTAATTTGAATTATGGAAAGCAGAGCTGCTTGTCAGAGCTGCAGTTATAGAACATTAATTAATACCTTCTGTTAGATTCGAAAATTCAACAGTGCTGTTGCATAAATTAGAAGATCCTATCACATTTGTATTTTTTACTTCTAGCAATTATATGATACCCACTTTCCCAGAATGCAATAACCTATTTGTTATGAAAATAAAAAATTGCAGCTGCCAGTGGATGCTACAGTGCTGTGAAAAAGTATCTGCCCCATCCCGATTTCTTCTGTTTTTGCGTATATCTCATACTAAACTGATAGGTAAGGATAAAACAGGCAAAAGGAAAACTCTGCATTCCAGCATAAGAACCTTATCCCATCTGTGAAACATGATGGGGTAGTCTCATGGTTTGGGCTTGTTTTGCTGCATCTGGGCCAGGACGACTTGCCATCATTGATGGAACATTGAATTCTAAAGAAAATGTCAGGACATCTGTTCATGAACTGAATCTCAAGAGAAAGTGGGGCATGCAGCAAGACAAGAACCCTAAGCACACAAGTCGTTCTACCCAAGAATGGTTAAAGAAGAATACAATTTTGGTGTGGTTTTGGAATGGTCAAGTCAAAGTCCTGACCTTAATCCAATAGAAATATTGTGGACAGACCTGAAGCAAGCAGTTAATATGAGGAAACCAACCAACATCCCAGAGTTGAAGCTGTTCTGTGCTGAGGAACGGGCTAAAATTCCTCCAAACTGATGTGCAGGACTGATCAACAGTTACAGGAAATGTTTAGTTGCAGTTAATGCTGCACAAGGGGGTCACACCAGATACTGAAAGCAAAGGTTCACATATATTTGTAATATTGGATAATTTCCTCATTAAATAAATGATAAAGCATAATATTTTTGTCTAATTTATTTAATAGGGTTCTCTTTCTCAACTTTTAGTGTGAAAATCTGATGACGTTTTAGGTCAGAAAACTCTAAAGGGTTCACAGATTTTCAAGCACCACTGTATGTGGCGTAGTATTACTGTCACGTAATGTAGGCGCAGGACAGAAGCAAGTTTAAGTATGGCAGTTTAATGAAACAACAACAACAAGTGCAAAGGATAAAGTAGAAGACAATAATCATGAACATGCAGAGGTCAGGCGATCAGGCAAACAGTACAAACAGGGCAGGGCAAAGAGACAAAGTCATAAACATAAGCAAAGTCAAAACACCAGAAAAGCAAACACGATATAAGGCTTGGAATAACGACAGAGACTAAGCAACTGAGTGTATACTTCGCAAAAGCCTAGTGTCTGAACAGTCTGTAGTGTGGTGTGATGTTGATTGTGATCAGGAACAAGTGTGTGTGATTAGTCCTTATGTGATGTGTCTGTGTGTTACATTGGGAAGTTAAGTCCTCTTTAGCCATGTTTGTAGTTGTTGGTGCATTCTGGGAAATGGAGTCGCTGGTTTGCTATGATATGACAATTACAATAAAATTATACATCATTCCCAAATACATATTTTGACTCACACTATCATTTTTGTTGATTTTATGCAGTCATGTTTGCTCTTTTTCCCTGAAGAGTGTCAATAATTTTGAAGTATGGTTGAATGTTATTTAATATGGAGCCATGTGATGTTACTGGACTGTGTGCAGGTTGTTCTGGTGACCACACAGAGAAAATCAATCTCAATTTCAGTTTTATTTCTATTTCTCAGGAAATTGACATGTTTTCTACAAAAGCTGCAGTCTTCTGAATAGCTTATTTTTGACAAAGGTAACTGCATAGTGTTTGCCCTTTAGAAACGGTTGGTAAATTGTGTGTGTGTGTGTGTGTGTGTGTGTGTGTGTGTGTGGTGTTGTTGTTTTTTCTGGCACTGACAGAGACTTGGTCTTAACAAAAGTGTGGCCTTTTGTTAAGTTCTAGCTGCGGAGAGAAGTAACACAAGCTAGACCCTGACATTTCTTAAAATTGTGTATTTTATCCCTGCTCATTCCTGCATACTGGCATGACACAACGTTTCATTATTTTCATGCTGATTTTTTTTTCTGCCATCTTTGAGAATGGCCATGTCTTCAGTATGGGTGTGTTCCAGTGACAAGAGAAGCTGCTCTGGGTTTCTCAGCTTCATGTCTTTGCTCTCCTCTGCTACATCATGTGCACCCAACCACAGATACGCATGTTCTAAATTAATAACTTACAGATTTTTCATGTACCCCAACACATGCATATACACATCTCAGAACAGTTGGTGGTCATCCACTATAGATCTCCTGCTGTGAGGAATCCTGAGCCAGGTAACATCCGAAAACATCCCTCTCTCTCTCGCTATCGAATCAATAGATGGTTTAGAAGGAAGCATCCTGATAGCTGTCTGGCTTATGAATGATTTAAATTAGGACAGACAGACTCTTTATCATGCATCGGCTCTAAGGCTAAATGATTTCAAATGAAAGGCACCATGTGTTGTAGTAAGTTGAATAAGTTACTCAAAAAAAAGTAATCCTCTACAGATGACTAATTACTACTTTAAAATTGTAATTTGATTACATTACTGATTACTGCATATAAAAAGTAATCAGATTACTAATTACGTTACTTTCAAGTTACTTTCAAAACATAAAAATACACTACTATTTTTAGAAACTCATTTTATGAAACTCGTAGTGCTTTCAGTAATTTTAGCGTGTGTCAATGTATGACATGATCAGAAAAAGTTGGATTTATCATAAAACTTGCCTTGGGTGTTGTCACTGTTTGTACGACTACCAGACCGATAAAATATAAAACTTTTCTAACTAGGCTAGTTTGGTGCCGCTAGCTAAGGGGAAGCACAGCTAAGCTAACATTGTATGGGTTTCGCTGCTACAGTGCCATGCAAAGTGCATGATCTTTCCTTATGCTCTGCTCATATCATGTTCACGTAAACAGGAACTCATATAGACATTTACACACCTTGTTTTCCTGCTCAGGATCAGAGGATGTTAGTGTTTCAGTTTGTCCTTTTCTGGTTTAAAAAAATAATAAAACAGCATATATCCATTTTTTCTCACACTGACTGTGAGCTAGCGTTTGGCAGAATTGAGATCTGTCAGCCAATAAGACACGAGTGTTTCCACATATTTTCCTGTAAACCCTGTCTGATTGGTCTCGCCTCCATTCATTGAAGATATAAAATTACAACACCGCTGCCGTCTTTTACCGACGTTCAGTTACGTAGTGACAAACCACTCCAGCTGGAGAATTATTCAGGGCTAAAGAAAAAATCTTGCCCAGGCCAGGTTACGCCCCTGGCAGCCGCGCAAAACAGATTTATTTTAAAAATGCATTTTACTTAATAATGTTTTCTTAACAATACATTTGTAATGCATGTAACGTAATTTTATTGACTGATTATATCAGTAGCTGTAATCAAATTACATACATTTAAAATGTAAAGTTACATTACTGCATTATCAGAAAAAGTCATTAGTAATACAGTATACAGAATACAGTAATAACCAACTCTGCTGTTAGCAAAGTTTTTAAAGTTTGCGCATGCTCCTTCTGCTTGAAATATTGTGAGAAACCAGGGGTACAACCTGTAACGCTTGATGTTTGTACAAACTCTTGCTTCAGAGTAGCATAAAGTGGCCGGCAGAAAAGATGCCCAAAGACGCATAAATTTCTGCCTTTGTAAGAATCAAATGTTACAATTGTGATAGCTCTCCCCTACCAATACAGTGCTTTGTAATACAGGTTAATAAATCCATTAAGGTGAAGAATCGAGGGCCTGACAGGTTAAGGTCAAATCAGTCCTGTGTTTCTGTGGGAACCTGTTCATTTGTTGCAATCAGCAAGACTAAGTGTGTAAATGGCAATTTCTTTTGAATTTTCAAACATCATACATTGCCATCTAATTATCACATTTTTAAGGTATTGAACCAGGGTTGGTAACGGTGAACTATGACAACATCATTCAGATAAGCAGAAATCTCCATACTGCAATGCAATTATGCTGCTAAGCAACATTTTTTGCTCGGCTATCACTGTGAAATGTCACAAAAAGTGCTATTTCCTTTTTATTTTTTTTCCACTAAAACCTCCATAGAACCGGAATTAATTTCCAGACTTTCAAATTTTAATTGCCAACATTTTTTCATCATATGAGTTTAGTTTTGTTGTCTTTGGGCATTGTTGATTTGGAGAAATATCCTCTATTGTCCACTATTCCAACGAGACAAAATGTGCAGTCCAAGTGATTTCTTAGAAAATGCCAGATACTATTGTTGCATGTTTTATGTATTCGTTCGGCTCAGAAAGTCGTTCAAGCTCTAGTCTAGTCAAGTCTAACCTGAAGTTTCGTATTACATGAGCTCAACAAACTATACATGGCTCCTCAAGCACAGTGATCTGAAAGAGGAAAGAAAGGCAATTATTACTAGAAGCCAATTATTCCCATTACTGAGCAGTGGAGCGAATGGATGATTTAGACATGAGCCACAGGCTTAGGGGGTCAAAGATGTTTGTGCAACACAGTCTGATGGTTACAGATTAGTATGAATTTTTCCAACTATTCTCATATCAACAGTTGCAGTACAGTTATTTAACTGTCCTTATGCTATTTTCACTTGTTAGGTGTGTGAAATAAGGTTGGTTTGTATGCTTAAGAATGCATCCAGAGTGGGATCAGCTAGCACTCTTACACCACAGCAGATTGCCAATGAATGGTGCTCACTAGCCTTTCTTTTTCCTTAAGGAATAAGAAGGAAAATGCAGCTTGTCACATAACTGAGAAAGCGCAAAGTCCTAAAGACTGTTACCTCGGTGGAAAATTTAAAAACACCAGCTTTATGTCTGAACTCTTACACTGACTGGTCTTTCTTTAGAAATATTAAATATATGTTGTCACCTCTTTACCAGAGCAATGTTTATACCTTTTTTGTTATTAACCATTCATTTTGGAGTGTGCTCTCCACATTACACCATTGATTATTTTCCTGTAACAACTTGCCTTTTGTGTTTTATTCTTTACATATACATATACAGTGCATCCGGAAAGTATTCACAGCGCTTCACTTTTTCCACATTTTGTTATGTTACAGCCTTATTCCAA
>JANDJT010000032.1:7583816-7600679 GCA_024331685.1 Stegophilus panzeri
GAATAAGGCTGTAACATAACAAAATGTGGAAAAAGTGAAGCGCTGTGAATACTTTCCGGATGCACTGTATATATAAAACATTGATGTTGAATTCTTGATTCTGATTGGTCAGAAGTTTCCTTGATTTTACGTTAATTTCTGTGATTGCAAATTCGCTAAATACTGGAGTGACTGATTATTATTATTATTATTATTATTATTATTGTTATTCATCAGAATAAACTTATTATTAATATAAAAACAGTAGCCTAAGTGGTAACTGTGACCACTGAGTCTGAATAGAATATTTAAGCAGTATCGCACAAGCAAGAGTGCGGTTATACTAAATATTGGCGCAGCTGTGATTTGGCCATAGGCACGAATGCGCATGCTGATTGTCGTCTATAATCATAGCCGTGCTGATATTCAGTATAACCACACTCTTGCCCATGCGATCTTGCTTTTATACAACAGTTCTATAAACAAGAAATTAATATCAAGTAAGTGACATTTCGAACACAATATAGCCAAATGTTTTGTTTATTGTTGCTCCGCTAGTGGAAATAGATCAGGAAGAAGCTACAATCACTTTATAGCCCCTCATGTTGTGTGCTGGCTATCACATTGATTTGTTAAAAAAAAATTAAAACATTTTAAGTATAGTTTGCCATGTTCACTGATTATGTCACTAACACTGCTGCTTCAAACTTCAAAGTGGTATTTTATGTAGCAAACACAGACGAGTTGGGTAATATACATAATATACACATATATGAAATGTCCCAGTGCGGTTATACTAAATATAAGCACTCTTGGAATGCCACTCGTCCAATCAGATTAGTGGACTGGAACAAACTATTGTATAATTTACTATTTGGTATTTTAAAATATTGAATTATAGAAACTTTTTTGACTTTCTTTTGTGGGGTTAAATTTATAATTGGGCAGCTGGGATCACCCAAACCCTGCTGTAATTCACACCTTGAATCAGATGACAATATTTTAGTAGATGTGTTGGTTTATTTTAGTTGATGGCAATGATATGTCTGACATCATTGAATACCTTTTAACAAGAAGCACCAATTCATGTAAGGACATTGCATGTTAAGGACCTCAGGGCAAACAAGATCAGAGTTTTCCAGTGAATGTGGTTCAGCTAATTAAACTCAGTGTGCTGTGAGGCCACAGGCTATAGGTGTACAGTATGTTAGTGAATTAGAGTTGCTGACAGAAGGGACGGGAGACTGGTTTCAGTATTGACAGAGTTCGTAAGTGAATAATCAATGTATGGCCTGTTATGTCCAAGCCCTCCAGGATCCCATGATCACATGGATCCTCTCCTACTCTCTTCTGCTTGTTAAGTAGGTCATGTACTTTCTTAAATTCACTGAGGGTTACATCAACACTGCACGGAAGAGCCTCCAGACAAGAACTGACTGACTTCTGTTCATGAAGCTTGAACTCATGTCCAGACAGACTGGAAATAAGTTTTACACTGCATGCCAGCACACTCTACACTTTTAATTCATCTGCAAATTAGTTTTTGTTTAGACTTATTTGAAATGATTTATTATTGGCCTAATAGTACATTAAAACAGTGCAAACTGCAGCGTTAACTTGCAGTGCACTTCATTCTTCTATATACCGGCAATATCATCTTTTAGTTCGGATGGTATACATCCTACAGATCATAATTTACCTGTGCAGTGCAGTCAACATTGTAACCATGTTAGGATGCATTGTCCTTTTAGCCACTGTTTGCCAGCTTTATAGGAGGTGAAAGTCAATCCTTGATCATCTATCCTACACTTTATCCTAAACTGCTGGGTTAAAAAAAAATAACCAGACACTATATAAACAAATATGTAGACACATAGACACTATATAGACACAAAATAAACAGACACTGGGTCCAATATGGAATACCCCACCAGGGCTGGGTTAGGATGCTGACCCCCACGTGTTGATTTTTTATTATACCTAACTTGCGGGTAAAAATCACTACATTGCTGGGTTGTATACACCTAGGTTGTTGTGGTTCAGTGTGCATGTCACATGAGCAGCTTTTTTTTTTTCCCATATCAAGCAGTTTGTTTTTTTCTCTACAAAAACACTTGACTAAAACATGATAATGAAATATCATATCTGTGTACATTTTGAAATCCTAAGCTATGAATATCAAATGCAGAATTAAAATAAATTTGTCTCCAGTGCTAGCCAATAATCCAATATAACGGATCAGAGAAAACTACCCAACAACTAAACCCAGCAATTAAGGTTGTAGAAATAACCCAGCATTTTGTAAGAGTGTACACTAGTATTATATGGAAATCTTGACCCATGGAGACTGATTGGCCTATTTGTTTTGCATTCAAGTCATTTGGTACATACAAATGGCTCATTTGCACAGGCTGATTGAAACTGAAAAGTTGAAGATTGGAGAAAGACAATGGTTTTTTTTTTTTTTTTCAATATTTTAACTGTACAGTTTTCCTGTTCTTGGCTGACAGGTGCAGAACCTGATGTGGTCTTCTGCTCTCGTAACCCATCCGCCTCAAGCATCCAAGATGCTTTTCAGTTCACCTTGGTTGTAAAGAGCAGCTATGTGAGTTACCATAGCCTTCCTGTCAGCTTAAACCAGTCTGGCCTCTGAACTCTCTCAACAACACCACGTTTCCACCTGCCTCTCACTGGATGTTCTTTGTTTTTCACACCAATATGTGTAAACTCTGGAGACATAATTCTAGAGAGTTGTGTGTGTGTGTGTGTGTGTGTGTGTGTGTGTGTACATGTGTGTGTATGTATGTGTGAAATATTCAAACCAGACCGTCTGGCACTAACAGCCATGCCACAGTCAAAGTCATTTTGCAAAAACTTGCAAAACCTTATGGGTGATTCCAATATTATTGTTATGCTCCAAAATACTGTATACTGACTGTAAATAATGTTTAAGAAAAGAGGCTCAGAAATAGATTAGGACATTTATTCAGACACAAGGCTTTACTCAGAATTTTTTTCATTTAAAACAGGTACACTGAAATTAAAATTTAAAATCATACAATATATTGCATATATAAGGGAGCAGCTCTTCAAACTTAGAGAGACAAATGTATCAGCTTACAGGGAGGATGAAATAAAAGCGGTAGTGACAGTGCTGTCTTAAGGCTACTTCTACAACATTATTGCTTTTAAAGCTGCCTCCATGTGACCTTCAAGCAAAACACATAACATGGCTGAACACTGAGCCCGACAATAAACATAGAATCAATTGCAGTGTGTAGAAAATCTTAGTTTATCTCTACTTTCACGTCTGTATCCCTGTGTTTCTGTTTTGTTTCTCAAGAATCAGATTTCAGGGAAGAGAGGACAAAGAAATGACCTCACCTCTGTGTTATTTACTACACTTAATGCAACGGTGTGTGGTTTATTGGTCAAGGGTTCTGATGTTATTTTTCATTTGACAGAAGAAGTCTGTGTTGAATAGAGTCATAAGACCACTTCTTCACTCAGAAAACAAACTAATCTACAAAGCTATCATTTTTTGACCTCATGTGTTACAATAAGAACATTACACTCCTTATGTAACCGCTTCTAATCCTTCATACAATGAAATTAACATGCTACTTTTTTCATTAATGTATTGCTGGAGCTTTATAAGCGTTGGATATTTTGTCACATTTACTTCTGTTTAATTTTGTTATGGCTACAACATTATCCTCAGATATTAAAAAAATCATTTCTGGCAGGGCATTCATCATTAATATATTTAATAATTACACAGGGTTAATAAATGTAGGATGCCATAAGTATGCCAGTCATGTTTTACAGGTGGATTTATTCGTAAATCATTTGTAGGAGCATTTACACAAGAAATTTGGTATTCATGAAAATCCCTCGATTGATCGGCTTCAAATCATATAGTTTGCATAGGAGTTGCATTTTAAGATACATGTTCATGTTTAAGTCACTTATTTGTTTCAGTGTCACACATAACACTGCACAATATACAGTGAATGTATATATATTTTTAATCCTGTCATTTCATATGGGGGGGGGTCAGGTGTGTCTCTGCAAAGCAGGCAAAAAAAGAGATGTTAAGCTTGTCTGTGATTGTCTTGGTTGGCTTAAATGAGATTAAAGTAAAAAAAAATTAAAAAAAAAAAGCTTATGATTATAATTATATGTACCTGAGGGGAGTAATGCAATTGCTCTATGCACATTGGAAAATGTTGCAAAAAAAAAAAAAAAGACAGGGCTGCTGGAACTAGTAAATTTTTTTTGTTCACAAAACTTAACAGCAAATAGCAATTTGCATAACAATATTTTATACTCCTAAAAGTCTACAGTTCTTCAACCTCAGCTACATCACTCAAGTTTATAATTGGTCCCAACTAGGCATCATGTGGCATTTTCTGGAAAGTTTTGTCTTAAAGTGACTGAGTAAGCTCAGGAACCATTTTTAAAAACAACCTCATTCTCAAATCAGAGACCTTTTGCTTACAGTTCAATTCAATTCAATTTTATTTGTATAGCACTCTTAACAATGGACATTGTCTCACAGCAGCTTTACAGAAACATATAAACACGGTATACAGATTTTAAATGTGTGCATTTATCCTAATTGTGCAAGCCGGTGGCGACGGTGGCGAGGAAAAACTCCCTAAGATGTTAAGAGGAAGAAACCTTGAGAGGAACCAGACTCAGAAGGAAACCCATCCTCATCTGGGTAACAACAGACCGTGTAAAATCCAACTTACCCAAGGCAAGATTTACAGCGGAGGAAATAATTATTGAACATGTCGACATTTTTTTCAGTAAATATATTTCCAATGAGGCTATGCATATGAACTTATCACCAAACATCAGTATTAACTCAATAAATCTGGAAATATAAAGAATTCACAATATTAAAGTCCATAAATAAAGTTATGTGTAATCAAGTGGAAGGACACAGGAAAAGTATTGAACACATTAAGAAAAAACAGTTCTCCAAGGCAAGGTAAGACAAGGAACCAGCTAAAATCTGTAAGTAATTATACGCCCTATCTGTGCAAATTAATATCAGCTGGGTTAGTAAATTGATGGTCTATAAAAAGACTTTTCATTACCAAGGTGTCACACAAGAAACATCTCATGATGGGTAAAAGCAAAGAGCTCTCCCAAGACATTCGCAACCTTACTGTTGCAAAACATATTGATGGAATCGGATACAGACATATTTCAAAACTTCTGAAATCTCCAGTAAGCACCATTGGGGCCATTTATCCACAAGTGGAAGCAACATCACTCCGTCATCAACCGGCCACACACAGAAGCTCCTTGCAAGATTTCTGACCAGGGAGTCAGAAGAGGAGTCAGAAGAGTAGCCCAAGAGCCATAGGCAATGCACTCCACTGCTCATGCTCACCCCACAAGACTCTGTTACTAAAGAAAAGGCATGTCGAAGCTCGTTTAAAGTTTGCTACAACTCATTTGGACAAGCCTATGAAATACTGGGAGAGTGTAGTCTGGTCAGGTGAGAGCAAAATTTAACTTTTTGGCTGTCGTACTACACACCATGTTTGGAGAAGAAATGGCACTGCACATCACCCTTACAACACTATACCTACAGTGAAGTTTGGAGGTGGAAGCATCACGGTGTGGGGCTGTTTTTTATCGCATGGTAGTGGCAGCCTTCATATAATTGAAGAAACGATGAATGGAGCCCTTGAGATTCTGGAGATTCTTGAGAAGAATCTGCTGCCATCCACCAGGATGATGAAGTTGAGACGTGGGTGGACCTTCCAGCAGGACAACGGTCCAAATCATACAGCAAAGGAAACTCTTGATTGGTTTCAGAGAAAAAAATTAAGGTGTTAGAATGGCCCAGTCAATCACCTGACTTGAATCCAGTTGAACAAGATTTAAAAACAATATGATTAGAAGAAATGGGCCAAAATCGCACTTGAATACTGTGGCCAGTTAATTTCTTCATACAGGAAGTGGCTTGAAGCTGTCATTACAAACAAAGGCTTCTCCACTAAGTATTAAAGAAATTTCAGTTAGCATGTTTGTCACATATTCCTCATAATGAAGGTAAGGATGGATGCAAATGCAGATAGGAGTTAATTGAGAGAGAGAGACAGGTAGACAAATCCAAAACACGAGCCAATAGCGATGTCAAGAAACAGGCAAAGGGTCAGGCAATTGGCAAACAGGCATAAACTGGGCAAGGCTAGAATCGAGAACAAGATCAAGAACCATGAAACTAAACAAAGAACAGGGTATAATCACTTGGTACAGTGATGACACTAATACTTTGCAAAGACATTGTTAGAAAACAGTCTGTTTATACTGTGGAGTGAGTGTGTGAGACTGGATGGAGGTGTGCGTGATTAGAATGAATGAGTGTTCTGGGAATTACAGTCCATGGCGGCCATGTTTGTAGGCCGCAGTGCAGGGTGGGAAATGTAGTCACTGGTTTGCTGTGATATGACAGTGTTCAATACTTTTTTCCTGTGTCATCCATGCTTTAATATCTGATAGACAAGCAGGTAAAAACCTTAAACCATTATTGTCATTTTGTTTCGGGGGCAAATAAATTTGTGTGTCAATGGAACGACACTGCATATTTATCGAAAATTGATCCCAATGGAAGCATGTATAATGGAAACCACGGGGGGGGGGGCAAGAATGGAGCTTTGAGGGACCCCTCAATTTTGGACAATTTTTTCCAGTCCCAGAACTTTGATAGACATTGCGACTACATTTTAACAAGATAACAGAACCTGTCATCTTCACCTGAAAGGAAAATGTTCTTTCCCTAAGCCATCAATGTCATAGAATGTATTCAGATATGACACACGTCAGCTCAATTATTGCTAATTGGGAAGATGTTGGTTCAAAATAATTTTTTTGTGTGATCATCTGCTATTTTCAGCTGTTCTTGAGTATAATGGGTGAGCTCAACCCCGGTGAAGTGATGATTTCTTAAATCTCCACACACTCTCCACACACTTGTGATTAACCTTGACATAACCAAATTTTATGGGCTGTTGTTTAGCCAAAAACACATGATAAAAAGGCATTAACAGTGATCTAAAATGTCTTTGTGCCACCATCTTCCCAATTAAATGTAATTTGCGCATGTTGTACCTACTTTGACTAGATTCATGTGTGCTGTTTGGGTTTCCTAATCAATACAGTTGCATGTTCATTGATTTTCCTCATGGAAATTGGGAACCAGAGAATTATGTTAATTGGCTTTTTTGTCATTCATGCTGTGCTAACTTGTGCCTGCATCGATGTTATCTGTCACATCTGTCTGTGACAAGCCAGAACAAATAGGCAAAATGAGCTTGGCCTTGAACAACACTATCAATCACTGCTGTATTTCCTACTGACAGCAGCTGGTTTAGCTCAAATCAATCACTTTTATGAATAACTATGAAGTCAACATAAGCATAAATAAAAGTGCATCTCTGTATAAAACATGATAAAATAAAAAAGTTTATCAGCAGTTTATGGTTAATGAATTTAACGGAGATGTACCACTGAAAACTGTGTGCAATATTTTTAAACAGAGCCTAGAAGCTGTTAAATAGCTGAGCTGTAGTGCGTGGTGAGACCACACCCTAACAGGCTTATTATTTTTCCTATACTCTAGAATTTGGATAATTTTAATTCAAATATCAGAATTTAGCCTAACGTATTGAACCCATACATCAATACAAAAGTTTTTATTGTGATTTTACTTTAAAACATTCAAATAAGGAAATAGATGATTACATATACACATTGTTCAACTCTGCTGCTGAACTGTATTGTGATAGCATTTTCAATGGTTGTAATTTGCATTGTATTGCATCTAACATAAACACTACTTACTCAATATTAGGAATTATGAAATCAAGTCAGATTCTAACAGTGTAGGAATTTATGCAGCGGTATCTCTTTTGAAGTTTGAGAAAAGTGACTTGGCTCGGGGGGAAACAGATCATCTTGATTAAACGGCTAATGACCATAGTTACATATGCTCATTAGTAACCATAGAATCAAAGGAAACAACTTTGGCATGAATAATTAGGCTACACCATCTAAGGCCATGTCTGTACATATACTACATAACATTATGGCTTATTGGAGAAAGTTCAAGTAAGCTATTAATTGTTTTTAAGTGTCAGTAATGGGGCTAAGAGTGTAAAAAGCACAAATATGAATTATTTGCATCAAAAATTGGCAAGTTCTATTGCCATATTGTAGAGGTGGCAGGATCTAGTGAATGTGATTTTTGTAAGTTATCACTAATTCAGTCCTTCGTTTATCTTGTTTTTAAATCGTGATTCATTTATAATTAGTTGCTGTGTAATTCATACTGTATGTATTAAGGGTGTAATGATACACCATATTGTTGCGTATTATTCGATACAAGGCTCTTGATTTGATATGGCTGTGTATCGAACGCAGCATCCGTCACAAAATTCCAAATATTACATGGGGTAAATATAATCAAGCCTACACTCCTTATTTGGAAAATAAAAAAGCAGCTTCTTCTGTCTCGAATCAGGAGTGGCATCGAGATCTCTTTCCTTAATGATGCTGTTTTCCTCAAGCTAATACTCTAACATTCTAGCATGCTAATATACTAGCAGGCACTAATACTGTTGCATCTGCGCTGCCATTACCTAGATGAAATCTTGAAGATGCACACAGTCTCGCTCTCTATCTGCTGGTTTAAGACAATGTTTCCCAGATGATTCAATCCAGGTTAAAGAAATCAGCACAGGAATTAGGAAATTCATAGTAGCAGATGAGACTCGCTAGTGGAGAAGGCAAGATTCAAAAACACATTTGAGTTCAGAGAGCTGTCTGAATTCAGACACACCCCCTTGAGAGTCACAACAGCCGGATTGCCAGGGTCGTGTTTTATTGCGATGGTTGCCACATTTTAACAAGGTGGTGGGTGGAAATTTAAGCCGGGTAATGCACAGACTTAATACTTAGAAATAGAAGAAAATGTGTTTTCTTAAATGACTGGTTTGTAGTTTCAGGTTAGGGGTGGAAATTTTGCTGAGACCTGGCAACCGCACACCAACCAAAGCCTGGCCTGAGAGCTAATGATTCTAACGCACAGCTTTTGTTTTGTTATAAACTGCTGTATATAAAATGTACTTTTATAATGTTTTAATCGGTTGAAAATGGAAAACTAAGGCACATATTCAGACAATGCCTATTTTGGCTGTATTGAAAATGATTCTAGCAAAACACCAACATATATCATATATTATTATATCAGATTTCCCAGTCTTTCCAGTCCTCCAGTCCAATATCTTGTGCGACACATTCCGGATGTGTGCACATCTCTGTTTGTGTCTAGGAGTTTGTGTGTGTGTGTGTGTGTGTGTGTGTGTGTGTGTGTGCCTGTGGGAGGGATGCTATGGGACAGGGTTATTTTGGGATTCATCTATATTAAAATCCCATTTCCCTGTTTTCATAATAATCCCCCATCACTATAAATCTCACATATTCAGAGGAGCTTTAGTGAATTGTAATCTCAGAGCCAACAGCAAGCTTAAGTGATGGTGCTTTCTTCTGCCTCTTAGGTGAAATCTATTTCATGCCTTTTCTAATTCAAATCAACAGCATACCTGTAAACACAAATAAACAGTGCAGAAAACCCCACTCTTAGAGAAAGTCGGTCCACTTGTTGATGCATGCCAAGGAATGCTGCTGGATTAAGAACAGGTATCTTGAAATGGGGTTGGTTTAAATAATTAGACCATAAACACTGAGTCAATAAAACCTAGAATGGACGCACCTAGAAAGTTGAGCTACATTTATTTGGATTGTAACCCAACTTTTTGAATAAAGCCTTGATAAGTTTATACCACAGTGCTGTAGAATGATCAGGTCTGATTGGACAGAAGGTGTAACAACAGTTCTAACAATATTGCCAGCTGCAAGGTTTATTTTAATGCACTTTTTCTAATTGATCAGGCTGGCATACATACAATTGTATGTAAAGTGTTGGGAACCCTTGCCAAAATTACATATTTTATGAAAAATGTAAACAGAACATATACAGCTATTTTTAAAAAGAATATTTTCTGAAATGTTTATGCACAGATCATGTAAAAAAAAATAAATAATAATTTAGGCATCTTCAAAAGTTTGGACACCCTTCCTGTTGTATCTAGAAACGCCTGGGACATTTTGGAAAATTGGAAGTGTTGTGGACTGATGAAGTAAACGCAACTATTTAGCCAGCTGTTAATCATGAGGATGGTATTATTATGCTTTGGGGTTGTGTGGCCGTTAATGGCACAGGATACACTGCAAGGGTAGATGAAAGAATGGATTCCAGTAAATATCAGGAAATTCTAGAAAGCAAATGTGATGCTGGACAATGGACAATGATCCAAAACATATTTCAAAATCCACTTTGAAATTCTTCAAGAAATGCAAGCTGAAGCTTTTGGAATGGTCCTCACATACCCCTGAGTTAGACATCTGTGGGTCGAACTTAAACATGCAAGACAGCTCAAGAATATCTCAGAATTAGAAAGGTTCTACAAGGAAGTGTGGATGAAAATTCATTAAACAAGAATAGATAGATACCTAGCAATTCCTAGATAGTTTGTCAAATTAAAAAGTAACTGTGCATTAATATTTGCAAAAAAAACAAACCTTATATAGTTTGCTACAGATGTTGTGTTTACTTCTTTTCACTTTAAAAAATGAACAAAATGTGTCATTTGGCCAGGGGTGGCCAAACATTTGCATATAACTGTAAAAACGGTGGTGCTTGAAATAATTTTTTATATATCTGCATAAATATGACCTAAAACATCATCAGATTTTCACACGAGTCCTAAAAGTAGACAAAGAGAACCCATTTAAACAAATGAGACAAAAATATTATACTTGCTTATTACACATTTGTTTATTGAGGAAAATGATCCAATATTATGTATCTGTGAGTGGAAAACGAGATGAAAAACGAGATTTTTGAGGACCCCCAAAAAAGACTTGTTGAAGTTCATGAGGCTGGAAAAAGGTTACAAAACCAGAAAAGAGTTTGGACTCCACCAATCCATAGTCAGACAGATTGTGTACAAACGGAGGAAATTTAAGACCATTGTTACCCTCTCCAGGAGTGGTCAACCAACAAAGATCCCTCCAAGAGCAAGATGTGTAATAGTCCGCGAGGTCACAAAGGAACCAGGGTAAGTCTAAGCAACTAAAGGCCTCTCTCACATTGACTAATGTTAATGTTCATGAGTCCACTATCAGGAGAACACTGAACACCAATGGTGTGTAGGGCAGGGTTGCAAGGAGAAAACCCCTGCTCTCCAAAAAGAACATTGCTGCCCATCTGCAGTTTGCTAACAATCACGTGGACAAGCCAGAAGGCTATTGGAAAAATGTTTCATGGATGGATGAGACCAAAATAGAATTTTTTGTTTAAATGAGAAGGGTTATTTTTGGAAAGGACTACACTGCATTCCAGCATAAGAATCTTATCCCATCTGTGTAACATGTTGGTGGTAGTATTATGATTTGGGCCTGTTTTGCTGCATCTGGGCCAGGACTACTTGGCATCATTGATGGAACATTGAATTCTGAATTATACCAGTGGATTCTAAAGGAAAATGTCAGGACATCTGTCCATGAACTGAATCTCAAGGGAAAGTGGGTCATGCAGCAAGACAACGACCCTAAGCACACAAGTTGTTCTACCAAAGAATGGTTAAAAATGAATAAGGGTAATGTTTTGGAATGGCCAAGTCAATGTCCTGACTTTAATCCAATAGAAATGTCGTGGTAGAACCTGAAGCAAGCAGTTCATGTGAGGAAACCCACCAACATCCCAGAGTTGAAGCTGTTCTGTACTGAGGAATGGGCTAAAATTCCTCCAAAACCATGTGCAGGACTGATCAACAGTTACCAGAAACGTTTAGTTGCAGTTATTGCTGCACAAGGCGGTCACACCAGATACTGAAAGCAAAGGTCCACATACTTTTGCCACTCACACATATGTAATATTGGATCATTTTCCTCAATAAATAAATGACCAAGTATAATATTTTTGTCTAATTTTTGTAAATTGGGTTCTCTTTATCTACTTTTAGGACTGAAAATTTGATGATGTTTTATGTCATATTTATACAGAAATATAGAAATTTCACAAACTTTCAAACACCACAGTATATGGTATGAGAAGTATGCTAAGTATCATATTTTACAGTAACATATTTTAGCATATAAATTGGTGATTATTTAATCTCAGTCATACAAAATATGAAATATCTGATATTTATACAGACACAGGTGCCCCATGGGTAGGCAGCTCCAATGAGTCCCTAAGAATGGCTTCCAGAAATGGCCAGCTCAGCTGATTCAACTGACTGTGGCTTTGAATGTTCACAATAAATGTGCATAATCCTGATTTAGCCAATGTAGGACTGGGTTAGCCAATTGTGATCTATTACATTCAGAGCCATCATATGTTGGATCTGGATCATTCTAATCAGGACTCAAGATTAAAGATTGGGATTCTTTTTCAAGACCTCTTTCTGGAACACACCCCTGGTAAATGTAAGGCAAATGGGTGCTCACAATGGCCTAAACATTTACTCTAATTTACTTTACTGTATTACTGTGTTTAATAACAATGGAATGCTTTAAACATATTATGAGTCAGTTAATGAGCATCGTTTGTGCTACATTTAAACTAGTTTAAACACTGTCAAAAACATTAGTATTGAGAAGGAGACTTTAGTTCTTATTCTCTTTTAGGAAGCCACGCCACTTTCCCACAGAGGATTTATCGGTCCATAATCCTTTTGTTTTCCTCCACTGCATAACGAACACAAACTGTCATGTCATGGAGGTTGAGAAGGATGCAAGTGCAGATAAGAGCTTTATTAGAGGAGAAAAGCAGACAAATCCAAAACGTGAAACATGGGTGTGGTCAGAACAGGCAAAGGGTCAGACGAGGCTTATTGATGCACGTGGAGAGTGAAGGCTAGCCTGTTTGGTCTGATCCCACAGAAGAGCTACTGTAACAAAAATTGCTGAAAAGGTTAATGCTGGCTATGATAGAAAGGTGTCAGAACATGCTGACCCCTGTCCACCACCAAAAGCACCTACAGTGGGAACATGAGCATCACAACTGGACCATGGAGCAACGGAAGAAGGTGGCCTGGTCTGATGAATCACGTTTTCTTTTACATCATGTGGACGGCCAGGTGTGCGTGTGTGTCGCTTACCTGGGGAAAAGATGTCACCAGGATGCACTATGGGAAGAAGGCAAACTGGCAGAGGCAGTGTGATGCTCTGAGCAATGTTCTGCTGGGAAACCTTGGGTACTGGCATTCATGTGGATGTTACTTTGACACGTACCACCTACCTAAACATTGCAGACCAAGTACACCCCTTCATGGCAATGGTATTCACTAATGGCAATGACCTCTTTCAGCAGGATAATGCACTCTGCCACACTGCAAAAATGGTTCAGGAATGTTTTATGGAACATGACAAAGAGTTCAAGGTGTTGACTCAGCCTCCAAATTCCCCAGATCTCAATCTGATCAAGCATCTGTGGGATGTGCTGGACAAACAAGTCCGATCCATGGAGGCCCCACCAGGCAGCTTACAGTACGTAAAGGATCTGCTGCTAATGTCTTGGTGCCAGATACCAGAGCACACCTTCAGAGGTCTTCTGATGTCCATGCCCCAACCGGTCAGAGCACAAGGGGGACCTACACAATATTAGCAGGTGGTTTTAATATTATGGCTGATCGGTGTATATTTCAGTTAGCACCATCAGTTAAAGTCTGTCAGTGACTTTGACTTTTCTATCATCAGTTTGGTGTGGTTGCTTGGTAACCATATTCACATGCTGTAAGCTTTGCATGGTGAGTGACCTGCTTATTTCATGAGTTTAAATCCAACAGCAAACAAGTTATTAAGAGGAAATAAAGATCACAAAAACATATGATGTACGCAACACTAACCGAACAGCCGCAACAGAGTTTTTCATGTCTGCTATTCTTTGACCGTTCGTTTCTTTGGAATCTTCAGAGCATAAAATCATGCAAATTGAGCCCTGCCTACTTGTCAGCATTTTCATACTGATGATTACTGACATCATTGGCATTTAAATGTGGATGGTTGGACACTGTAAACACTTCTGTCATGAGGTATCATATAGTATGAGCAGCTTTGTGATGCAATTTCCCCCTCTACATCAAGATTTCAAGTCACACAGTGTGAGCTGTAGTCTTATGACAAGATTTCTCATTGTACAGTGAAAGTCCAGCTTAAAGGTCTCTGCACAGCCTTGATTCAGTTGGTTATTAACAGCTATAATCATGCATTCTATAATATAGAAACAAATTTAACAGTTAATGGAGGTTCATATTTTTGATCACACACACACACACACACACACACACACGTCTCCTTTTGTGTCCATGCTTTTTAAATGTTTCTTATTTTAAATGAGTCATTCAAGTTATGAAATCATACTTCAAGGTTACATCAGGTATGTACAGTTGTGATCATCAGTTGACAAGGACAGGATTCAGAAGCAAGATCCGTGTGTGTGTGCGTGCTTGCGTGCGTGCTTGCATGTGTGTACATGAGATCCACCTCGGCCCTAACTCGGATAAAGCAGTTGCTGAAAATCAATTAATGAAATCAAGTGAGTGAATGTGGACAATTATTATTATTATTATTATTTTTTATTTTATTTTTTATATATATTTTTTTATTATTGCCATAGTATTTCCCACAAGTTAGAAAGAGTCTTATATAAGGAATATATTTCTACTTTGAGAGAGTAACATTTCTCAGCTTGTGTGACACAAAAAGAAACCTGAATTATCAGCAGTAACTCTGAGCAGTCACTTAGCTTGAGCAAGAAGAAATAAACTGAATATGTCATCATTGTGCCATCATGGTGTCTATTCAGATGTATAGAAGTAATAGCCAATTTAATGCATTCAGTCACAGTAGTGAATACAAGGTGGACGTCGGCTCTAATGTTTCATTTAATTAACCCTTTCATGCATGAATTATGAAATCCTGATCAAGGATTTGTTCTCTCTGTGTTTTTACTCTTCTTTAGGCATAAAAAAAAATGTTTACTTTCATTTTACTTTTACATACATTTTTCAAAAAGTTATTGAAGTGTCCTGCAGTTCAGTGGACTGCAAGCGTTCAAATGAATAACTAGTGTCCACTCTAGTTATTATATTGAAAACTTTACAATAGCCAGAAAACGGTGTTTGAATAGCTGTCCGCTGTAGTGACCACTATGAATGAAAGGGTTAAACAAGACAAGTACAGTCTTGCACACAAGTACAGGTTTTATGATTCATCTGGCAAAGCAGACAAATCCAAATGGTAGAGATGGTTCAAGCAAGCAATAGACAGGCTAGAACAGGCAAGGCAAACTCAATAAATGAAATAGACAGGGTTAATTCCAGAACTGAATGCACTCAATAGTAAAGGCTTGGTAACCTCACCAGTGATTAGCTAGAAGCAATACTTCGCAATGAACTGAGGTTTCTGGTGTGTATATGAGCAGTTATATGCATTATATGAGCAATTGTGGCTCAACGGTTAAGGCTCTGGGTTACTTATCAGAAGGTCAACGGTTCAAGTGACGGCAAGCTGACACTGTTGGGCTCTTGAGCAAGGGGTGTTATATCATGGCTGACCCTGTGCTCTGACCCCAACTTCCTAACAAGCTGGGATATGCGAAGAAAATAATTTCACTGTGCTGTAATGTATATGTGACAAATAAAAGCTTCTTCTTCTGTCCTTGTCAGTAGGATAATTAAACAGCTCTCATGGTGATTATGCATATTTGAAGGCATTAGGTATTACATTAACAGTTTTATAAGTGCTGTTCACAAAGTGGCTGGTTTACTAACAAGATTACTGAGCTCTGTAGTGCACAGCCTTGAGCAGAGTGGATTATTCGAAGCTTAACCTGATGTGGCACAGAGCATGAAGATTGGCGTCCTGGGAAACTTTGTGCTAATGTAACTACGTTTACTTTTACAGTATATTATTCACTTGGCAGAACCAGGATTCAAATCCACAGTAATCCTGAGCCCTACCAACTGAACCCTCACAGCTTTATTATCATAGTCCCAATCAACTGACTTTTCCTGTGTTCTTTATGTTCTTTAACACTTGTCACATGTAAAACAGTAGGTTTGTCAAAGTGCTGTTCCAACAAAATTATCCAGCCATATTCTCCTCTCTTCAATCTCTCTTATCCAACAGAGACACATGACAATCCAAACCAATACCTGCTACGGCTTTCCCACTGCTTTCTCACAGCTTCTAGAAAGTTCTCAATTATAACTGCAAATCCTTACATCACATTTCTAGTACCTTCTACAAAGACAGAAATCCAAACTGGATTTATAATTGAGACATTTTTAATTACAAGTTTACACATTAAGAGCAATCAAGGGTGTTAATCAGGTAGCACAGCCTCACAGCTTCAAGGTCTGTTTGTGTTGAGTTTTGCATGTTTTTCTCCACATGGACTTCCTCCAGATTCTCCAGTTTCCTCCCACCTCCCAAAAACATGCAAGTAGATGGACTGTCTATGCCAAATTGCTCCTAGCTGTGAATAAGTGTACAAATGTGCATGTGCATTGTGCACTGCAATGGCCTGGCGTTTCATCCAGGGTGTTTTCCCATCTCACACACGGCTGCAGATCCTCTGTGATCCTGAGCACAATCAAGTGGTTACTGAAGATGAATGAATGAACAGTAATTAGCTTTTCTTTTGCCTCATAACTATACAGTATCTCACAAAAGTGAGTACACCCCTCACATTTTTGTAAATATTTGATTATATCTTTTCATGTGACAACA
>JANDJT010000032.1:7600779-7611790 GCA_024331685.1 Stegophilus panzeri
AGCAAATTTACACTGTTACACAAGCTGTACACTCACTACTTTACATTGTAGCAAAGTGTCATTTCTTCAGTGTTGTAGATGAAAAGATATAATCAAATATTTACAAAAATGTGAGGGGTGTATTCACTTTTGTGAGATACTGTATATACCAGTTATTTCCAGTATGATGTATATTTTACCCAAATACAAATCTCCTATTAAGGAAAAAAATATTATCAAGATATTATTCACAAAGAACTAATTTACATGGAACTGATGATCTTCATGAAAATAATTTTTTGCCTTGGTTTACATGTGGAAAACATCAACCTCAGGTGATACAGTTACACATATAAAGGTATAAACAGGGTCCAATGCCTCTTGTAGACAAACCATGATCCGATCTCTCAAATCACTTTCAGAGATGGTCCGGGATGCATACGCTTGTCAGGGTTATGCCGGAATCAGAGCAGCACTACAGTTCCCAGCAGCCACTGCATCATTGTCACATAACCACCTGCACCAGATTCATGTTTTGTTAATAAGCACTAATATTTAAGCCACGTTTTGCATGGAACTGGTTGTGTCACTGTTCATTAGTCTTGATATCATATCAAGACTAACATTAGACTTGATATCATGTCTTTCTAAGCTAAGTATTTTGTATTGTTTATTACATTTATGATATTTGGCAGATGCCATTATCCACAGCAACTTGTATTTATTTCATTTATACATCTGAGCAGTTGAGAGTTAAAGGCCTTGCTCAAGGGCCCAACAGTGCTGACTTGGTGGTGTTGGGGGTTTGAACTCACAACCTTCTGATCAGCAGCCCAACATTTTAACCAATGAGCTACCACTGCACATATTTGACTACTCACTGCACTTGCATCTGCTTTTGCCTCCATAACGTGACAACAGTCCTACAGCATTAAGAGTGTAAATAGTAAGTTTCCAGAGACATTTGAGAAGTTTGAAGAAGAAGTTTACCATAACCTAAACATTTGCTTTTTTTCACTGCCTTCATCGTACATAATAGTTAAGTGAAGTGCTAAAGATCTGCTTATTTATTGTTCACATTGTCATTATGCTCTTGACCTGGTAACCTCAGTCACTGCAGAAGACATTGTGATGGAAAGATTGGCTAAAATAAATTACCACTAGGTGGAATATATGTGTGTGTGTGTGTATGGTGCCTTACAATGGACTCGTGTTCCATTTAGGGTGTATTTCTACCATTATGGATCCCAGAGCAGGTGTCTCGAGTGCTCGTGATGTAGTTTGACATGAAAAATACTGAACCTTGTGTTCACACTAACAGGCAACAGATGAAAATAGATTTTCTATGGATTTTTCATGACACAGAGCCACGATTTCAGTGACAACAGCAAGTGAGATTGCAACAGCATGACAAATGACATACGAACTGAGATTTTCTCCAATCTATGCAATTAAGTATTGTCACGATTCCAAGGTGGAGACGGATGCAAGTGCAGAATTTCTTTAATTACTAGCACAACCAAACACAAAACAAGAACTGTGAATCAGCAGCCAAAACACTATAGCTAAGAATAAACATAAACCAAAGATCAAAACACAGCAACAGGGACAATGGCAAAGAAAGACAAACGTAAGACAAAGGATGCAGTGCAAACTGTGGCTATATACACAAGTGCTCGTTAACAGGAACGATTCAGGTGCAGGTAGTCATGTGACTGTGATGCAGTGGCTGCTGGGAACTGTAGTTCAGAGTTCCTTCTCTGATTACATGACAGGTATGATATAGCAACGTGACCAATCCTATGGTATGCGAAGTTCAACTACCGGAAATTAGTTCCCATTTACTGTTTGTTGCATGACAAAATGGAAGAAAAACTTTGGTTTCTTATCTTGTCATGTATGACCTCTATATGAGTGTATATGAGTAGTACAGTCAGCTTGCTTTGCTAATGAAGAGCTAATATGAAGTCTAACATGTAACATGAAAATCCATCTTCAATACATTCTGAACAAAAATGGTGACTGTATATGTATGTAACATGTAGCTTATACATTTTAGTAAATACAGTTTCTTATCAGAACTAAGAAAAAATGCTGCATTAACATTAGTGGTTGCTACATGCCCACACGAAACAAACTACTAATGTGTAGGGTAGGATAATACGGCTGAAGTGATCTGATAAGTAAATATCAAGAACAGAATTAGAAAATCAGTAATAGACATTATTTTAAGTTATATAATAACATGAATCAAAAGGGAATGAAAAAGGGTTGTTGTTGTTTTTTTGTAAAACCCAGGGAATGGCAGCACATTGGTGCAACAGGTAGTGTTGGTTCTTCACAACGCCAGGGTAAATGGTTTGTTCCTGAACTCCTGTTACTGTTTGTGCCTAGTTTTACCTGTTCTCCCCATGCCCACATAGATTTCTGGTTGCTGGAATGGTAGCCACTTGCATCTATCTCAAACCAAACCCCAGATTGGGGACAGGAGCTGTTTGTTCCATCCCCTGTTCAGGATCACACTGCTGAGGCTCAGCATCCTATCCTATTGCCAACCTCTTAACTCGCAACCTGCAAACATTTACTACATCCACCTTCGGCCATCTTCTGTGGTGTATACACATGAACACTGAAAGGTTCTGTACCATTTAGTACTTTACATATGAATTTATATTTTATTTGAGCAGCTAAGTCACTCTTAAATAATTCTGTTCTCACCCCTCTGGGTTTTCCCACAGCTTTGTCCTAATACTGAGCAAACTTATAACATCTTATGACAGCTAAGGGGAAAAAAACGGGGAAAAAATGGAGCAAGAAGATACGTTTTGAGGAAACACTGAATAGCATCTGATTCTCCAATATCTTGTGCTACATTTCAAAGTACACAAGACCAACAAAAGCCCTTCTGTGATTCGGCAGACTCTCACGCTACTTGTGTCATATTCCCACATTCAGTACATAACTGGCTTCAAGCTCAGATGTTCCATCATATTTCTTATCTAGACAGACAGATAGATAAATAGTATGGGTGCACAATGCCACTATCTGTATCTGTATCAGTTTAGGGCTCCAAATATCCATATCCACATTTGGCTTTTAAACCCAAATTGGAAGTGTCCTAAATCTTTTATTTTTATTTTTATTAACCCTAGCTGGACATGGAGGTATAGTGGTTAGCATGTTTGATTCACACCTATGGGGTTGGGGGTTCGAATCCTTCCTTCACCCTGTGTGCATGAAGATTACATGTTCTACTTGTGCTTCAGGGGTTTCATTTTGGTACTCTGGTTCCAAATTTTCTATACTGTCCCCCGCCTTGTGCCCTGAGTTCCTTGGGATAGGCTTCAGGCTCCCCCGTGCCCCTGTGGAGGATAAGTGGTATGGAAAATGGATGGATGGATGGATATTAACCCTAACACTGTGCCTTTGGAAAATATGTAGAAATGCCAACACTGTCAGCATGGTCTGTTCATAATAAGTCTCAAATAGCACTGTGCACAGGACTGTTTATTTATACTGTCATATATATTTTTCTACCTACCCAACATGATCTATTTACCCTATTTAGACACAGATTTCTGCTTTACTGGGTAGAGTAGCAATTAGTGTAGAACATTTTAGGATGTTTGAGCTGAGACAGCTTTACCCCAAAGCAGTAAGGATTTTGGAGAGTTACCCTGCATTGCCCTGTTACACATGATCTCTGTATTCATAAAGTCCACTTGTATTCAGTAAAAAGGCAACAATTCCAGGAATTCTGAGCCAGAAATAAATGAAGAGTTGAATCAAGGTGAAACAGCGAATCATTTGTAAGGACAGAGTTAGAATTTGTATATTTTCTTAATTCTTTTCCGAATCTCCCTTGTTTGTTTGTTTTGTTTGTTTTGTTGGAATTCATCAGCATGTTCTCACACTTGCAAATTTACAATAATTCTTACTACTCAAGTCAAATGACAAGTTAGGAAGGCATTGGTGTTAGAGGTGGAATGTAGTCTGTGATTTAATCACTTTAAAACCCCCAAAGCACGGGGAGAACATGCAAACGCCACACACACACACACACACATAGCCCTGGCAGGAATCGACCCCGCAACTCTGGAGGTGTGAGGCTAACCACTAAGCCACTGTGCGCTCTTGAGACACACCACATGACACCTTTTCTTATAGGAAAGACTTCTGTTGTCGTGTTTAATGTAAAATTAACCCCCCCACCCCCCATCCTAGCTGTTTCCCCCAGGAAAACTGTTGTTTTATTTGTTGTTGTTTTTATAAGGAAAATATAAACTAAAAGTGCTAAAGTGTTTCTTTTTGGTTGCCGAGATTAACTTTAGGGTTAGATTTATGTGTAGTAGTGTAGAATTAACTGTATTTATAATTATGTCAGTGGAAAGTCCTTACAAAGATAGCAAGACAAACATTTATGTGTGTGTGTGTGTGTGTGTGTGTGAGAGAGAGAGAGAGAGAGAGAGCATGTGCAGCTTTCTAAGCTCTGTCCATGTACTGGTCCATGCACATAGGGTGTGCTGTCTGATTATACACTATTATATGAAGGATTCTGAAGTCCTGCTGTACTCTGCGCGTGCTCACTCTTACACCTGCTTTACACACCTTGCCTCTGGTAAACTTTCTGCTACAGGCAGAGAGGGATCTCCATTCCCCTTTTGCTGTATAGGGAACAACCCGTGATGCTCATCTCTCACTAAGCTACACAGTGGCATTTTCTCCTCGCTGAACTTTTTTGTGCGGGGTTCCCCATCAGCATGGCGGGTAGCGGACACACCGACGAGCCTTGGAACTACAGCAGCGCGGAGCTGCTCGCGCGCACCACTTCGGTAAGACCGTGTTCATACCTGAATAACTTCTGCCTTAAAATGAACTTGTCTTCGTGTGATTTCTTGAGTGTGGGGGTGAATAAACGTGCTCTGTAACGGAATACCCAGCACTTAAAAAAAATAAAAATAAATAAATCGGAAGAGTGTAAGATCTCAGAGCGCGCGCGTGAATGAACGAGCGCGGAGTTTGGGGAAATGCCTGCGGTCCGTCACGCGCTATAATTCAAACTCATTCACGCTGATTTAGGTGATGTTAAACAGGAGCACGTGTGTGGCTGCTACATAGTTTGCAGAATATATTTAATTTGATTTGATTGGGGGAAATTTAATAACATTGTCACTGCGGGGGAAAAAAATGTTTGCACTTTTTAGTAGCCTATGCATTTCTGTTTAACTTTATGCGATTAAATCAGTGGTCCCCAACCCTGTTCCTGGAGATCTACCTTCCTGAAGACCCTAATCGTGCCCACCTAACCATCTAATCATTGCGTTAAGAAGTTCTTCTTAGATAAACTAAAACTAGAAGGTGTATTAGATTTTGGCTGGAGATGAAACCTGCAGGAAAGTAGATCTCAAAGAAGAGGGTTGGTGACCACTGGAATAAATTGTTTGTGTGTTAAATGTTGAGCAAATTCAGTGGGGGGGGGAACACTGCAGTTACGCATAGATGTAGTGTCACATGGAGGTGATTTAACACGTGTCCCTTTGCTCCATCAAACCAATAAAAGAGCAGCCGGAAAAACAGGACTCTGCATGTGATGAAATGTGCATTCATTTCTCCCATAACATCTGTTCTGCCTATAACTTTCTCTCTATACATTACCTACAGTACTGTGCAAAAGTTTTAGGCACATGCAAAGAAATGCTGTAGAGTAAAGATGCCTTCAAAAATAATGAAATGAAATATTTCTACATTTTAAAAAAAATACCGTAAAGAGCTGTAAACAGTAGTAAATGGAACAAAGTCAGTATTTGGTGTGACATAGAAATAAAAATAGTAGTCGCCAGTACAATTTGTGCAGTTTTATAAGGAAATGAGCTGTAAGTTTTATTGGGCATCTTGCAGAACCAGCCACGGTTCTTCTGGAGACTTTGACTGTCGCACTTGCTTCTTATATTTGCAGCAAAATCCAGCAACCTTCATTATGTTTTTTTTTGTCTGAAAAGTGTCTCTTACATAATATGATGCTTTTTTAAATAACATACTAACATTTTTCTGTAACTTTAAATTTAATTGTGTGCTAAAAAAACAAATCTAAAATGTTGTTTTTTGTACCGACTCGATAACGTAGAAGTCATAAAATAACAAATCTATAACAAAGTTTGTACTAAAGAAATAGCGTGCCTAAAAGTTTTGTACAGTACTGTATATAACATCTATATGTACTAAAAATTTGCAATATTGTATTGTTCTACTGATTAGTTACCTATAGATTGATCCATACCACTTTAGATCGTTCTAGGATAGTGAGAGGAGTCACACACACAAACACAAACACACCTCAAATCATAAGCGCAGTATAAGGATGTAATGTTATGCTGTATCAGAAGTTTATGCAGAATTTTGAAATAAATGTTAGAAACAGTAGTTAAGCCACGTTGGAGAGATGACTTGCACACAACATATGCAGCACGCCGCATCTGGATTAAGGAAGAGAATCTTTCTTAGTTTAATTATCTAAAAGAAAAACATCAAACTCTTTATTTGATGGTAAACTACAGCATGTAAACAGGACAGAGTCTTGTAATTTCATGTGCCCCGGCGTCGAGCCGACATTATGGATGATTTTCACTGTGGTGTTCTCTGTGGAGACATACAGTATGATGATAAGAAACCGGTCGATATGAGTCAGTGCACTTTAGATCAGAGCTCTATAGATTCCGCCCCTAATGTTTTCTCACTCTCATCAGGTGGCGAGGAAGAAAGTTAGGGAAGTCTTGATGAAAACGTGTTGAATATGTTCGCCGGCAGCTGTGTTGCTAGCCATTTTCAGGGAAAAGTCACTAATGCATGTTGAAAAAGTGGCTAAGTCACCCGACGACGTCATATACGTCATTTGCATATTCATTGGATCGTCGTGATGATTTGCATATTCAGTCCCTCCAGGATTTTGTGATTTTGCGATCACAGACGTTAACACAAAATCAAGCAAACTCTGCAATATTTGGAGGAGCTTGCAATTTTTCAAAATTTCCTCAGATTTGGGCCAAGATGTGTCATGTGACATCATCACAACGCGCATTCATCCAAAGCCCTCTTCGATTTATGTTCGTCAAACATGAGCACAGCTAAAAGGTCTCATTTACCAACACACATCACTGTGAAAGACAAAACAGTGCATTGCAAATTTAGAAAAAAAAAGCCACAGCAAAATCAAGCATTTTTGACAGCAACAATCACAAAACACTCTGCGAAATCCGGTATGGACTACATAATATAGAAGAATTTACGGGTTTTATCAGAATATAGAATAGATGAATAGAATTAACATATGTACAAAACAGACTCATACTAGCTATTTGTTTATTTATAAAATACTATAACTTCATATCAAGAATGCAGATGAGTAAGGAATAAGACTGTACTGTTACATGAAAATAATGCATGCCGGGATAATAATAATAATAAATATAGCTGCAAACAGCAATGGCAGATTCCTCCTCAAGATTGCAAACCCACAAATACAACATGTCAACGCATTTGGATCAATGACAGATTTTAAGTTCATTTTTGTAGTTTTCCACAAATTATCATTGTAGAGAAAAATCAGGAGTTGTTGAGAATTTTGGAGAATTACTTCATGCTGCTACAACGTTACTTTAAAATTATTTTTAATTTATTCCTGCTGACATACCATTAATTTGATTTGATCTGTGATGCTATAACATTAATCTGAATAATTTCCTGCTGCTATAATATTAATTAGATTTACTCTGTGCTGCTATAACATTATTTTGAATGACTTTGTGCTGCTATAACCCTACATTGCAACACTGAGAATGCATAATACAAATGCACTTTTTTTCCTGTGCAGTGCTACGACCCTGTTTATATTTACTCAACTCTGCATTTAGCAGACTACTATACTTACACAAAAGGCTAAACACGTCAACAGCACGTCAAAAGTCCCCCCTCCCCTTCACCACACACACACACACACACACACACACACACACACACACACACACATAGAGCAACTTTGCAACTGTCACTGTGACAGTTAAAGTGCTTACAACCGAGAGTCTTTCCATAAATATTAAATAAACATCATTACATCAACGATTATAGGTTTTACTTTGTTACAACACATTTTTTAAAAATCTGTTTATTATTAGTCTTACACCATGTGGAGCATCTGCCATACAAGTCCTTCTGTATGTGCTGTTACTATAGAAACAATATCATATTAGAACAAGCACATTAATATTAACCTATTGTTCATGTTCCAGACAGAACTTCATTCTGAGCTTTGCTGCTTTACGAAAATAATGCACACCTTCTAACCAATCAGATTCGAGCAAATAAATAGATGTCGTAGTGACCAATCAGGAAATATACACAAAGGAAACTTTTGGAATACTTCGCTTTTATTACTATTTATTATTTTATTTTATTATGTATTATTTTATTGTTATTATTATGTAAATCAATGTTCACCAGTGATTGGTCATTGGGAAGAGAGGTTTGTGCAAGTACTAATCAGTCAGATGTATCACTCTAGTAGTGAGAGACCAATCAGTAATTGGTCATTGGAACAATAGTCATCAGTGAAAGATCTTGGGAACAGTTGTGATTAGTGTTTGGACATTGAGAACAGATGTTCATGCAAGTGCAACTCAGTTAGATTTTACACACTGGTAGCGACAAAATTGCTAAGTTGTCAAAACTGGACAGCAAGTTGCTACAGGAAGTGATGTCTATGCCTCACAATAGGGTACATCAAGGTCAGACACCAGCTGTATTTTACTCCATTTTTAAATGAAAATGCATTTGTTAAACAGATTCCACTGAATCCTGCCCAACTATGTCTTCTAGGATTAATATGTTGTGACTATAGGCACATTTGTAAGCATGTTTAACTGTAAGGACACAAACACAACCCAGATGATTTTGACTTCTGCACTGCTTCACATTTACATTTACACATCATCTGTTCGTGCAAACACAAGGGACAGTTCAGATTATTTGGGCATGTCTTTGTGGTCAGTAAAGCACACCAGTCTGAGCAGGTGTCCGTCTTCAGCTTAAGCATGATTCATCATCATCAAGGTGTGTGCTTTTCATTAGTGTTAGGAGTGTTTGAAATCAGCATATATATTCCACACTTCAATGGACGTCTGACCTGTACCTCATTGAAAGTGCTGCATTAATTCATCTAAGGTCACTGATTAGGTGGACAATCACCGTGCTAAAACACCTCATTGGCAAGATCGTTCAACAGAACAAGTGACTTTGGAAGATGTGCTCTAGCTAGTTAAAGGAGAAGGGAGGGACAACAAGAGTGCGCGTATATGAATACTCCTAGCTAGAACAGCTTAACTAAACAGTGAAAGGCTGAATGTAACTCAGTCATGTGGATACCATGAGACATCAGCACTCCTCCAGTCCACCTTTCAAAGGTCTGGGTGCTTCCATAAGACTGGTATAATGACAGCCTCAACATCTCATTTTATCTCAATTCTCCACCAACTTCTCTAGAGTCTAAATACCAAAGTCCTGACTAAACATGGACATTTTATATAAGTGCTTTTGTACAATCAAAGCCTGGAGGTAGACTCACTTAAAGTCAGTTATTCTTTGATGCTTACTTAAGTTTATGTGAAACATTAATACTTCAGTAAAAAGAAAAGTAACCTATAGTAATGTGTTTTGATATCAGGGCAAATTTAGCTGCCCTAGTTTCAGATCAGATATCCAGGCAGAAAAAGAGGGAAAATCTAATTTAATATTAATTTTTTTGTTGGAACAGACACAGTCTCAACTGGATGGAATCAATGTGGTATTGTAAGTCAGCTTCCAGGCCTACACTGATGATGTTAAAGACCATGGCCTGACTTCAGTGTAGCCCAATGAGTGATTATAAGATTGATAGTTCATATTCCATGATGGCTCAATAATTGCACTGTTAGCCCTTTGTGTAAGGCCCTTAAACCTCAACTCAGAATTTTGCTCTCTTTGGCTAAAATTCTTTTACAAATGCGAATGTAAAATTTAAATATTATACAGGGTCACCTTCAACAGTCACAGAGCTCCACCCTTTTTTGATGTGAGCGCAGCAGCTCTCCTGGTGTGTTCAAAGATCTTTGATAGTTTTATAGTGTTGCAGGATAATAAAAAGTCATCAAACAAAAGGGCTTCCTAACTGATTTTTTTACTTCAATTTGGATCTGCGAAGTCAGATTTGCATGCTAATTATGGTATCGATATTTCTTAATCTCTGAACAGCAGGAATTACTGACTGAACACTGAAGTGATTTGGAAAGACAAAGCAAGACAGAAGGAAAAAAGATTTGTGTTCCTAAGCCTATTATATGGACACTCAGTGTCTGACTTCAATCTGGCAGAGAAAAAAAAACAGCAGAACTGGGCAGGTCTGTCTCGCAAAAAGGAAAATAAATGAACAAACACATGATCGTACAAATAACCTGAATAATAAATGAATATGTATTAGTGAAAATTGAAATTTGTATGTATAAAAGCAAAAGTAAAAGGGATAATAAATGTAGCTACTTCCTACTTGCCAGCTGCATCAAATGCTATTATTTGGACAACTTCTTACTACCTCCATTCAAGTAAGAAGAACAATTGAGGGAAAACTGATTTACAAATTGTATAACAAAAGACTGCTGAGGCAATTTTTCTTTGTGTATGTAAGTATAAGCATTTGCTTATGTTACATGGTATGAAGTTAATCTGAATTACAGTCATAAGAATCTGTTACCTGGCGTCATGTGGTATAAACTGAAGTTTAAGTATACACAAAAATATGGTGGTGGCTCTTTAATGTTTTGCGGCTGTTTTTTCTGCCAGAGGACCTGGACATTTTATTAGGATACATGGCATCATGGACTCTATCAAATATGAACAGATATCAAATGAAAACCTTAAAACAGCTTAAAACAGGCCATGGTTGGATCTTCCAGCAGGACAATGATCCAAAACATACATCAAAATCAACACACAAATGGTTTACTGACCA
>JANDJT010000032.1:7623988-7636868 GCA_024331685.1 Stegophilus panzeri
TTTTGCTGACTGTCCCTGGCAAGTAGAATGCACATGTGAATATTTGTGGTTTTACTCATTTTTTTCACCTCTGTTGTGTTGAAGTGTTTATACTACAATGATTTGATCGAATTCTCTCTATGTAGTTACACTGACTTGCTCACTCCGTACATGAACTCTGTTCCTGCTGTGATTGCCAAGGCTTCAGCTATCCACAACCCCATCATTTATGCCATCACGCATCCCAAATACAGGTATTTCACTGCACTGCTTGTTGTCCACATCTTAAGTGACACAAGAAAAAAAATCCATAGGATTGATTGTGTTGGTGAGGCGAGTGGCTGCTGACAGCTGCAATCTTGTCACACTCGTATTAGGAAGTGCCAAGCCTTGACTCGTTATGATTGTCTTCAGGGTACTGAAAAGTTTAATTGAATTAAATTGAATTAATAGGAGCTAGAAAAAATGAATAATTGTATCCTTAGCATGAAATTCAGACAGGCTCTGAGCTGCAGATAAACAAAAATCTTTATACAACGTTCACACAGTCTTTACAAAGACCAACCTTTTATCGTTTCAAAGAACATATTTATTATAATGGTCCATTATTTTATTTATGGTCTAAAAATCTGTGTCCAGCAAGAACTGATTTTATCAGCAACATTTCTGCAGAAGAACTGAGACAGGTTCCCTGAGGCAAGTTCCACAAACTATAAGCTACAAAACAGAGGAAGAAAACACATCAGGACATGCTGTTATTGAATAGTAATCAACGTCTGGGTGGTAACCAAACTCCACTTTGTGCCTTTGATTATTTTCCTATAACAGCATGCCCCATCTTGTTTAATTCCTTACTTAAACATTGCACAACAACAGAACTGATGCAATTTTAAAGAAAAGGATCATACCAAATATATTTTTTTAGGTGTTCGCTACTTTTTAGGGTAAATGCATTAATATTTAGAAACTTTTTTATTTGTTTTTTATTTGTTTTTTTATTTGTTTATTTTTTTAATTGTTTTCATTTTTTGAGGCATCTTTGCTTTACATTATATTTTCCATGTGTATACAACTTTTGAACAGTACTATATGAAAAGACAGTTTTTTTCAAATTACAATTTTCAAACAGAAGTTATACTTTTCAAACAAGTCAAAAGCTATACTCAGGCGTTAAAGGTTAAAGAGAACATCAATGAACAATGAACAAAGTGTTCATTCGGTACCATTAGAATGAAGTATGGGGTTTTACATGAATTAAAAAATGAGCCAATGGTGTGCTTCTCCTCAGTAAAATTTGTTATAATAAAAACACAATATATTGCGCACGAGTGCTTTATGTATTGTCTATCTATACTGTATGTCGTGTCTGTATGTCATGTCTTTTTACATTTAAAGTCTGTAGATTTTACAGAAGATATTTAATATCTAATAAATATTTTGACATCCCACCACTGATTTTTTGTTGTCTCATAAAGTTGCATGTTGGGAAAATGTACGAAAAGTAGAAAAAGTCTGAAAATGAAATACTGTCATTCAGAATTATAATCTGTATTACTGTTTTAACCATAAATTATTATTTTTTAACTAAATGAACCTACAAAACAATATTTATGGCATATTTTTAGGAATCTAACATTTAATATAAATTTTGCCGAGTCACTCTTGTGTTATGCCTCATTTCAGACTGCAATTTTCCCTGATCTCAAAGAAAATATTATTCAAGTTCATCCAAAATTTGCTCTTGTGTTCTGTGTTTTAAATTTTCTTCCTCTCCACTCGTTTTCCTGTGTTGGGTCAGATCTGCTTTAGCGAGGTATATTCCATGTCTGGGTGTGCTACTGTGTGTTCCTCATGGAGAACGCTTGACTAGCAGCAGTTTTATGTCCACACGGCGCTCCACTGTGACCAGCCAGGCTTCAGAAGCCAGCATCAATGTGCGTCAAACCAGCAAGACGCGCCTGTCCTCGATGTCCGACAGCGAGTCTGTATGAACACATCTTTACCCATTCATCACAGTTTTCCTTTCACTGGGTATTTGATTCAGTCAGTGTGAGGTTGAGACCATCACTGCTACTCTATTTCTCTGTATCTGTCTCAGGCTTTGACGGACACAGAGGTGGACATGGCAGGTGCTCTTTCCCGTCAGGTGTCGTACGAGGGACGTAAAGAGTTGTCTGACTATAAGTACTGCAGCTCTCTGAAGGTGAAGGTGAGGGGCCGAGACTCAGGCAGCTTCAACAGAAGTCCTGTTGATACAGGTCTAAACCTCACCGGCTATGCTTATATCAGCGTGAGTAAGAGTCCACATTATTGTTTGTGCATTTGTGATAGCTCAGATCACCTGGATCTGTGAAATTAGCACCATAGTTATGCAAGATATTTCCAGCAGTTCCAGAGAAATATCCTTTGACCTTGTAGAATTCTGTTGTAAGGATGACTGATGAAAATATGTGGTTTTAACTGTCAGAGCTGTGTGACAGATAGTAATAATATTCTTGTCATAGTGTGGCTGAATTTCGAGAAGCCATGTTTACCTGCAAAGCCTTTCTTGTTCATATTGACTACACAATATCTAAAGCACAATTTTTATGATATAGCTGTCAATATTTACTTCTCAAATGAAAATTAAATTAAACCATGTATTACCTGTTAATCCTGACAATCATATCTAAGTGTAGCTTAGTTTGTAAATCAATAAAGACTCATTATCTCAGATGCTTGGATCGCATGCTGCGCTCATGATGAGTGGGAACTCAGAATTTTCCAACTCAGAACCTGCTACTTCCCTCATTAGTGTTCAGTCCTTCAGCCATCTGAAGTGGGAAATGGTTGTGCATTAAGGGGTTTCAAGAGAGCAAAAATTGGCCATGCTCTCAGGGAGGGGTGGTATACTCCCCTATCAACCACAGCGACACTATCCAATCACGGGCCTCTATGAGCTCATGATGTGGAAGTAGGCGGATAGCACTTTCCTCCAAGTATGTTACATGAGCAGAATTTGATAGGAAGCATGGGATAGCCTTTGCCCTTTCTGGTTGGTAGTTGTCGCATGAGAGGGGAGACCTAACTAGAGGGTGGGAATTGGCCATGACTAAATTAGGGAGAAAATTTTCGGGGGAATAATAATAAATCTTGCAAAAATCAAAATACCATTTAAATAATTAAAGTATCGTTCCTAATGGGAAGTCGAAAACTTCCCAATTCTCACTTGGTCATGAACACAGCATCACTCACTTACAGTACTGCAGTAATACACCCCAATACATTATTAAACATCAAGTATTGTAGACAACATAATCTTGGTTCTGCTGTTTTTATATTCAAGGTTAACTTAAGGGCTAGAAGATCACAACACCCAGAGGCCCAAATCTAATTAATTGTAACTAGTTCTGTTTAAGTATAAGTATCCTTATTATTTTCTACTCTTAATGGATTGAATACATGAATTGTTCCTGTCCCCTAATTTACCTGAGAAATAAATAACCACTATTTGTTTATTCCCAGGCACATATTTAATTGCATTATATGGGAAAAGAAATAAATTACTTAGTTATTAAAATTAGACCAAAATATTGATTTTGGTCTCTTTCTGCCCCAATAAGTTCTGAAGGGAATGTAATCTGGTCAGATCAGTATGTGGCCTGAAAGAGCAGCTTGATTTAGGTCACGTGCTGTGGATCGTTGTGTGGGTCAGTTAGAACTGAGTGATTATGACAGGGTGTATAGTTCTCTGCGTCTAATCTGTTGATCTTTGAGATAATCCCCAGAAACAGCCTCGTGTCCACAAGACTTGTGTCAGATGAAATGTGACTAATGTGTCCACTAAGTGGCACTCTTCTCAGACATGCCACATTTACTATCACCTACCAAAAGCCCAGTGGCAAACAGGCTGAGAAAAGCAGGAGTAAAGATTATGACAGACGGGTGGGTTGAAATACATGCATAATAACCTATAATTAAATTAATTAATGTAATATGCATTCATTATACACTGTTATAATTATTTATGAAAAGGCTTTACATGTTATAGCAATGTTTATAATGCATTTATAAACTGTTATCAGACATATATTGATGTTTGAAACACATTATATGACAATTTAATACAAAAAATAATAATAATAAACTCCATACTGAGAACTACCCTGATTTTCATTTCTGAGTATAGATTATTAATACTTTATACATTGCATTTGTGAGTGAAGTGAGATTTCTCACAATTTTATCAAGACCAAAACTGAACTGCAATATTAATTGCAATAATTTCTGTCAGTAAAGTTTTTTAGTTTGATAATCCATCTGGTAAAATAGATAGATAGAAAAATCAAGACAGGTCTCATGGTATTAGTGATATAATATGTTATGAACACTACTTATAATGCATCGTGTTAATTTATACTACATAATAAAGACAGCTATAAAGTGTAATGCATTTTTATGAATAATTATAACATTAAGATAAGACTTTTATTGAGATATTGTTTGGAGCAAGCCAGCAGATGCCATCAAAATGTAAGTGTAAGGCAATAGCTTTTAAAATAAAGAATACAAATAAAAACATTCAAATGCTGGTAGATATAACATTATAATTGTCACAATTTCCCCTCGTGCTAGCACTGTAGCACGCAGCGTGCTCCAAAGCTTGAAGCACAAGTGTGCGCTTACTGGTTTTATAATGACAGTGACTTTGTTTACTTTTGACACGTGTGCATTTCTTATGATTTCTGTCCTGTCTACGCCCCTGTATTGTCACTGGTTGGTTCCTGTATGTGTCATCATTGTATTCAGCTGTTCTGTGTTTTCCCCCCGATTACGTTTAGTATTTAAACCCCTCATGTCTCATTGTTCATGGCGAAGTATTGAGTGTTATCACCGTGCCAGAGCTTTGTTCCTCGTGTTTCGTGTCATGGTTTTGATCTTGTTTATTGCCTAGCTTTCTTTGATTCTAGTTTAGCCTCGTTTGTGCCTGTTTGCTGATCGCCTGACCCATTGATTATTTTTGACTACGATATTGATTCACGATTTGGATTTGTCTGCTTTTCTCTAATAAAGCTCTTATCTGCATTTGCATCCGTCCCAACCTCCATTACGTGACAATAATGCGTTATAACATTATAATATGTTATGAATGTGTTCATAGTTTATAATAGATGTGATCTACACTGAAAGTGTTACCAAGCAATATTTTAGTGGCATGGAAAAAAATATATGCTGCATGTAGGGAATAGTAAGTGTAAATCTGAGTAAGTACTGAAGAAAATTATTCTGGTCTGTGGCTTTACAGACTGTGTTGGACAAGGATGACATCTCCATGACTGAGTCCGTTCAGTCGAATCATCTGTTCTCCACTGTAAGTGCAAAGCCATTGATTTAGTGACTGCATTGTAATCTGTTCAGTGTATATGTGACTTGCAGTAATGCAGTAATAAAGATCGACTTCTTGAGTAATATACACACAAGCAGGATTTAATTTCAGGCAAAGAAATGACAGCGTCTCTACTGTAGGTAGATATTAATCTTGTTAAATCTACAGGGACAGCGGTTGTGTTTGTTTCAATAAACCATTCAAAAGCCTCAATAGTTTGTCATGAAGAGATTCAGTACAACATTTTTAATTCCTGAAGCCTGAAACTGCTTTCCTGATCACTGTTAAGAGTTTCAAAGTAAATCTAAGCCTTTATTAGTTCATCCTAATCTAAGCATATTTTATTTGATCACAATATCCTTCACTGAGTAAATCAACTCTTGCATGTGTGTAAGGGGTTATACACCAGTATGGCCTTATTTCTAGACGGAAACACATTACTTGAATCTCCCTTACTTCTAACCGCAAAAGAGAGGAGGATCTAGAAGGAACAAAACAATAGAACAGAATAAAGATTATGATAAAATGCTCAGTTATGGCTTGGGGCCCAGAGGGTTAACTAGTTTAGCTAATACAGTGCTCGATTCTTGATTCTGATTGGTTAGAAGGTGTTGATTAATTTTCTATGACAGTTTCTGTTAAGGTTATGAGCACATCACACGTTTATATTAATGCACGTGTTCTAATACTTGATCGTTCATCTTGACTGGTATAGAAATTGTTCAACCATTTATCAATGCCTTGGCAGCAATTTCTTCTGTGCTTATCGTTTATGCAATGTATATTTCCCCCCCGCAGTTTTATTTCGATATCATCAGTCAGTCTTGAAATTAAATTTAAAACTAGGTCAGAAAAGTTGTTTAAGGTAAACATATAATGATACAATTTTTCCTCTGTCTCTTAGCTGTGTGAGATCTCAGATCAGGCTGAGCACAAGAAGCTGACAGCTCCTATTCCCTCCATTGTTGTAACCTCCGAGTCCCATCCTGCCCTCTTCTCTGATGGGACCAATAGCCACCCTTCTAAATGCCTTCCCAGCATTTCTCCGGTGGCCTCTGTCAGCATGGAGCCTCTTCTGATGGAGCAAGTGAACACTTCACAGGCCTGCAATAATACTACTAACATTACCATTCCTCAGCATAAAATCTGAAAAACAACTGCCCTGTCCATGAAAATAACCAGTATGCACTTTTCCTTTTCATTTTAAAATGTTATAACATCTGTCATCTTGCTGTGCAGGTTTTGAAACAGTGCATTCACCCTGTTTCATTCATGTGTATGTACATGTGTGATCTCCAGAGATAAGAGAGTGTCGAGGTACAGCTCAAGGTTTCTGCAGTGCAGAGTGTCTTCCCTTAGCAGGTTTTCAGGAAGACAGAACTGCCTGCAGAGATTTAACTACAAAGTCTGAGAAAAGCTTTCTGCTATCTGCTGCTGACAAAGGAAGCAGCACACCACGTCTAGCCAATTTGGAACAAATACTATGCTTTTACAGAAATACAATGGACAAAATCACTTGTACAGCAGGGCAATAAATCATCAAATAAAATCCTCAAATTCCAACCTGGGACAATGAATCACATGGAGCCTGATTTTCAGCAAATTGCAGTTTGTTCCCAATACAAGTTTTATTTCATCATCAACTGCTGTTCACTGTTATGCAGGAGAATAAAGTTTCAGTGAACTACTGTTTGTTCACAGTATACGTTTTATTTTATCAACCACTGCTATTTAGTGTTACTGAATATATTTTTGCAATAATATAGAATGAGAATGTTCACAGATATTTAGTCAGTCACTTTTAAGTTCACTGAGTATTTTTGTTCATTTTATTTGTTTGATTTGCATTATTTCTTATAACTTATAATGCTACATTTCTTATGTGTTGTAAATATTCCAGTTTTTCTATCAAGATATGATCCAATATTGTATATCCACTAGCATACGAGCCTCTGCACAGACTGGTGGGTGTTTATTTTTGCTTATTTTGGCAGTTACTTACAGTTACAATTACATTTCTTTTAGGTATTCTTATTAAATTATATTATAGTATGGAAAACAAACATGGTATTTATTAGTGAAAATAAGTACATCAAAAAGATATTCAGGAAGAAAAAAAAACAAACATTTATTTTCCTTGGATTCTCCCAGATATTACATTTATACTTTGCTCCATGAGTCACAAGATGAACTTAAATAACTGAGTCTTGATATTTGTGAAAGTAGAATATATGTAAAAGTCATGTGTTGAATACTTCACTAGTGATATGTTTCTCCAGCTTCCAGTGAATACATTTTCAACACTCAAGCAGTGTATTGTTGTGACATAATCCAAAAAGTCTTGTTTATATAGTTTTCAGCATTGGTTTCTTTTGAATCATATTACCCGATACTGCTCATCAGATGTGAATCATTTATTTAAAGTAAATGAAATAACTGCTGCTAGACTTTAAGCACACTGTACCCATCAGAGGAAGGATTTTCTTTTTGACTGCATTATTGGAAATACTTTAGTGGGATTAATATGGCAACCTTACGGGTTCCTGGAGGATTACTAGAGAATGCTTTTAACAAGATTAGTTTTTGTCGAAAGGCTGATCCACTTAATGTTCTTTTCACACATGGTGTATCAGGTGGTGGGCTTTAGTACCATTCAGGTCATGCTCAACTATATTTTGCATTTTTCCTTTTTAGGAATGAGAGGATGTGCTCACCTTGTTTTGATCTGAAAATATTTTTGGATTGATACAGTAGGTTTTGATGGTGAGAACATTCAAGTGATTGGCTGGAATTCACTCAATGTAATGCTGACCTTTATGCTGATATGGTTTATATCTTATCAGTCATGGTTATGCGTTACGTCAGCCACATGCCGTGCTTGTCGACCCAGCTCTTGATGTCGGATATCCATTAGAACCGATCTCCATGGCTTAATCAGGTGCTAGATGTGTCATTAGTTATAAATGATTCATTTATTCCCAGTGAGAAATTAAACTCCATGCACCATTCTGTGTTACCTTTATCGTTACTTCTCATCGGTCTCTTCTCCATTTAAATTTTTACATACACTACCAATCATAGATTTGCCCAGACCTGCACATTAAAGGCTTTTCTTTTTTTTTCTTTTTTTTTTCTTTTTTACTACAACCCCAATTCCGAAAAAGTTGGGACAGTATGGAAAATGCTAATAAAAACAAAGAGGAGTGAATTGTAAATGTACTTTGACTTGTAGGTCTATTTAAACAAAAAACGTATAAAGACAATCTATTTGATGTTTTACCTAATCAACTGCATAGTTGTTGTTTTTTTAAGATAAACGTTTATTTTGAAATTGATGCATGCAACACGTTCCAAAAAAATTGGGACGGGGCAATTTAGGACTAATAGTGTTGTGGCAAGTTGAAATAAGAAGGTGATGTGAAACAGGTTAGGCAATCGAGTTTGAGCTCAAAAGAGCTCAAAATTTCAGCTTTCATTTCCTCATATTTACATCTAGATGTGTTAAACAACTTAGAACATGGCACCTTTTGTTTGAACCCACCCATTTTTTCAAGTGGTCAAAAATATTGGAACATGTGACTGATAGGTCACTTCATAAACCCATATAGAACTGACCTTGCTGTTCCAGTACTTTCAGAGAGGACTGTATGTCCTGGACATTGATGTTACTAATCTGATCCTCAGCTATCTGCTCTATGAGGTTCTATGAGGAAAAAAAAAGTTTGACAATCAGTGATCTGTTTCTAGCACCACTCATATATCTCTGTTCGGTATTCAAAGTAGCCTTGCAAAAAGAACAGCCAAATTGTACTGTGTCAGGTGGAAAAATACCAAGGGCTATCTTATGCTAAGTGAGATACAGCCAGGTCCATAAATATTTGGACTAGGTTTTTGTTATTGTAGCTGTCTACCACAGCTGTCTCCAAGCCCCCACCCCCTACCCCGACTTCCTTTTTAAGGACCAAAATGTAATTGGACAAACTAACAATTAATAAATTAAATTGTCATTTTTAATGCTTGGTTGCAAATCCTGCCTGAAGTATGGAACCCATCATCATCACCAGACACTGGGTTTCTTTCTTGGTGATGCTCTGCCAGGACTTTACTGCAGCTGTCTTCATTTCCTGCTGGGTTTCTTCCCTGGTTCTTCCTGCTGGTTTTGCGGGGGTACTGTCATCCGTTTTGCCTACAGCAAGTGAAATGCATACTCAGTTGGATTCAGGTCAGCTGATTGACTTGGCCATTGCAGAACAATCAACTTCTTTGCCTTAAAAAAGTCTGGTTTGCTTTCGCAGTATGCGTCACATCATTGTCCATGTGCACTGTGAGGTGCTGTCCTATGGCTTTTGAAGCATTTGGCTGAATCTGAGCACAAAATATAAACCTGTCCACTTCAGCCAATTCATTCTGTTGCTGTTGTTAGTAGTCACTTCATTAATAATACAAAGGAACTAATTACACTGGCAGCCATACATGCCTGCACCATCTTCTCTTTCCATCATTCATTGTTTCATTTTACGAAAGTAACAAATACTTGATTTGGCCACACCTAATGTCTTTGCTATCTCTCTGATGGGATGTCTCTGAATATACTGCAAAAGAGATCACTCCTCCCACTGAATCCCACTGATAAAAGGCTGGAGATATTGTGTTTTGTGTAAATTTTGTTGCTTTAATCTCTCTTTCTGAACAGTGTGTTGTAGATGGTAAAGTTTAAAAGAATGGTTTGTGTTTGTTGTAACTTGTCTTTTCATTTATTTATTGTCTGTGTATATATTTGTGTCATTTCCCTTAATTATGCTAGTCTAAATACTAAGTAATTATTGCTTCCAGAACATAAATGTAAAACAAGGTAGATTGTTATGTCATAAGAATGTGACTTTGTCTTTGCATTTTGTTTTTACTGTTGACAAACCAATTAATTATCCAGAAAGAACTGTTGTATACCTCAGTGAATCAACTTGTCTGATTCCAATTCCTGTCTGAGGCTTGTGTATGGTGTTTTTCTCACATCCTGACAATACCCAAGACTCAATATTTCATTTTTTTTAATGTGTATAATTTAACCTTTGCATCCTAGATTACATGGTAGGACCATTCAAGTATCTATGTTTTACTGATCCAAAAGTATCTAAGTTTCTATGTTTTAAGTGTAAATCTGGTACAATGTTATTTATGCTGTAAATTGTTTGTATTGTTTATTAAACAAACCCTATTCAGCACTGGAATTGTTCCAACTAAAGTTAGGTTGTTGGCTTGTTTTCAATGTCAAATTAGTTTCTCACTGCAACTAGTGTTCGATTGGAAATGGACCAGGATCACCTTCCTCAGACAGTCTCACACGATTATTCTGCTCCACACTCGAGTGTGACTGCTGTGTTCTCACCTGCCCAAACAAACCTCACCAAGAGAACACACAGTGCTCAATTCAAACAGACTAAACACTATACATGTGAAAGCACCATCACACACACATTCTACGTGCTTAATTAGTTGTTCCTGGTCTTCAAACTGCTATAAAATTATGTATACTAGTTGGATGGGAAGGAAACCTGGAGCCACGATGGCAGATAAGACAGTAGAAATAAGATGTAAATTAAAAAATTAAAGATATGCTAATGTGTTCAGTGGAGCAGAGGACAGTGTACCTGAAGAATTATTTTGTGGATTTCCAGTCCACTTCCTTGGTTCTTCCTTATTGTTTTGGGGATGTACTGCCTTCAGTTTTGCTTATAGCAAGTGAAATGCATGCTCAATTGTATTCAGGGCAGGTGATTGTCTTGGCCATTAGAAAACGTTCCACTTCTTTGCCTTAAAAAAGTCTGGTTTGCTTTCGAGGTATTTTTCACGTCATTGTCCATCTGCACTGTGATGCGCCGTCCAATGTGTTTTGGAGCATTTGGCTGAATCTGAGCAGATAATATAGCCCCATACACTTCATCAATAAATACAAAGGAACCAGTTCCACTGGCAGCCATACATGCATAAGATAAGGTGATATGCAGTTCCTTCCCTTCTTTGTACAGCACAGGACAGAGTAAAATTATTTTGTGACTGACACATAGCACAAGAAAAACAGTCGCTTTGTGCTCTCTTTTTGGTGTCTCTATTAGTGTGCTGCCTCTACATGACCCTACAGTTCACACATTTATAAATTGATTAATTCCAGGAATTCTGGGCCAGCTAAGTTTTTGTGATTGGACACCCTGCTGATTGGACACTTACAGTAATGAGGAGAGTGGGACCACCACTAACTGTGATTAAAATCAATAAAGTTAGCTATTTAAAGCCTAAAAAAATATGCTCAAGAACAGAGCCCTTGCCCTTTTACCCACACACTTTGACTCTTTATCAGTGTGTGTAAGTATTGTATTTTATGCAGCCTCCACATGAAGTAAAAATGTGTACCTTGTGTGCACTGTGACCGATATTGATGCTTCATCCTCTTGGGTAAACCATCGCAGAATTGGCAGATGGAAGTTTTGCTTTAGTTACCTTAAATCTGTCACTGATGCCAGTGTAGAATAAACTACTCAGGTATGACTTTTAAAATACCTCTATGTTTGTATTTAAGCAACAAAAGTGTAGGGTTCCTCCAACTGTCTACAAACATTCATGCAGATGCAGTATGAATGAATAACTTAATGTGTAAAGCATTGTGTCTGTTTTCATGACTATTGATTTCTGTTTAATGTGGCAGACTTAAAGTGGACAATGAACTTTTATATTGCGTTACCAAACTTTAGTCATCCCACTGCAATCTGCAACATTAGACAGCTACAGTGCCTTGCATAAGTATTCACCTCCACTGAAATGCTCCACATTTTGTATCCTGTGATACAACCTAGAAAGTAATTGGATTTGGAATGCAATATGGAATATGTAATTACAATTTATCTGCTTATTTATGTACTATTACAGGTACATCTAAAAAAAAAAAATGAATACCGTGAAAAAGTTAGTTTTTTTTCATAATTTAATTCAAGGAGTGGAACTTTCATATATTCTAGATTCATTACACATAAAGTGAAATATTTCAAGCTTTTTTTGTTTTAATCTTGATGATTACGGCTTACAGCTCATGGAAATCAAAAATTCAATATCTTAAAATATTAGAGTAAAGGATTTATAATACAGAAATGTCAACCTTCTGAAAAGTATGTTAATTTATGCACTCAATACTTGGTCGGGGCGAATTACCGCATGAATGCGGCGTGGCATGGAGGCAATCAGCCTGTGGCACTGGTGAGGTGTTCTGGAAGCCCAGGTTGCTTTGATAGCGGGCTTCAGCTCGTCTGTGTTGTTGGGTCTGGTGTCTCTCATAGATTCTCTATGGGGTTCAGGTCAGGCGAGTTGGTTGGCCGATCAAGCACAGTAATACCATGGTTAGCAAACCAGTTACTAGTAGTTTTGGCACTGTGAGCAGGTGCCGAGTCCTGCTGGAAAAGGAAATCAGCACCTCCATAAAGCTTGTCAGCAGATGGAAGCATGAAGTGCTCTAAAATCTCCTGGTAGACGCTGCATCGACTCTCGACT
>JANDJT010000032.1:7715997-7735937 GCA_024331685.1 Stegophilus panzeri
GCTCATGGAAATCAAAAATCCAGTATCTCAAAATATTAGAATAAAGAATTTATAATACAGAAATGTCGACCTGAGACATATGGAATACATTTCACATACAGTATTTATGGTTTAATTGACAGTAAAAAGCACTGTCTAAGAGTTTTTTACTCATATAATGGTCAGATATTGGTAACTAAATGACATGGTGTTTTGCAGTATACAGCAGTGCATTTCTGTCATGTAATGGGGTGTTATGTCTGTGACGTGTTTGTAGCCACTGCAGAAGTGAGCACAAACATGTTTCATGTTTTGTCTGCTTTACTTTATGTGTTTGATGCTATCCTATTTATGCTGTGTCTGGCAGTAATGGTAGCCAGCTGGCCGACTGGAATCCCAACAATGGAGAAGGAGAGAGATCCCATCTGCTGTCATCAAGGCTCACTCCATTTTACAGGCCTTGAGAGACTGCCTCTGCCTCCGTCAAATCCACCCACTCACCCGTCATGGACCAATCAGCTGTGAGTAAGAGGGTGGACATTCAGCAATCTACAGCATACTGGATAAAAAAATATTGCTGTGTAGTCATATCCTTTCCCGGGATAAAAACAGAGTGATTCAGCTGTTTTTTGGTGGTCAGGTTTTCTACTGTTATGATTTTGGTCAGGTTTTAGACATGGCTGCATTTCATCATTGAGGATTTTCCTCCAGAATATTGTCCTTTAGAGATTCTTCTTATGTATCATCTGTAGCAGTATTTGTTAGAAGGGGTAAAAAAAAAATATATACAAAAACACCTGGAGAATACTAATAGAAGCCGAAAGAAATTTCACAGCATAGTTTCACTATGTAAAGTATAATCAGATAGTAAAATCACCTTTACTCTTAAGCAACTAAGAAGCAGTGTGAAACTGCTGAGATGGTACGTCACAGTACATAAAGCACAAATGTAACAGGCAAAACAATCAACAAGAAATAACCAGTTTATAATGTTTACAAAAAGGTTTTGATGAAATGATAATATGTTAAACACTGTGGTGTAAAAGTGCCTACTTCAGATCAGTGTATTTCATTCACAATCAATTCATTTGACGTGTACGTGTGTGCGTATGTGTATGTGGAATGGGGGGAGGGAGTGGTCTGTAGCCCCAGCCTGACTTAAATGCGCTGCAGCATCCAGCAGGTTCTGTCTCTCTGCATCCAGTCCTGGTTCGCCTGCTCTCACTCGCTTTCGCTCTCTCTCGCTCACTCTTTCTCTCTCTCTCACGTGCTAAATACACCAATCTCTACGTCAAAGGTGGCCCAGTGTGTTTCTGTTTGAGCACAGAATCACCACATAATCCTCTCTCTCTCTCTGTCTCTCTCTCTCGCTCCCCCTCTCTCTCTCTCTGTCTGTACTGCTCTATTTACTCTCAAACACTCACACACACATATTACCACAGAGAGCTGTCCCTACTTTTTGTCTCTCTGCTCCATCTCAGCCTCCATACACAGCATCCAGGATGGATGTACTAATGAAGGGATTTTCCATGGCCAAAGAGGGAATGGTGGCTGCCGCAGAGAAGACTAAAGCTGGCGTCGAAGAAGCAGCTCTCAAGACCAAAGAGGGCGTCATGTATGTAGGTGAGTACTGGTGAGGGATAGAAAGCGGAGCAGTGCTGGATTGTCTATCTGCTGCAGGTGCAGTATTATAATGTGTCCTGATGTAGTATACCACACTGCAGCGCTGTGATACAGTGGTGATGATCTGCTTGTTATTTAAAAGAACCCAAGCAGAGGACTCAGATGTGGTCTCTGTTCTGTGGGGTTAAAGGGCATGTGAATAATGACTTCATTCTGTAATGTGAATGTGTATGACAGGGATCTCATGGGGATGCTAAATATGATAATGCAGGTTTATTTGCTGCATGTCTCAGTAGGTTGGAGGAAATGAGAATGGCAGATGAGCTATGGTACCGCAGAGCCAGTGCAGGGGAACAGAAAAGGACAAGCAGGCTTTAGATGCAACCAGATGGAACGAATTGCAGATCAGATTTAATGCCAAAAGGAAAAATGAATACAATTATAGGTAGAAAATTAGGCTTCTGCTTTGTGACTTGTGATGCAAAAATGTTTATATTTTCAAATATTAAATATTAAATATTTAAAATATTTTCATAGGGTAAAAAAATCTGCAGCATTTGTAATTGTAGGACAGTTTTTAACCTAAATATTCCCATAATATTACATCTTATCTAACTGGGAATGATAACATTTGTTAACTGGGACTTTGCAGAATGCGGTGTGTCAAATCCATTTATACAAAGATACAAAGTTGTGAGACTGTGATGTGCTTTTTTTTTAAAAATGTATTATTATTATTATTATTCCTCTGTGCAACATCTAGCACTATACCTGTCTGTGGACAGCTGAAGATCAGCCTAGCACTGCTGCAGTCATCCCCCCTCCTCTTTTGTGTCTCCTCCCTACCCAACGTGTGTGTGTGTGTGTGTGTGTGTGCATGCATGCCTCTGCGGCAGGGTTTGCTAGACTGCTTGAGCTCAGTAGCTCCACCGCCACTAAAAGAGAGACGGAAGCTGGAATGAGAGATGCAGTGTGGTGTGTGGCAGGCATGCAGCTCCAGCTGTGTCCACATGTTCATTAGCCCAGCAACGTAATGCAAAGAACGTCTTTGCTACATCTTCACTGTGGCCTTAGCGCATGTTGAAAAAGTAATTAAACAGGATTAGCGGATTGACGCCTGTACCTAAGCAACAGGAAGCATTACATACCCAATAGTTTAATTCCAGGATATGATATTTACATACTCCTAAGGTTAATGCTTTTAAACATTTAACTGATAATGATTTATTACTCATTTATACCTCTTCTGTGATGAAATGAACTAATCCAATTAAATCAGTCATGCTTACCAGCCTGCATCAGTGTTAATGTCCAATCGCTGCAGTAAAGGACTGCATGTTCTGTTTCCGGACTGCACCACTTCTCTCGCCAAGGTCATTTCTCCAAAGCTCGTGCTCATGTATTTATAATCTTATGTTGTATAATTGAACAATATATGGAAAACAGTTGTGGAAGACTCATCACCAAAAAATTTGTGTAGATATTATTTGCAGTCCCGAGGTTACAGCTTTAGTACTATATGATGTAGGATAGGAATGAGACCAGACGTCTGGGAAGTACAGAATGGATAAAATGTAGTTCTGTAGCTCTGCAGAAAATGCCTCCATTTGATTCACTCCAAGGATGAGTCAGAACAGGACAATATGATTGTCACTGATATGGCCCAATGTACATGGCGTACATGGCGTAGAGAGTTTTAATAACTCTCTGGGGCCCAAACCATTTAAGGTGTGTTACTACCTTTATATTTGTTGCTCACATTCCTCTGTGTTTTAACATATTCTACTTATCTGTTGCTTTTGTCTTCTCTGAGAGACTCCGAGTTAAATCTTTTTTGGTTTAGTTAAAAAAAAAAGACAAGGATGTGCTTATGTGTAACACTAGTATACGTTTGAATCAGTCCTATTACTTGGTGGCTAACAAGCGATGACATGGTAAAGTGATATGTTTTAGTTAGATTTCTATGGAAGCTTAAAAGGTTAGTCTTGTTTTAATGTTCCAGGAATCCAGTGCTTTTCACAGTTTCTCACTATGACTAACTTTTTATAATGGTTAAACGGAAACATTCCTGTGGCAGGGTTAAAAAAGCAGTTAAATAAATACGGTGCCCCCATTTGATCCTAAGGCATATGGAAAACCAAAAAGAACTTGCTCATATATATATATATATATATATATATGTGTATGTGTGTGTATATATATATATATATATATATATATAATGTATGTATGTGAGAGAGAGATGCCTTCACATTTGGATGTGAAGAGAAAACAAAAACAGATGCTTCTGTCTTGAAACACATGCTTCTTAAAGGTCACAGGTTCTTCCTATTATAGCTGATTATACTTGAACAAATAATGTGATTACATAAATAGCTTACTGACATTATTATTGGTATTTTCCATGAATCTGGATCCTTGAGGTAGATTTCTTTCTTGTCTGTCTCTCTCTCTCTCGCTCTCACTCTCTCTTGCCATCCATCTCCATCTTTCCTCCTCCCCTCTCCTCACAACCATATTCTCAGCCTCCCTAGAGCCTGTTATATAACTGCCATTTAATCAGCAGGGATGCATCTGAAAGCAGGCCTGTGGACAGTCACGTAAACAGGCAGAATGCTTTTCCAGCCATCAGTAGCAAATAAATATGTGGGTTTTTTGATTGTAACACATCACTCCATCAAAAACATTTATTTTTATATTTTAGAGCTGTGATTTCTTTACTTTTCTTTTACTAATCCTTTATTTATTTATTTACAAGAACATTTAACATGCAGCATTTATGTCTATATATATTAATTAGGCTGTGCAAAAGTCCTAGGTGCATGCAAAGAAATGCAAAGATGCCTTTGTAAATAATGAAATTATATGTTTCTGTCAACCCTAGTAGTAGTCTCAGGTACAATTTGTGCAGTTTTATGAAGAAATTAGCTGGTAAGTTTTACTGAGCATCTTGGAGAATCTGCCACAGTTCTTCTGGAGACTTTGACTGTCACATTTGGTTCATAGTTTGCATGCAAACTCTAGCAGCCTTCATTGTGTATTTTTGTCTGAAAAGTGGTCTCTTACATTTAATTTTGTGCTGGAAAACTAATGTTTTTGTACTGACTCGATAATGTCGATAAAAGTCATAAATATGTTTGTATGTTGAAGTTTCAAAAAATATTGCTTGGTCTTTTTCCAATCTTCAACTGTCCAGTTTGGGTGAGTCTATGCCCACTGTAGCCTCACATTCCTGTTCATGACTGACATGGTGACCCAATGTGGTATTCTGCTGTCGTAGCCCATCTTCCTCAATGTTCAACGTGCATTCTGAGATGCTTATCTGTTCAACACAGTCACAAAGATTACTTATTTGAGCTACCATAGCCTTCTTGTTAGCTCAAACCAATCTGACCATTCTCCTCTGACCTCGCTTATCAACAAGAATGATCTGCCTGCAGAACTGCTACTAATGATATGGTTTTGTTGTTTTTCATGCCATTTTATGTAAACACTAGAGACTGTTTTGCTTGAAAGTCTCAGGGATCAGCATTTTACACTTAATCCAGCCCATCTAGTACCAACAACCATGCCATGGTCAAAGTCACTGAGATTACATTTTTTTCTCCATTCTGATCTCCATTAACTGAAGCTCTTGACCTCTATCTACATGGTTTTATGTACTGTGCTACTGCAAAATGATTGGCTGATTCTATAATTACGTGAATAAGCAAGCATGCAGATGATTCAGATAAAGTGGTGTTCAAGATGAGTGTAATTATATTACTTGGTCTGAACAAACCTTGAGGCAGTAATTGTTGTCTTTTGTGTCACAGGTAATAAGACAAAGGAGGGAGTTGTATCAGGTGTCAACACAGGTAAGAGTAACAATAAGTGTAGTAGGTTAACTGTGTGAAATAACTGTGGTAGGATAATAAATAAACTTTCGTCTCTCTGTACCTGCACCAGTGACACAGAGGACTACAGAGCAGGCAAACATAGTTGGCGATGCAGCAGTGGCGAATGCTAATGATTTGGGACAGAAGACTGTGGAGGGAGTGGAGAACGTGGCTGCATCAACCGGCTTGGTGAATCCAGTAAGTGCACGTCAATCTGAACCAAGCAGCTTTCCTTCTCAGTTCCAGCAGATGACACACTTTCCCCAAAATGAGTTCTATTTCCTGCTTGAACTGCAGTGTTTAATTTAAGGAGCAGCTCATAAAGTTTAGAGCCCTCTGCTGTCTTTAATATGAATTGTAATTTCAGTGAAACCACTGATAAGCCTTCCTCTTCCTCCCACTAGACCCTACCCCATCGGTTAAAACTAGCCTATGTATGCCTTGTTAGTTGCTGATTTGTTAGAAGCTGAGCAACTCTATTCTGGATAGGGGTGGAGCTCAGGGTTGGAAAAAAAAATGTCAAAAGAAGCTTGAAATGAGTAAACTTTTCTTTTTTTTTTTCTGTTAAATTATGCCTCTGAAATGATATAATTATTATAAGTCTAGAAACACCTTTATACAATGCAAACGGTACCTTTAAAACAAGGCTGCTTATTTTAAAGTACGTACGTGGCGCTAGATATATCTTCTATACAATTCTGTAGATGTTTTGCTATTCATGTCTATTCATCAAACTCATATGAGGCACGATTTTAAGATTATTACACAAGTTGCTTTATCTTAGTACTACTATACATGTGAAAATCACATAGATGACCAGTTTAGTAAGTAGAAGTAAGTATTTACTATCCTAGAGTGTAACTCAAACCCATTTTTATAGACTTACAATGTGTATCAGAAAGTGCCAAGCAGGAAATAAAACACTTAATCCAGTTTTCTAAAACTGGTTCAGTGGGGTGTTTCTCTTCTCTTTTGTTTTGAAAAATGTTGTGCGATTAACTCTTTCTGTCTGTCTTTATGTCCATGCTGATAACAGGATGAACCTGTATATGAGGTGCCAATTTTATGGGTTTGGGAGGGGACACATAACTGTATGGTTACTGAATGCATAGCATGTATGCTAACATAGAGGATGAAGCAGAATGCAGGAATGTCAGCGCTAATGTATAAGATACAGATAATAACCCTATGCTTATAATATTTCTCATCATACTGATGTATGCATGTCTTACTGTCTAGAGCAAATTCATGCTATCTCTATTTTTGTATATATGCAGAGGTGCCTTGAGGCTGGTGTATAACAAAATCTTACATTGTGTTGCCTTTTAGTTTCTAACAGTGCTTTAATCCATCACTACTATTACACCCAGTAACTAGAAATCCTACTAACACTACACAGGTTGTGTTTTCTACCTACATATAGATCAATGTGCATTTGTTTTTGTTTTTGTTTTAGTGTTTATTACACAACTTTCTTCCACTGAATTAATTCTATCTTCATTACTAAGATGCAAGGACGCTTGAATCCAGAATTAACATTTTATCTGCTAATCTACCAGATAAGATTGCTTACTGCTCTCTATAACACACTGTCTAGTCTGCACAAAGCCACATAACAATAGAATAAACACAGAAAATAAATCACTCTATATGTTTTGTTCCTTTTACATGCACTCAGGAATGTTTGTTAAAAAAAATGGCCTTTAAGTAATACTATTTATAACATTAGTTAATCATTTTGAACCCGAATTGGAAGACAGATAACGAGCACCTGACTTAACCAACATTTTTCTATTTATTAATGCACAAATAAGTGCATGACAACCAATATGAATTAACACCTTAATTAACACGTTTGCTGTAGTTGATTCGTATAATGTTTTAAAAAAAAATAGTTGGTTCTGATATTTACACCCAGAAACTTGGGTTTTAATTTATCATAAATTTAATTCATAATCATTCATGTGGATTTTTAATTTATGGTCATTCATGTGGAGCTTTAGTTATGGATGGAACAAACATTAGGTAATGCAGGTATATTTAGCTAACATACAGCAAATGAATCAATTAATACCAAAGATGGAACTAGGTTAAAAACAAACAAACATCATTTTAGTGAATAGTGGATGCATGAATACTTGCTTCTGTAAATGTCTTGATTTTCTCTAATAGACTCATATTGCATGCCTTCACTGAATTGAGCAGACATTGAGATACATTGAAATACAGTTCTGGACATGGGCAAGAAAGACCTCACTATTGCTTTCTGTGACAATCCGGACTGTTTTCACTAGTTCCCACTCCTAACTTTGACTTTTTATCGCTTTCAGATATATAGCACATTAAAGTCTCAAACCTTGAGTTTTATTAAGAACTAAGTGTCGTGTGTCAGTTATAAGAATGTAGACACTCTACACTCTAATGATTGTGATGCACCCACCAGAGCCAATAAAATATGCTTGTGGTTTTTAAAATGATGAATAACATTAAAATTTGCTGTGGTGGGACCCAACCAAGCTGAAATATTCCAAAACATCTTGATGTAATCATTCTGTACTGTTCCAACCAAGATGGTGGGTGAAAACTGGTAAATAGATACAACAGAGTGCAAGACAAATTATTTATTTATTTGTTTGTTTGTTTGTTTATTTATTTTCTTTGCAAATTTCCACAGTAGTTTGATGACAGAGGGAAATATTACAGATACATAATATTTCAGCAATATACATGGGGAAAATGAATCGATAAAGTCAAAATAACTTAGAAAAATCAGTGCTCTAGAGATGATATGTTTTTTGTGTGATCAGCTCTCCAGCAGGTCTAACAGGCTTTTCATTTTTCTTTTAAATGATGGTGATGTAGGCTGTCCTGCAAAATGCTGAGCAAGTAGTATAGTACATAAGGCGTTGAAAAGGGGTTAGATTGACAGTGTGAGATTAAAGAGAATGGAAAATGTCAGTCTGGATCCAGTTTCCTGGATCAGTGACTCAGCAGAACCGTTTAGCTGCACCGCAGAGACAGAGCAAGAGTGAGTGAGAGAGGGGAGGGTTGGTAAATTGTAGGACATTTAGCTTGTCCCCAAAACTCTTGCTGCAAAACAAACCCTCATTTATTCATCAGTAACCACTTTATCCTGGCTGAAGTTGCATATCCAGAACCTCTCCCCAGGTTTGAGGTAGGAATACTTGTATGAGATGCTAATCCACCTTAGGACACCAAACACACACAATTTACACACTCATTCACACACAGGGGCAATTTAGCGTAGCCAATCCAACTATATGTAGATTTTTGGGACAGGAAAGGAAACCGGAAAACTCAGAGGAATTGAGAACACGCACAGAAACTCAACACACACACAGTAACCCAAGCACAGGATCAAACCGGGGACCCTGGAGCTCTGAGGAGGCAATGCTACCTACTGTCCCAGCATGCCATAAAATTTCGAGTCATAAGGTTTCTTTTTGGTTACTGGAGTTAAGGTTAAGGTTATAGGTTTAGGTGTAGAATAGCATTAATTAGCTGTGGAAGGTCCTCACAAGGATAGTAAGACAAACATGTGTGTATCTGTTTGTGTCCTCAGGCAGACTTCTCCCAGGGCGGGATGGAGGGTGGAGACGGTGGCCAGGTAAATTCCACAAGAACAGTTGAACATTATCTAACACTCACACATAGTATGATGCTAATAAAAACCTTTTTATCTCTTTCAAACAGGGATATTAGGCCTGGAGTCAGAAACAACACCCTTTCCCTTCTCAGACACACAACCCGTCAGATTCCTCCCTCCTGTCCTCTCATCCCAGCAACACTTCCCAGACCTCTGAGATTTCTTTTTGTGACAGTATGGAAAACCAGAACAGAACATGTCTTTCCTGGGCTCCCGTTTGCTCTGTATAATGCTCTCGTTCCCTCAAAGCTCCAGTGTTGGTGTCGTCATGCTGTTTTCCTGGTGTTGTCACCCTGAATCCAGTTACAGATTTCATACACAAGCAATGTTGCGTTAAATGGCAAATATGAAGAGGAGATCATGCTTGGCTATGTGTAGTTGTGTAAAAATTATTGTGGTGCATTTTGACTCCCAAAAAATGTGATTTAACCTTCATCTAGGCCTTCATCTAAATGAACAAACATCACAATTGACAGTCTCATACCTTTCTTACAAGCAGTTGAAACAAATAAGGTCAGTGGTGTGAACCTGTAGGAGAATGATCACATGTGAGTGAAAGATGGTTGATGTTTTGCAAGACATTTTCAAGACCTCCATTAGAGCATGTAATAATCAATGTTGCGTCCTTGTAATTCATGAACGTAGTCATATTTGGAGTTATTTTGTCTTTAAGTTGCTGTGTGAGGTGTGTACACTCAGATACATTACATTCCTTTAGCTCAGACTGAGTGACAGAATCGGTGTGTGCTTGATCACTAATAGCAGATTTATTGTATAGAGAATTCTATAAAGAAATAAAGGGATACTTATCCACATTTCAATACAACGCTATTTTGATTAGTCTTTATGTAGCACTGGCAGACTTGCATCTATTCCTTCGCTTGTCTTTGTACATTTGTGAAAAGGCAGAAATCGAGATGTGAGTATTGATATTTATTTAAAAGAAGCAGTGTGTGTCTGAAAAAAAAAAAATGATGCGAGCTGGAGGGAAAATAGAAAAAAACAAACACAAAAAAAAAACCATCTCATTCGGTTCGATTTTTATTTTCCTGCAGCGCATGTTGTGAATTCGGTGTGCCAGCATAGCAGAGATTTCTAATGCCTGTGACGTGAAGCAATAGTTCTACCACTGCAGAGTTTGTCAATGGTTTGTTCTGTAGCATTTTGCAGTGGTGATGTTTTAGCACTGTGTTTTATTAACTGAATGCCAAGATGTGTCGATATTTGATGATATTTGATTTACCAACCTCTGTTTATTCCCTCTCCAACTGAAATCCCTCAGACAGTGCGTCCCAGCTCAATCTATGTACGCTTATGTTGGCTTTTAGCAGGGAAAATGTTTCGAATATCGCCGTGTGTTCTTTGTTTGAAGCCACTGGAACCTGAAGACTGCATGTTGCCTTATCAGCAATCTAATCATCACACATGTGCAAACAAATTTTGATGTTTTTCCTCACACTCATTTCCTAAGATCACACAAAATCACACACAGACCCACATGTACACACACACACACACACACACACACACATACACACACACACACACACATACAGTACACTCACTCCCCAACCTGATTAAGTTGGCATCAAAGCAGAAAAGCAGATTTTATAGAGAGTATAAATGAAATTAAAAACTGAAATAAAGTTTTGTTGAAATCTATTTACGTTTGTTAAATGTTTTTAATCGTCTTAACATTTACCCCTTTCTCGCAGTACACTGGCGTTCCATTCCGCCAGTGGAAGGGAAATCGACTTCTCGGACATTTTCGATCAGTATAAACAAATGAATTATTTTATCGCCGCAAGTCTGTTATAAGATTAGTCAGGACACTGTTGGGTTTCTGTGTGTAGAGTATCGTGACTCTGTGTTTAGCTGCTGGTGAGCAATGCACACCTCTCCACAATAACACTGGTACAGAGATAAAACAGACACAAATAAAGCTTTTTTTTTTTTATAGTAAAACACTGTATATAACTGCCACAATAAAATGATAAGTTTTAAACCTTATAGGCGAGTTAAAAAAGAAATAGTTATGAAAAATGGCAAATCCTTAAAGCCCTGAGTGTCTACTTTCATATGAGCCATTAAGCACTACTGTGGAGTGTGACATCACAAATAAATTCAATGCTGAATACGAGCACTCCAAAACAAGAGCAAATGACTTTTTTTTTTTTTTTTTTTTTTTTTTTTGTGCCTCTGTTGGTGCAGAAGCTAGCCCACTTGAGTTAATACTAATGTACTTAAAATGCACCTGAGTTTCAAAGGTGAGTAAATATTTTACGTGTACAGTATATGACCTGCCCTATTACATACATATTTAAATCATGACAAGTTACTTTTTCATGTAATACAATCCAAAATAATTACATTTTAATTGCATTCTTTTTAGAAAAACTAGAGAAGTCGAAGTTCCAAGCTCCAAAATGAGAAATAACCATGGGTGGAAAATACTTCATTGCTATTCTTACGTATCATTTTGCTGTATTTATACTTTATTTGAGTATTATCAAAATTGAATGCTTGTACTCTTAATTACATTTCCAATAAAAAAAAAACAACAACTTCTAGTCAAGTTTATTAACGTAGCGAAAACTATCAAGAATTGCGCCAATTCGTCACCGAGATCTGTGATCTTCTCGTGCTACACAATGGAGTTAATGCTAGAGCTATCTGTGTGTGTTTGAATACGGATAAACCACCAACGTGCAGAAACATGAGGATGAAGGGCTTACCTCAATAAAATGGTTCAATATGCTAAAGGTAGCAAAGACTCATTTAAAATGACGCCACCTTTGCCTTCCACTGAGATAAGTTTGACTAATTTGCTAACATTAACTCTCCATATTTATATTTGTTAGACTGTTTTCTTTGCTAATGTCAGGTTAGACTAGCATCAATTCCAGTAGCTAAGAACTTAGCTAGGCCACATGTCACATTCTAGTTAATGGTAAATATAGGTTATTTACAAGATATTTTACTTCTGATTAATGCATTACCAAACAACACAGCATTAGTCATGCATATAACCAGCAAACTTAGAGTTTTAGATATGTAAATAAAAGTTACTTCACATAAAAACATAACATTATCTTAAAAGTACTCTTTCACAAGTATATTTTTCACTGAATACTTCCACTTTTGAATACAATTTTGACACATTATCTACACTTTCACTTAAGTAATATTTCTCAATACTTTTTTCCTCTAAATAATCAGACACTGTAAATGTCAGGTGGCCAAGACACTTGCAATTGCAGAAAGATATTTATTAGGAAACCAGGAACTTGAAATATGATATAATCAATATCTCAACATGGAAAATAAGGTTGGTAAGTCAGGCTAGAATACACTGAGCATTACTCTGCAATTAACTGACTGTCCAAGGTCTGTATATATAGGGTAATGGATAATGGAAACCAGACGGAGAAGGGTCGGTCTGTGTCCTGCACGACTACAAACCATGCTCATTACAAGGAACACCTACTAGCAAATCTCACTACAATATTCCTACGCTCACTCGAAGATAGGTGCATGAATTTCGTCAATTTCCTTAACCCTAACCGTACTTGTTGTGGGCGTACCTTGTAAGGGGTGTGGTTTGTAATCCTGCACTTCACCAGGTGAGTGCAATCAGTAATCAGGTGAACGGGAACGTGACAGTCATCTTTTGCGCTTGGTGTTGTACTCTCGAGCAGCCATGTTTATAGGCCACAAGGTGTTCTGGGAATCACAGTTTGATGCCGATTCTGCCGCTGACATGACAGTACATTAGTTTTTGTCTAATAACATTAAAAGTGAAAGCTGGAAAACAGGGATATCAAGAGACAGAAAATAAGAATAAATCAATAATGTCTACTGCAAATAGGTGAAAAAAATTTGACTGCTAATTAATTACTAATTAATGTCTGTTCATTATTACTTACCAAGTCATGTATTAAGCATGTATTAAGATGTCCTATTAAATCTTATCTTCACTTTATCTCCAACTGTTCAAGTCTCTTGCAAAGAAGTTAACTACAACTTGAAATTCATATTTTAGGCGCAGCAAAAAGTACTATGATTACCTTGATAAAGTAGCCACTGGCTATCTATACACTATGTATAATATTTTCCTCCTGTCTTGTGTCCTCCAGTTGCAATGTGCAGGAGAATCCCACAGTGTAAGAGCTGAATCTAAACCTAAAAACTCACATATATCAGAAGTTTTGTTATTACATTTTTAGTTGAAACAACATGGAAGCAGTTTTCTGTTGGTTTGAAACAGACTACAGTAGAATAGTCTTCTGTTAGCAATCAGTGAAGCTGTTTTATAACCTGGTAGTGCAGGATCTTTAAACTACAGTGAAGTCCATAAAGAAAACCAACATCAAAACAAAATAACTGCACACCGCACCCCAAACACAAATGCTTGACGTCGTGTGAAAAATGAGCCAAACCCAATGACAGATACTCCGTCCTGTTCACAACAAATCAGGTCAGAGCATATAAGTTGAGGACTTTTTGAGATATCTAAATCATTAATCAATAATCAATTACTATTTAGATCATTTTATGTTTATTTAGTTAATTTTACACTATTTACAATCTCCACATTACGTGCACTGTAATGCATATCTAACTGTATGTAATCATTGGATTCTAATCAGGTGTGTTCAGGGCCGTTTCTGGGCATTTTGGTGCCCTAGGCGAGATTCCTATTGGTGCCACCCCCACCCCCACTCCCATTAACGTTCATTAACGTTCCCAGCCCTCTAAATCTCTATCTCTCTTCCTAACAGCAGAACCCACTATCACCAGGGATACCAGATAATGGCATGCAATCAGTTACCTGATTAAAGATTTAAAATAAATGCCCAGGCCAGGTTACACCCCTGGTACTATCTTTCTCAAGGTTGGGTGAGTCAGACAAGGGCTTTGGGGTACTCATTCGCACCCCCAAGCAGGTGGCAGCCTAGGTGACCGCCTAGTTCGCCTATGCTTAGAAATGGCCTTGGGTGTGTTTGTTTTGGGCGTCTTTTTAATGATGCTTTACAAGGCAGAATTCTCATAGCAGGGCATTACCACCCATTCAAGAAAAACCTGTAATCCCTGTTCAACATAAAACCGCCCATACTGAGAATGTGTGTTGACCTATTTACCATTAAACAGGGGGGCGGGGGTATACTGTGTGTGTGTGTGTGTGTGTGTGTGTGTGTGTAGCGAAGGCTGAACCACTATGAGTGGTTGTGTTTTGTGCTCTTAGGGGTGTGTTTGGGACTTATGTTTCTATAAAAAGTATGCCGTTCTCAGGTTAACACACACGCACATACAAACACGCACGAAAACACTCTGACTTATCACCTGTTGATAGTAAGGCTAAACTCATCAACATGGACTTAGGCAAGGGTGGCATTGATGGACAGGTCAATAAGGTTATCGATCAGGCAGGTGAGTCGGTAAAAACATTTAAACATATTTATGAATAAATTTACTATCATGATGTGAATAAAAATTTTAATAAAATAATTAAGGAAAGTATACAAATACTACTTGTGATGCAGTTAGATGTGTTCTCTATTATTATTATTATTATTATTATTATTATTACTACTACTACTTTTATTTGCCCATTATTCTGTTTTGATTAAAATCTTACAAAACATGCTCCAGTTCCATGAAATTTGTAGATGACGGCCATTTTGCACGCTACTAATAGTTTGCATGAAGGTTTGTGCAGTATCTGCTTCTCAAAGCTCATTTCATAGGATTACAGTCTTTGTAATATTAAAATCTGTTTCATTTAAAGCTGGGGTTGCCAAAAAGAAAATTGGTGAGGCGATTGGAGGAGATAAAAACAAGGACAAGAAACAGGCGGGAGGTAATTATATTATTTTTTGGCCGATATTCTCATTTGTTTATTGAAAAAAACAAAACAAAACAGAATCTCTCTCTGTTTAGTATTAGCATTCATTATCTTTGTTAACTGTATTACAGAGTCACTTTAAAAGCTTCTCAATTCTCATTTAGAAAACATACTAAAGCGGTGGTAGATTGTGTTTGAGGCTGGGAATAAAATTCTTTGTTATGATCAATGTGTACAGGAGGTATTGGCGATATGGTGAGCGGTGCGATTGGCAAAGCAGCAGCTGACAGCGCAACAGATCAGGCACTCGCTTTTGGGAAGGGCCTGATGAAATGACTTGCATTCATTTGTTGCATCTTTTCTAATGCAATTCCTCACATAGCAAATGTATCCTTCAGTCCTGTACGCACACCTGTAACCCGAACACACATCAGCTCTGTAATATTTTCGCTATCTAAACCAGACTTAAACAAACAAATCCTGCTTCTGTTGTAATAGAACAAAGGCACTTTAATTGTCTGATTATATCCCATTATTATCCTGTTATTATCATCCTGTGCATAACAAGTTCAATTAAACACCAATGGAACAAAAACATGTTTTAATTTCTTTATTCTCAACAACAACAAAAAAGCAATACAAATTTTCCAAAGCAAAGTTCTACATGACGGTGTAGATGCGTTATGAATGGTTTTGTTCCCCTATGAGCTGCACACACACACACACACACACACACACACACACACGCACACGCGCACGGATACGCACACACACATGCACACATGCACACTTTTCCAGAGTGTCACTAAATCCACTGGATTTAATATTCATTTAAATTGAAGATTTGAGATTTAGCATGTCTCCAAGACAAACTGCTGAACACGACCAGTGTGTTGGATGGATTTTTCCAATGAGGTATTTTATGAACGTTTAACTACTGTATACAGACAGAATTCCTCCGAGTATAAAACTCCTGCTCTAAGGTCTAAGGCATCTTTAGTGTTCTCTTTCAATACTCAATGTGGGGTCACAAGCTTTGGGCCAACAAACAATATGAATAAATGAATCTGAACATGTTTTGAGGGCTGGCGAATGAAAATAATATACATTTCATTTGCGCAGTGGAAGCAGAATCAATACTGCAAACATTAGTTAACGACAAATTTGTATAAAACTAACACATTAAATGTGATATACTGAAATGAATAACATCGTAGCATGACATACTCCATGACAGAACTAGCAGCTTGTTTCCATGTCATACAGAACAGGAGTATACAGAAATGACAGCTATATTAGAACAAACTATATGGAAAAACTTGGCAAAGTATGGGTGGGGTAATTTAAAATTTTATTTAATTTACTTTAATAATGTGGGGATACTATAGGGGTCATTGTAAACTGACAAAAGTGAAAATAACAAAAGGCTGTGGTATAATGGGGCACAGGGTTGGTCTAAGGCCGGTATAGAGAGAATGAATAAGCGAGTAGAGGGGAGATTGAGGATTTATGTGAAGGTCAGGCCAGCCTCACTGTACACCTTGAAGACCTTCTCAATGGCATTGACGTAAGCTGCTGTCCTGAGGTCCAAGCCCAGGTTGTACTTGTTGGCCGTACGCATAATTTGCTATAAAAGACAGAAAGAATTTTTAAAAAATTATAAATCATTAGTTCTTCTTGAATAACTACTAAGAATGCATTGATTAAAAGAAGACTTTCCAATTGAAAGACTACAACAGTCTGGTGAATCAGTGTACACTCCTGGGCAAAAAAAATGTGCCAAACCCAAAATGGCAAAATATTAAGCTTTTAATGGTCTTAACAACAAACCATTGATCAGGAAATCATGAATTAAACAAATAGATAAAGCGTGGAGAAGCCAGAGGGCTATTGGGGAAATGTTTTGTGGATGGATGAGACCAAAATGGAACCTTTTTGGTTTAAATGTGAACCGTTATGTTTGGAGAAAGGAAAACACTGCATTCCAGCATAAGAATGTTATCCCATCTGTGAAACATGGTGGTGGTAGTATCATGATTTGGGCCTGTTTTCCATCTGGGTCTGGACGACTTGAATTCTGAATTATACCGGTGAATTCTAAAGGAAAATGTCAGAACATGTGTCCATGAACTGAATCTCAAGGGAAAGTGGGTCATGCAGCAAGACAATGACCCTAAACACACAAGTTGTTCTACCAAAGAATGGTTAAAGAAGAATAAAGTTAATGTTCTGGAATGGCCAAGTCTGACCTTAATCCAATAGAAATGTTGTGGAAAGACCTGAAACAAGCAGTTCATGTGAGGAAATTCACCAACATCCCAGAGTTGAAGCTGTTCTGTACTGAGGAATGAGCTAAAATTCCTCCAAGCCGATGTGCAGTACTGATCAACAGTTACTGGAAATGTTTAGTTGCAGTTATTGCTGCACAAGGCGGTCACACCAGATACTGAAAGCAAAGGTCCACATACTTTTACCACACATATATGTAATATTGGATCATTTTCCTCAATAAAGAAATGACCAAGTATAATATTTTTGTCTCATTTGTTTAACTTGGTTCTCCTAGTCTACTTTTAGGACTTGTGTGAAAATCTGATGGTTTAGGTCATATTTAGGCAGAGAAAGTTCACAAACTTTCAAGCACCACTGTATTTTATTTCTACTTTATTTTAATTTTGTACACCCAGACATGTGTCAGTTTGAATTTTATAACAAACATTTTAATCATTATTATGGTTTTACCTTTGCATACTAGAAGACTATATAAGTGAATTTCCCTGTTTCTAGCTCTTCACTTCACTGCAGCAAAAGTAAGGAAAAAATGGTGGCACAGGAGCTCTCAGGAGTGCATTTCTTTCATTCTTGCTAATTTTGACCAATGATTTGTTGATAAGAACATTAAAAGCTTAATATTTTGCCATTTTTAGCTTGTGCCATTTTTTATTTTTATTTTTTGCCCAGGAGTGTAGACAATTTAGTCACAGATGCTGAAGACTGCTAAAGCAAGCTCAACATTAAGGACGTGAAAAGCCCCAGAAGCATTTGTATACACTGTAGTTATGATTCCACAAAGAAGCCTCATACAAGCCTGCAGTAGGGGTAGTGGCTCGATGACAATCATCATTTACTAAGCACATTACATTACTAAAGTGGCTATTGTGTTATTATATTAGGAAACTGGCTGGTTGCCAGAATTCATCTGCAATGGCATCGAACAGCTTTTCCCAGCCAAGCGTCCATTACTGCTGAATACAAGCTCATTTTCTAATCATGTGTTTAAGGTTGCATAAACTGAGCTAAAAACTCCTTTACATTGTTCACAGGTTCATATTAGCATCATTTATTAATGGTCATTACATTTTCACTTTGTCAAAGCAAAGAAAGCATGTACTGTAGAAAAAACGTACAGTGAATTCTCCTCTTTCTGTCACAAAGTATACAGTGCCCTCCACTAATATTGGCACCCTTGGTAAATATGAGCAAAGAAGGCTGTGAAAAATTATGTGAAAACAATTCACAAAAATGCTCTTATGGATATCGAACAATTGCAAACAAAACACAGGTTTATATATATATATATATATCTTTGTTAAATATAGGTGGGTAACAATTATTGGCACCCTTTTAGTCAATACTTTGTGCTACCTCCCTTTGCCAAGATAACAGCTCTGCGTCTTCTCCTATAATACCTGATGAGGTTGTAGAATACATGGAAAGGGATCTGAGACCATTCCTCCATACAGAATCTCTCCATATCCTTCAAATTTTGAGGTCCACGCTGGTGGACTCTACTCTTCAGTTCACCCTACAGGTTTTCTATGGGGTTCAAGTCAGGGGACTGTGATGACCATGGCAGGATCTTGATTTTGTGGTCAGTAAACCATTTTTTTGTTGATTTTGATGGATGTTTTGGATTATTGTCCTGCTGGAAGATCCAACCACGGCCCATTTTAAGCTTTCTGGCAGAGGCAGTCAGGTTTTCATTTAATGTCTGTTGATACTTTTCCATATGGTGCGCCAAAACCACCTCTGGTGTTTATTGCCAAAAAGCCTTCCTTGCTCTCTCACACACACACACACACACATATATATGAATGTAAAGGGGAACTTACCCTTGCAGATCTCTCCATTGTGTAGGCAAGACCAGAGTGCACAATGTCCTTCTCAGAGGCACCCTACACATTACAGAAAAGCTATATTAGACCAGCGTACTGAATAATAGACCAGAACTCAATCATTTATCAAGTAAATGAGACATCTAAAACAGTTACATGTTCATTACTAGTTCGTTAAAACATAATGGAATACAACGGATTTCACAAGCATGATTGTGCGACAGTTTCCTCAAGACTTGACGAATATAGCTAAAGCCTTCAGCCAGTTGAAAACTGCTATATACAAAATTATTTAACCCATGTTTACTCAATATAAGCAGCTAAATTAAAATGAAATAATCTTATACCCCATTTACATCTTATCCTGAAAAGATTTTAACCACATGCATTTACACTTCAAGCAACCTCTGATTGGCCAGACTGATATGCATTTCAATTCAATATGCAAATTAGTCAGGCACGTCATTCACAGGTCATGTGTGTCACCTGATGGGCGGGGTTTTTGTTGTTCAGTGTGGCTTGGAGAAACAGCTGCAGTTACACTTGTATAACGTGCCTAAAATGCTTCACGCAATCAGATATAAATATGATTTTTAATCATAGTGAATCGGGTTTGTTTGCACTTTTATTTTTGTGGATAAACTCTATCTGGATGCAATCCTCATACACAACACGCATGACATGACCATTATTTGTGAAACAATCAGATACTGTAATAAGACCGAGTCATTAAAAAGGAGGGGGGATCATGAAAATGAGTGGATGTGCAAATCGCGCAGTAATACATCATCTCTCAGTGAGAAAACCTGCCTCTTTTCAATATTTTATTTATA
>JANDJT010000032.1:7743665-7756754 GCA_024331685.1 Stegophilus panzeri
TTTTCCACTGCCATTTTGAATGTTGAATGAGTGTGTTCAATAAAGACATGAAAGATCAGAATTTATTTTGTGTTATTTTTTTTAGACACATTATATTTGTCAGTACTCTTGACTTAGATGAAGATCAGATCACATTTTATGACAACTTTATTCAGAAAACCATGAAATTCCAAAAGGTTCACATACTTTTTCTTGTAACTGTATATTCTAGGGCTGCAACTAACGATCATTTTCATAATCGATTAGTTGGCCGATTATTTTTTTGATTAAACGGTTGGGGGGGGCAAACTTTCAGTACCATTTTTTGTTCATTTAAAATAAAATCTACAAACTGAGTGTTACACACATAAACTTCAGACTAAAACTTACACAACTGTTTGTCCAATTATATACAACTGAAAAGAACCCAATACACACAGACACATACCAGAACATATATAAACTAATACATGATATAAACTAATATACAAGTTTATATTATATAATAGTATTTATGCATTACTTTTTATAAATGGTTACGTTGACATAAACAGTAAACTGAAGAAAGTCATTGTCGGTGACTCTGGGTATTAGGCTAAAGCTAGCGGCGTCACGTTACGTGCGTTTGCCATCATGCACCGTCGACTAGGAAGCAGCTTATACTTCCGGTTAGTAAAAAAACCGCTAGTGTTCCATTTGAGACGATATTACCTTTGTAAAATCCATACACTAGACAGTAGAGTACACAGTACATAGTGTAAGTGTATAGTACTTCATTTGGGACACAACTGTAGTATTTACTCTCCAAAGCGTGTTTTCAGGAACAGAAGTAAAGTAGTGAGTAAATATACCCCGTGCCTTGCAGACCAACTAATCGATAATGAGATTTGTTGACAACGATTTTCATAATCGATTATTATCGATTCGTTGTTGCAGATATAAAATTTTCAGAACAATGCCATCTACCTTACAAACTAACACTTGCCTAGCAAGCTCTAAAGTTGGAAAAGTGCAAAAAGGTCAACTTCAGGAAAATTCACAAAAGTCTGTGAATATAGAAGTTGTTCTATGCAAAGTGACTTACAGTGTGAGCAATAGTGTTGGCGTAAGTATCGGCGATCCAGGACATCTCCCTCTCACCGGTGCTCATATCAGGGGCAGGGACATCAATACCCGGTCCTGAGAGGAGACAGAAAGGGAAGTGAGACGTTTTATTAACCTGACAGCTACCCAAAAGTGGCAAAGAGGTGTTGAGGTATGAATACACACACACACACGCACACACGCACGCATGCGCACGCGCACACGCACACACACACACACCATGTGAACAGGTATGGTATACGAGTTACACTCGCAGCACAAACAAAGGCAACATGAGTGCATATCAAATTTCATTGTGCAGGATGAAAAAACTAATTTGTGGTTAAATTATAACTCTTACTTCTCATATCTTCAATTAAGTCAACAAGATGTAGAAATCATTCATATATATTGCTTATCTTTATAATATAGAAGTAAATCACTGAATAAATACTAAACATAATCATGGCACTACAATAAGTAATTAAGTGTTCATAGTGTATATATATATATATATATATATATATATATATATATATTTATATATTTTTAGCGAGGCAAAAATGTCACTACCGAAAGTCTCAATCTGAGGCCAGTTTCAGTGAAATTTCTTCTTTTCTTCCTGTGCTCATATTTTGGAATTGAAGCTCACTGTATATTGCAATGACAAAAATTAATAACTATTACAAAAATGACAACATTTCATGGATAAGGTTGCAGTCTATGGTCGCTGATATACGGATGTGACTGGAGAGAAGGAGAGATCACACATCGCCATGTTGGCTCAAAATTATTGCTCAGAATACACATATCTCCGATAGCTCAGATATCTCTGAAGAGTATCTTAATCGTGATATTGATTAGGGTTGGGCGAGATGACAAAATATCATATCACAATACCTGAGGACATTTCTACAATACACGATGCGCATCACCATATATAATTTAGCTAAAAAAACTGTCCGCAAAACAGTAGTAAAAAAAAACAAAAAAAAAAAACATTAAACTGACTTTAATGGTACTTTTCTTTAATGACTACAAAGTCAAAGAGGATTATTATTTGTTTTTATTATGTCAAATCAACGGCATCCATTCAGTACCATTTAATTTGTAATTATTAAAAACATTTAAAAAAATACATTGCCATACCAACGATGTCTCTGAAAAGTGTATCATGTAATCATATCACTATATTGATATTATATCGATATAATCGCCCAGCCCTGATATTGCTGATATATTGCTAAATTGCTCAGCATTAAGGGTCTGGGGGGAGGGCTGGTTACTAATTTATTAATTAAACTCAGGTTACTGCTCAGTTTGATATCGTATGAGAGTTTCTAATCTCTGCATCACTCGAATCTTCACTCTGCTACTGCCACCTGCCATAGGCGGGGGTTACGGATGAGGCATCTAGATAAACACAATCCCAAAAACAGCTCTGGTGGAGGAGGGAAGCAGGAGGTCACTTCCGAACAATACAGAGAGAAAAGCTCTTCCAGACCAGGAGAACAAGGAGACGTTAAAGAACGTAACTTCTACGGAAGGATTACAGGCAGTGTTATTGTAAGATTATACATCCTCGGGTATGTTTCTGGTAATACATCCGTGACCATTTATCTCAGTGTAATCAGGGATCAGAGAGCAGGGTTTTTTATTTATTTATTTATTTTTATCAGGGTTGAAGCTTGCTCTACAAATATCAGAAGGTTTGCTTAAAGGGAAACATGACTTATTTGCTAAGCAATAAAAGCACTGGGATGGATTCGGCACCACCTGGCAGCTGAATGATTTCTAAAGCATTTGTCTGAGAAAAAGCAAACATTATCAGTGTTAATGCTACTCACCGATGAATCCCTTTTTGGCAAGCTCAATGGTGAATCTTCTTGTGATTTTCTCCAACTCATTGTCCTACACAGCATCAACAACCAAATTAGCCAAATGAAATCATATTCAAATTATAAAAACAAATCATTGTGCAGACAGTTCAAAGTCAGCTAAGATATTCTTTTCATTTGGATCAAAAAAAATTGCATTATGAATATATAAAAACAATTGTTTGCACTTTGCATGTCATGTCAATGACCAAAAATAAACCAAAAAATACAAAAAAATTAACCCAGCTAGTTTGTTCCAGCTTTGGCGCTGATCAGCACTTACACATTGGAGGGCACAAAGACTGCTTAGCTAGCAGAGTGCAACATTTCAATACATGCTAATTAAATAAAAAGCTAAAAAGCTAATTAATCTGCTTGTATTTTAGACCAGAGAATGAACAGGGATCTAAAGAGAGATTATTGGAAAGTACATTTAGGACAAGGAAGAGGTCTAAATGCGCTTCCTCTGTCTCTGTATTGATCGCCACAGCGATCTGCTCCCTCCATTAAGTCAAAGAAGTGAGAACAATAACGGCTATAAAAAGAGAGAGAGATCCACGTCTACAAAAACACAAGTTCACAGAGTTCACCTAAATAATCACGCGGCATTTATTCAGGAATACAATAAGGACATGGAATCTGAGAAAAGACTATCTGTGTTATGAATTCAGATTGTAGAGAGCAAGCTGCCTGGAGATTAGACGTTCATGCATTGGTTACTATTCATTTCCCTGGAGCGTTGTACTTACAGAGAAATTTTTGGTGTTGATTTTGACTCCAGCTTTAGCACCTCCAAATGGCACATCTAGGGAAGAATTGCAAGCATTTTTAAATACTTATATATTTTTAAATCATTAATAACACACAGACAATAACATGGCATCTGAGTTTGCATACGCGCTGCAACAGAATATGCAGGATTGAACGCTTATTTGTGCCACTACTGCTTGAATACACTGCATCTATTTTTAAAAAAAATTTGTGATGCAACTTACGGAGTTTTTTGTGCTTTTTTTTGTGGAAAACCACTTGAATTGGTGAAATCGCAATTGCACAAAAACGTTTTATACGTTTTACCTTGTACGTTTTATACGGTCTTTCACTGTGATGTTTGTTGGTAAATGAGACCTTTTAGTTGTTCTCATGTTCGACGCAGGTGAATCGAAGAATGCTTTGGCTGAATACGCGTCGTGATGAGGCCACATGACGCGTCTCGGCTCAAATCTGCGGAAAATCTACGGTAATTCTGAAAAATTGCAAGCTCCTCCGAATATTGCGGCGTTTGCTTGATTTTACGTTAACTTCTGTGATTGCAAAATCGCGAAAATCCTGGAGAGGCCGATAAAACAGATTGTGCTGCAGATGAGGTATATAATGCAACAGGCGGTGGGAACTATTATGAACGTCAGTAAGGAGAATGCTCCCCCACTCCTTCTCTAGATTTTGAACCTACTTTTGTGTCAGGCAACTACAAACAAAAAAACTAATAGCCTGTACATGAAATCTACTTGTCCGAGATGCCCAAACTACTGATTTGTCCAGGACTAACTGTAGAGCCACTTACCCACAACAGCACATTTATAGGTCATCAGCGAGGCCAAGGCTTTGACTTCATCCACAGACACATCTGAGCTGTACCGGATACCTACAAAGACGCAACAACAGAAATGCAGAAAAGCCAGTATTATCAAGGTGAAACTGAAGAAGACTGAATTCTCTTTTCGCTACTTTCATCTGGAAATGAAAGTTAATCACTGGTAATAACTGGACTAATATCTCACTCTAATTAAACCAGCTTCATGTAATTGCTACAATCAGCACAGTAATCAGACTAAAGAAAATGTTCTTGCCATGCTAAATCATTCTCCCAGAATAGTTAAAGAGATGGGTTATGTGTTGACAGAGAGAACTGGACAATGTCTTTGGTGTTGAAGCAGCACGCCTGCATCCTCAACTAACATTTTGCTGCTTTGTAAAAAGCCAAACTCAGTCATGACAGAGAGAAAGGAAAGAAAATCACTACAGCTATTTATTCTTTTGAATGAGGCTAATAGGAGGAATAGAATAGAAACAGATCTCCATGCAGAATACTGGTATGCTGAAAACTGAGAGCTTTACGTCATGATTCGACAACGATTCAATTATACAAAACACAATTATTTTGCAGAGTGTGGGAGCACTCGCGGTACAGGATGAATTCGAGAAGCAGACTTCACTATTATAATCACTGACACACATCCAAGGCTGTTACAGCAGGTCTGCATAATACAGACAAAAAATAGCATACTACACGTTTATTACTACACAGTACACACCACATCTGTCTAGGGATGGGCGATATCTTATCATTTGTGATATACCTGTCTTCCCGCGATAATAACGATAAAGCCTAGTTGATGACGTGTTTCTGTGTGCGACGGTCTGCGCCCCGTTCGCAGCTCATGGGCATAGCAAAAACAAGTACGGCGGAAGGCGGACGTGAAACTGAGGAGGAGTTTATCGCTAAACGAGGAGCTACCTCTACAATCTGGAACTGGTTCGGTTACAGAAAATCAGTTTACTTTTAGATCAATGTTTGTGTTTCTGAGGCTCTCAAGATCACGGCTATCACTTGTAGCCAAAAACAGCGGTGCACGGTACTATATTTATATCATCACCGATATCATTATCGCAGCAAATACCAGAAAATATCGTGATATAGTGATATAGTGATAAGTCCATATCGCCCATATCGCCCATATCGCCCATCCCTACATCCGTCATGCAATCTCTTTAAACAAACTGGTAAAACCTTCAATGTGACACATTCATGTGGCCAAAATTAAAGGGGTGGTTTGTAATATTTAAGTGTTAGCACTATAATAAACATTACATTTTAAAATAGATGTTAGAAAAACCGCAATTCACAAATACAAGAGCCCGGACTAGTTTCTTCATTTAAGGCTTTCAAGGCATTCTGTTTTACATTTGTTTCTGGCTCGGAAATTAACCCTTTGATTTAAAAGGTAAAGGATGTGGCATGTGAAGTTTCAACAAAGAGAACATATCATTTACTTGGAATTTGTTTCCCAAGGCAAGCCAGCTACTGCGAGAAAGGGGTAAATGTCAAGGCGATTAAAAACATTTAACAGACGTAAACAGATTTCAACAAAACTTTATTTCAGTTTTTAATTTCATTTATACTCTATAAAATCTGCTTTTCTGCTTTGATGCCAACTTAATCAGGTTGGGGAGTGAGTGTACTGTGTGTGTGTGTGTGTGTGTGTGCGTGGCAGCTAATCTCCTAAGCAAGTCCATCATAAATCCTAATAAACGTCTACTACGGTGGAGAGCAGATCCTGACAGCTATATCAAATCCAATTTCGCAGGTCAGCACTGTGCAACACAGGACAGCAACTTCTATTTCAGATAGAAATGAAGCTGTGAAACATCGTGTTATACCCTCAATAAAATACCGGCGATAAAGGACAGACATGCTATGGCATCAGTACACATACCCCAGTGAACATTTTTCATTCTGTATAATGGAAACACTACATGCAGCCTTTCAGTGACCCTCTCCTCTCCACTAATATGTGGTGTGTGGTGGGCGTTCTGGCGCACTATGGCTTCCGTCGCATAATCCAATCATCTAGGTGGATGCTACACACTAGTGATGGTTGAGGAGATCGAGCCCCCCTCCTCCCCCGCCCCATACTATGTAAAGTGCTTTGAGTGTCTAGTAAAGCGCCATATAAATGTAACGGTAACTAACTAACTCAGATTTTAAACACATGCAAACCCCAGTAATGTTCTGCACTGTAACACAGGGAAGGAAACATGATCTAAAACAATACAATTTAGTTCAAGATCCAACATTTACAAACAAATTCCTCTGAAATTATTTCAGTGCCCTGCATTTTAGAAAGGACTACTTTGGAAGACAGAAAGCGTGGGAGAGAGGTTGATAGGGGGTGTGTGTGTGTGTGTGTGTGTGTGTGTGTGTGTGTGTGTGTGTGAGAGAGAGAGAGAGAGAGAGGGAGAGAGGAATAACTCTTCTGCTTGCCATCCACTGGTTAAACACAAGTCTGGACACTCACATAACTTACCTGAAAGTCATGTTCATATCATGGAGTCAGTCACAGATGTAAAAGTCTCAGAAAAGCATATTTCATATCATATCATATCATATCATATCATATCATAAGTGTCATATTGTCTAGTCCTTACTTCATTCCTTGTTTGTCCTTATCTCATGGCCAGAAATTTGCTGATTACATGATAATAAATGATTGAGCAACATGTAGGACATTACAATATCATTGTTGCAGAAGACGTAATTGCACAGCAAGCTTGCTTTGTTTTCTGCAGACCCACAATGAGCAACTGTCAGTCAAATACCTGTATAATTAAAGGATTATAGGAATAAAATGAATAGCTAATTTTAAACAATAGCCGAACAGTATTACAGGTCTGTCTGGCTTCTCTTGTGTCGTTAACAGTCTGCTTTACAGAAATCAGGATACCGACAAACCGGAAAATAATCTTTAGGTCTTTTTCACCAGCTGGAAAACTCGAACACGACCTGCCCTGAACATGGAAACGACTACCCTCGTGACCCTCGTGCCAGACATCCAGGAACTCTGAGGCCCTGTGGTTACAAATGCATTTGTGTCATGCAGCTAATAAATACGGGTGCCTGGGCCAGTACGATCCACCCTCCCCCAACCCACCCTCGCAAAAACACCCTCTGGACAGACTACGTCACGTCCTCAACTTATAATTTACCCCTAACGGTCTTCTTCCTTCCACACCTCATATCCTCAAGCACAGGAATGCACCACTGTTCTTAAACATCAGCGCAACATGTATTACACACCTCTCTATTCCAGTATTTTGAGCTACTTTCTGATGGAATTATTAATAGAGTCTGAAGGACACAAGAGCACTGTGTTGATGGATTCATGATGAGTTACAGACGGCTAACGTGCTTTGGAGCAGTGTTCTGTCCATTCAAATTTTACCATACCTGATTTCAGTCACTGTAATGTAGACATTAATCTCACACACTCTCTCACACTCACACACAGATCCAACCAAGTGTCCTCTAAGAAAGGGATAGGATTGAGTTGTTGGTTTGTTTTGTATTTTTTTTTTTCTTTTTTAATTAAGTTTAAGGCATTTGGGGAAATGTAGCTTGTAGCTTTTTCTTGTAGCTCTTTAATGCCATAAGGACAACTCCATGTCCTTGTCTCCTTGTCTCCACGTCCCATGATAGTCAAGTTTATAAACATGACCCTGACTTCTTACATTATGAAAAGGGATTAGACTATACAATACAACGAATGTTGCATATGATATATATATATATATATATATATTTTATATATATAAGTATACATTTAAGTTAGTGCAAATGGTGAGAACAATATTGCAGTAATTAAAACCAAAGCTATTTGACTAGCTCCTGAAAATAGCACGCTAGTCCCGGGAACTAGCAGAGAGCCCCTGGCTGCGTCCTGATTAACCCTCAATGAAAGTTGAGTGCACTATGTACGGTGTACAATCCGTTATGTCATACCCTAAGTAGTGTTCGAATGTAGTGTGTGAGGAGCAATTTGGAACTTATTTCTCTAACTAACGTTATAGGCGTATGCTAGCTCTCAGACTTGAGACCTGACTCATTGTAAAGAAAAACAGCGAAAATGTGAAAGTATTTGTAAAGAAAGAAACAAACAAACATATTATACCTCCTTTGCAGGGAGTTCTATGTTGGCTGTGCTGTGCCCGGTAGCCCTCGATAACCTCCCACTCTCCGTTGTCTCTCTTGATGGGGAAAGACACGCTGAGGACGTGGTTGCACGGCTTGATGATCTTCAGGATCCCCCGGACTCGGTGTCTCTTCTGCTCCGGTGTCTCTCTCGTCTTCAGGTCCTCCACTAGCTTGTTCTCCACGATGGCGGCGCCGCGGTCAAAGAAGCCCTCCACCATCCTGAAGAAGTTGGGGTCGTCCTCTTTATCCGCAGCGTCGCTATAGTGCCTTAGCCGCATTACAGATGATGAAGCCGGCATCGCTGCCTCCACACACCCCGCCGCAAGAGCGCTGCCTGCTCCGCGGCTCACAAGCTCTCCGAAATACCGGTACATTTCGACCAAGGAAAGCGGTTGTTGTTTTTTTTTTTTTTTAATGGAAAATTAAAATAAACAAAAGGATAGCAAAGAGGTCTGCAAAGGAAACGAAAGTGAACAAGGACTGCACGACCTCTTCTACACTGAGCTTCGTTCAGTATTGAAATGACAGCCCTGGTGCCATCCCCCCTCGCTTTAAAAGGCACTGCGAAGTGCGCAGAGCTAGTGCACTCGGCACAAAGGGCACTAGGGGGCTCTTTTCTAGGGGATGAGCACCTTCCCCAATACACTACACTGTATGGCTAAATGCATGTGGACATCTGAACATCACACCCATATGTGGTTTTTCCCCAAACTTGTGCCACAAAGGACATGATATGACAATGCTCCTGTGCACAAAGTGAGATCCATGAAGACATGGAGAAGGTTGGTGTGGAAGAACTCGAGTCTGCACAGAATCCTACCCTCAACCCCACTGAACATATTAGGGATGAACTGGAACGCTGACTGCACTCCAGACCTCATCACCAAACATCAGTGCCTGACCTCACTAATGCTCTTGTGGCTGAATGAGGACACATCCCAACAGCCACACTACAAAATCTAGTGGAAAGCCTTCCAAGAAGAGTGGAGGTTAATATAACAGCGAAAGGGGGATTAAATCTGGAATACGATGTTCAAAAGCAGATATGGGTGTGACAGTCAGGTGTCCACAAACTTTCAGCCATGTAGTGTAGTTCAGTAGTCTGACCATGTCATTTTCAGAGATATAATGTGTAGTCCTGGGATGGAAGGAGGGGGATGCAGTAAAAAAAAAAAAAAAAAAAAAAAAAAAAACGTTTACACTGTTGCTTATTTTATTTGATTTTATTTATTTGTATTTTTTCTTGAAAATTTTTGTTGTGGCCAAAACCTGAGATTGCTGTTTTTGCCTGTTTTTTTTTTTCATACATACCTAATATACATAGATTAGCTTTAACATTAAAACCATCTTCCTAATATTGTGTAGGTCCTCCTTCTGTCGCCAAAACACCTCCTACCTGGCAAGGCATGGACTCCAGAAGACCTCTGAAGGTGTGCTGTGGTATCTGGAACCAATAAGTTAGCAGCAGATCCTTTAAGTCCTGTAAATTGTGAGGTGGGGCCTAAATGAATCGGACTTGTTTGTTCAGCACATCCCACAGACGATCAATCAGATTGAAATCTGGGGAATTTGGAGGCCAAGTCAACACCTTGAACTCTGTCATGTTCTTCAAACCATTCCTAAACAATTTTTGCAGTGTTGCAGGGTGCATTATCCTGCTGAAAGAGGACACTACCATTAGGGAAATGGCAAGTGACACATGCACCCGGCCTTCCACATGATGTAAAAGAAAACATACTCCATGGTCCAGTTCTGATGCTCACGTTCCCATTGTAGGCGCTTTTGGTGGTGGACAGGGGTCAGCATTGGCATGCTGACTGGTCTGCGCTGCACAGCCCCACACACATCAAGCTGCAATGCACTGTGTATTCTGACACCTTTCTATCATAGCAAGCATTAACTTTTTCAGCAATGTGTACTACAGCAGCTCTTCAGTGAGATCAGACCAGACGGGCTAGCCTTCGCTCCCCACATGCATCAGTGAGCCTTGGGTGCCCATAACCCTGTCACCGGTTCACTGGTTGTCCTTCCTTGGACCACTTTTGGTAGGTACTAACCACTGCATACTGGGAACACCCCACACGTTTTGGAAAAACTCTGACCATCACAATTTAGCCCTTGTCAAAATCTCTCAGATCCTTACGTTTGCCCATTTTTCCTGCTTCCAACACACCAACTTTGAGAATGGACTGTTACATGCTGTTACATATATCCATCCTTTAACAGGTGCCTTTGAAACAAGATAATCAGAGTTATTCACTTCACCTCTCATTAGTTTTAAATTTATGGCTGATTGGTGTGCTTGCTTGATTGAATTGAACCCATTCTTATGTCAGAGTGTCTGAATGGTTTATTTATTCTTATTCTTGGTTATTATAGGACACTATTACCAGTCTTGTTGGTGGTTTAGATGAATCAAGGTTAAGCACATTTGCTCTAGTGTCAATAAATATACATGGAAGAGCAACAGCATTGAGGTATGTTTGCAGCAGGAAAGGCTAATCGTATACAACTCTATTTTATGTTCTACATGATAAGAATGTCAAAATCCCACTGTATTTCACTACCCGGAATTACGACCTGCTGTAGTGTTGCTATAGTTTTCTGAATGAAAAAGAAAAGGTGTGTGTGTGTTATTGTTACTAATCAATAGTGGCTAGTGGACACAAAAATCCCCTCTTAAATAGATAACAGAATGTCATCCCAGGATCAGAAATTATGTAGAAATTGAAAAAGCCCTGTATAGAAAGTTTCATGGTTGTCTTGCTTGGTAAGTCATTCTCCTTCATTAGTTTGTGGTTAATGATTTAATCCTGTTTCATAGACAAGACCTTTACCCATTACCTGTTTGTCAAACTCAATCAGCATAATGCTTGCATTCAAGGACACCTCTAAAGCGGCATGTTTTATAACTATTCAAACCTAGCCATCACAATAACACTAACATTAAATATTAATAACTAAGCTGGGCAATGAATCCTCTACCGCAGGGTTTCTCAGGCGGGGTTCGTGGTGGAATTGCAGGGGGTTTGTGAGACAGTGATGACAATGTCAAAGTCACATTAAGGAAAATTTTAATAATATACTAGTTAATACTACTACTACTACTACTACTAATAATAATAATAAGTTAAAACTAAATGAATGCTGGAATGAACAATTCGTTCCAGCATTTTATTGTAACCTCATAAGTAAAATGTGATACTATTTGATTGAATTACTCATGGGTCATGTCATGGGATAATAGTTCTTAGCACGTGAGATTTCAACATAAAATACAGTGTTAGCGTGGTAATACACTCTACATGACTAAAAACATCTTCATCTTTACAATGCCTTACAATCTATGAAAACTGACAAATATGTTGTCAGTAAAAGTATATCACAAGAGGAGGAACACTGAAGCACAAAAATGAGACAACAAAAATTCCTAAGTGGGAAGCATGCATGAAAACAAAACATGGAAACGTGTCCACAAAACCAGTTGAATGTTTCAAGGAAGGCTGCATAGCTTAAAACATCAGTAAAAAGATGACGTAAAAAGTTTTCAAAATGTAAATGTTTCACTTAATGTTAGCCTGCCTGAAATCTCAGGGGGTGCTTAAGGCAAATAATTTAGGTTGAAGATGCTCAGCTGACAAAAAATAAAGGTTGGGAACCCATGCTCTATTGTATAAAACCCAATGACAGACTGGCTTCTGAATCAGGCTGTCATAGTCAAACGATATGTTCAGTGAACAGTGAAAACAGGAATTGCATTTTGCTGACGCTGACTACACAGCTTTTAGCACTGACCCTAAATTGGCCCGCATGGACTCTGCCCAGCAGATAAGATAGGTAAGAGAGCAACCTTGGGAAACGCAGCGTTACACTCTTTCCTGCACCAGCCAGCTTCACAAGTCAGTGGCGATGACCTGTAAAGTCTGGTTCTGTCCGGAGTGATAGGATCTCAGGTTTCTATGGACTCTCAAAGTGCAAGATAAGAATGAGATCTTACAGTACCAAAGTGTCAAGTGCTAAATTTGCACTCTAAGTTAATCAAAAATTTGATTATTTTATTGGTTAATGTTATGTTCACTAATGTCATTTTAGTGAACCTTTTTATTCCTTATTACAATTTGGTGCATATAAAAGAGAAAAATTGTTAACATAGACATGTCCAACACTTAAAGATATATTTTTTTGGACTAGAAAAGAACCTTCTCACCAATATTGACTCTAAACTATCTAGTGTTAACTTGTGTTATTCTGAGCAACTGTCTTAGGTTTAACTCTGGGGCTTGTATATATACATACACATATATACAGTATCTCACAAAAGCCCCTCACATTTTTGTAAATATTTGATTATATCTTTTCATGTGACAACACTGAAGAAATGACACTTTGCTACAATGT
>JANDJT010000032.1:7756854-7767892 GCA_024331685.1 Stegophilus panzeri
CACTTTTGTGAGATACTGTATATATATATATATATATATATATATATATATAGAGAGAGAGAGAGAGAGAGAGAGAGGCTACAATGTGCACAGATTCAAGTGAACAGTTAAAAATTGGAAAAATGTTGTGTGTATATATACACACTGATTGCCCTTCAAAAGGTCAGTCAACCTTATATATTGTCACCAATACTAGAATGGTTACAATAGTATATAATGTTTATTTTAATATTTAAAAATATGCAACCATATAAATTGACTTATTCCGTGGACCTTCATCTGATGGCAAAGGGCATCAAAAAACCTGATGTGGTTTTTTTTTTGTGTGTGTTTTAAAAAAAAAAAAAAAAATTATCAAGTAAAACCATAAAAAAACAGTCATAAAGTACAGCCTGTGATAAAGGACACATTCCCGGCATGCACTGTTTTTTTCTCCTCTCTACTCTGTCCTCCTGTTCAGTAGCCTGTCACTGGGGGTGTGTGTTTCATCATGGTTATGTTTTACTGAAGGGAGTGTGAGCACATCATTGGCTCACACACAGACAACACCCACCATGTGGTTGGATGAGGGAGAAGGTGGGGAGACAGTAAATTAGTGCTTTGACCCACTCCACATGCGAGATTCGGCTAGAAGATAATACTCAGTTCTGTACATGTCTAATACAGGCTTTCACCAATATATTTCCTGGGAAGAGTGTTTGTTTGGTGCAGTGTTTAATTACAATGTCCCTCTTGCTGTTATTCTCAGTGTGAGGAAAATCAGCACTTGGCAGTGAGCCTACAAGGCACTAATGGCCTCTTAAGCCATAGCCAGAACATTATTAGAGTGAATACAAATTAATTATGCGTCATTATTTCTTATATATTAAAAAAGATCTAATATAAAACATGACATATTTGAAACAATAATAAAAGAAATGTACATTCTGTATATGGAATGCCAAAGAGGCAATACAGGATACAAAAAGCATGATATGTGTGAAAAGTGTTAAAACGTAATCAACATGAAATCAGAATTTGATACAGGAGATCAACTAATTTATAAAATCTCCATATTTTACTTTTAGGGTTTAATTTAATTTGACATTAAAACTTATTCATAGCTGAATTTTAGGGAAATACTTATTGAGGTGACAGAGCACTCAAAGAAACGTATTAATACAGATGCACAAGTGAATACACAAGTTTAACTGAGAGAGCGAGAGAGCGAGAGAGAGAGAGAGAGAGAGAGAGAGAGAAATATGGCACTCGGTTGGCATTTGGCACATGTTATATTCCTCCACAGCAAACACACCAGAGCTCTTGGCCGGTTTGCTACAGCCTCTTACAGTGGACACTAGTCACGCAAAGGCTAAAATAAAGTATTACAATTGTGGCATTAAGAATCAAAAACACAATTTCCATGTGTAAAACCTCCTTTGTCTTGATTGACTGGTAATTTGATTAGCTGTTGAGGTTATTCTAAAGGCATTGCTTTGTTTAATATCAGGGTTAAATACAAAAATCAATGAAAACAAGTGATGTGTTTATTCACCAATAACCAGTAGGCTGTTGGGTGAATCTACTGACCAATTCACATGAAGATCAATAATGGGATAATAAGAAAAAATATATCCAGCTGACACAAATACTTTCCAGCAAGCATCGTTGGTATGATCAGTATGTCTATAGTTCTGAAAAACTTGCTAGTTACTGTCTCACTCATCTCTCAGCTCATCAAACCTCAGCAAACGGAGTATTGTGGGCATATAGTGGATATAGAAAGTCTACACACCCCTGTTAAAATTGCAGGTTTTTGTGATGTAAAAAAAATAATAATTCAACCAAGGTAAATCATGTCAAATCTTTTTTCACCTTTAATGTGATATAGCAACCAACAAAAAACAAATAGAAACATTTTATAGAGTTGGAAAGGGAAGAAAAAAAAAAAGACCATGTGAAGGCCATCATCAACAACATGGAGAAAATGGGGCACTGTGATGACATTACCAAGAACGGGACATCCCTTTAAAACAAAGAACATAAATACAATTAATCAGGGATGCTGACAAGAGACCTACAGCAACATTAAAGGAGCTCCAGGAACATGTGGTAAGTACTGGTCACTCCCTGCAACGATCTTTGTATTCTTCACATGTCTGGGCTGTGGGGTATGGTGGCTAGACAGAAACCCTTTTTCAGGAAAACAAAACATCTAAACTTGCCTAAATCACCCCAACCATGTGCCATGGTTTGATGAGACCAAGGTAGAACTTTTGGGGCAAAATTCTAAAAGATATTCTTGGTGCAAAAACAAGACAGCTTATTACCCAAAGATTACCATACCTAAAGTGAAGCATGGTGGTGACAGCATTATGCTATGTGGCTGTTTCTCTTCAACCGGGACTGGGGTTCTAGTTAAGATAGAAGGAATCATGATGTAAAAACCCACTCTCCTACACATACTACCCCTGTAATTAGGTAAAGGAAGAGCCTCCTATATGTCAATGAATATTTTTCAGCTTTACTACTAGCTAAGTATATCTCAAAATCATGAAAGTCCAATGTTCAGACATGCCTCCAACAATATCTCGGTATTATTTATAATTCTATTATGTAAGGCAACTGTTTATATCTGCATGTATTGTATACAGATGCATTAAAGACATGATGAGCTATAACCACTCTTGATTTTCTGAGCATTTGTATTTAGCAGGAAAATGTTGCTTATATTGTTAGGCCAGATGAGGGCGCCATATAGCTGTCAGATACTAGACAATAGATTCAGAATCAGAAAGACAGTAAAATTTTTTACTTTGCTCTTTTAACAGAGACTAAACTGAAACAAATCCGTGAATTAGACAGGTACGGGGAAAAATAGGATTCAAAAATGGAAAGAATATATAATATAAGATCATAACATCATATAGAATATAACAAGACGTGCAAAATGATGAGTGCTGTATGAACCAGTTTGAGATGACATGCACTAGCTGGGAATATACAGTAAATTCAGCAATGTGCTGGTTTGTGTTAATGAAATTTGTCCTGACCAGGACTACAGCTCAGTGGAAGAAACTGTCTCTATGTCTAAAGAGTTTTAGTATTATGGTTCAGTATCTCACCATGAAGGGTGTGATTAAACAAGTGGCTAGCAGAGTGTGAGAGGTCACAGACAATCTTACATTTACATTTATGGCATTTGGCAGACACCCTTATCCAGAGCAACTTACATTTATCTCATTTATACAACTGAGCAGTTGAGGGTTAAGGGCCTTGCCCAAGAGCCCAGCAGTGGCAGTGCTGGGATTTGAATTCACAACCTTCCTATCAGTAGTCCAACATCATAACCACTGAGCTACCACTGCTTTAACTGTACTCTTCTTGGCTCTGCTGTCATAATGGTTGGTGAGGAAGGGGAAGTCACAGCCAATGATCTTCTCTTCAAATCGAATAAAACATTGGTTGTAGGTGGTAGAACCAAACAAAACACTGGTAAATATCTTCAACTGCCACATGTCCTTCTTCGTGATGGTTGGGGGGGATGTCATCATCAACTTTAAAATTTTTTACAGAAGGATCTTTGCAGACGCAATTGTTGGTATGGATGGTGAAGAGTCAGGGGTGATAACACACAATCATGGTGAAGAGTCAGGGGTGATAACACACAATCATCAGGTGATTAAGTGTTGAGGTTTAGAGAATCTAGTGCTCCTTCCCTAAAGACCAGATTGGTGTACTTGGCTTTTCTGTACAATGAATGCTGGGTAATGACTGTTTAAAGGGACTCTCCCTTATTCATAACCTTCCAAATGATACCTCAGCATCCAGTATTAAGGCCCACAAGACCTTAAAGGGCTTTTCTGTGTTCAACAGATTTGGTTATGCCTGGTAAGTTTCATAACACATAAAAGGACCCACTCTGAGTGCTAAACACAAAGAATTACACACACAGAGATTCATTACATAATCACAATCATAAGCACAGAGACAGAACCACACATCCACAGATTTACTACACACATAAGCACCCATGACACATACGACAGACAGAAGTGTGTAAGTGTAGGAGAGCTGCAAGGCAAAGAGTTGAACAAGTTCCCACGAGAAAGCTCCTGTCGTGTCCCTCGCTACCGGAAGCTGTGGTTAATGTGGGTTTTGTTCTGTGTATATAACACAGCATCGGCTTGCCTGAGAGACAACATCACAAAACACTGCAGACGTGAAGTCAGTTACAACCTCATAAGCTCAACGACTGTATTTTTATTCAAATAGTGCACTATCCAGTTCAGAGCATTCTCGAATCATGCTACTCAATGGCCAATCACAGTTATAACCATGTTACATTGAGAACTTATAATCAATGTCCCTCACAAAGCTACAGAATGGCTTCCCTAATACAGTCACCTCAAAAAGTCACTCAGAGGTCGCACAGGATGTTGTACCCAGATATAATCACAGACAGGTTTCTCTTGTGTCTCAACTAACTGCCAATGTCAGTGAAGCGTAAGCTCTATTTATAACTGTAACTATGAAAGACATAGGGGGCAAAGGATTTAATATTTCACTTATTCTTTTTTGTGTGCCTTTAGGTGAATACTTTTTCCACATGAAAAGTAGAGAAATACAGTAGATTATTCTTAGAATTATATTTAAATCATTTTAATTTGTGCTTCCTGATAAGTTGATTTTTTTTATATATCATCAGGAAAAAAAACCCTCAGTAATCATTTAAATATTGCAATGAAACACTGAGGAAAAAAATCCACTAAATGTCAGTGGAACCAGATGTTCCAGTAGATGATGTTTCATTTACCAAACACTGTAAAACTGATATATTGGCATATAACTAATATAAGATAATCAAGCCTACTTCTTGCTATTTAATTAATTACTAGTTTGAAATGGCCTTTGTCTGGCTAGAAAAAAAAACCCTCCAATATAAACGGTAGATCATAGGGCTAATATTACAAATAAATAAATAAATAAATAAATAAATAAAATTAATAAAAACACTCAGTCCACAAAAACAAAACTCAAAAGAGATAGCATTCATAGAGAAGTTACTGGGTGGTCAACACAATCACTGGTTGTGTAACCTGAATGTAATTTTGCTTTTCTTTAGAAATAAAAGCTTGAAATCAGCAAAAGCATGTCCCAGTTTGGGTTAATTAATATCTTGGTTTGAAGTCTGAGTCAAGAATTTAGCAATAAATTGCCAAGACTGCACCATTGCCAACAGGAGATCAGTGATTATTATTATTTTTATTATCTATTAATTCTTTTTTAAAGATAAAAAAAACCCTATCTGTAAGTTCTAAAATATACAAAATTGATTTATATTCTATATGGGAATATGACTTGAGTAGTGCCTTCACATTTGTACCAATTTATTATTTTAATCCTTTCTGTCCACCAAAACATTATTCCCAGCAAGTGAGTTTACTGGTTAACATAAACCAGCTGACTTTGTTGTATAAGACATAATTCAACTAGATGGGACTATTGGGATAAACAAGTGAATGGGAATTTCCTGTTCCAGAAAAGTCTACTCTTTGATTGTTATGTTAAGTATTATCATGTGCCATTTTAGAGGCCACAATAGGAATGCAAGGAATGGTTCCTTCACCTTCATTCAGCTTTCGAACTCCTTAATTGGAGTAGTGTTCCCCATTTAGGAAAATATCACAAAATATATTCGTATTTGCTCAAAGTGATGTGTTGACACAGTGATTTTCCTTTCAGCCATGGAAAACAGTGCTCCGCTGCAGAGACCCTGCACCTCTTAAAGATTCCACTGTGTGCTCCACTGAGAATAACAGCACTTGGCTGGGCTCCATAACTTTCATGAGAAAGAACAGCTCTGTTTACTGTTTAGTTCAGATAAATGAATGCCAGGGCTAATATTACTGACATCAAAAAATGAATACTAAATCCAGAATAGAATTAGATATAACATCTTTAGAGGAGTTACTGGCTGGTAATCAATTCCCTGTGAAATCTGAACTAATATAATATCGAACTCATTTTCTGGTCATTTTGAAAAATCAGTGCGCATGCCTTCATTTAAATGCATTATGTGACATCACTAATTAAGCTTTACATTTTTGTGTTGTACATTGAGTGGCAGCCACGAAATGCAAAAAAATAAGGCAGACATGGTCATGAGTTTCAGTTTAGATCAACCGTCAAAATGGTGAAGGGAATGAACTGAAGAACTTCACTGATGTCTGGGTCATTTGAGAATTTCAGAAATTGCTGATCTTGGATAGTCACATGCTGTGGCGACAAAAAATTCAGCGTGTGTGAATTCTGATGGTGAATATATGAATAATTTTTTTATTAAAGTGTTAATGGCCAGACTATTGCAAGCAGTCATGAAAATGACTGTCACTTAAATAATTATGTGTTACTACAGCGGCATGCAGTAGCACATGATAATTTATAACACACTTTTTATATTATTAATATGTTATTCATATTAATAATATGAGCTTGCATTGTATTTTGTTATATATGTGACCAAATGTAAGAGAAAAACATTACACAGGGCCAGTTTCCAAAAGCACTTTAAAGTTAATATTATAGAGCGAGAGTGTTCACTGTGATCCTCGCTTTCTATCATTTAACACTTATTTTCATGCTGAAATGCTTTTAGGAAACTCAAGTGAACGGCACATCATCATGTGAAACTATCACACACTGTGCCACCAATGTTTGTCAAATGGTTACCATAATCTTAAAACAAAATCCCACAAGATGATGTTAACTTTCATAGCATGATATTAGCATTCATAGCATATAAGCTTAGCTTTCATAACTAGCTATCTAACCCATTAAAGCTAACCTTATGCCTGGCAAATACACATACAATCCCTTTCAAAAGTTTTGGAAGGGGATGGTCAATTCTTTTGTTTTTGTTATACACTGAGGACATTTGGGTTTGAGATCAAAAGATGAACGTGAGAGGAAAGATCAGAATTTCAGCATTCAATTCCTCATTTTTACATCTAGATGTGTTCAACAACGTAGAACATGGCACCTTTTGTATCAGACCACCCCATTTTTAAGCAAGTTAAAGTAATGAAACAGATAATTCTTGAAGTAAATCAAAAATAAATAACACAATTTTTGGTTGCATATCCCTGTGTGTGTGTGTGTGTGTGTGTGTGTGTGTGTGTGTGTGTGTGTGTGTGATGCTTTTCGGGGCTTTTAACACGGCCTCTTTCAGTTGTTGTTTAACTGGGTTAAGGTCTGGTGATTGACTTGGCCAGTCTAAAACCTTCCACTTTTCCCCCCTGATAAAGTCATTTGTTTAGTTGGCAGTGTGTGTTTTGGATCATTGTCTTGCTGCATGATGAAGTTTCTTTCAATTAGATTGGATGCATTTCTCTGTAAATTGGAAGACAAAATGTTCCTCTGGAGTTCTGAATTCATTCTACTGCTACCATGATGAGTTACATTATCAATAAAGATTAGTGAGCCCATTCCAGAAGCAGCCATGCAAGCCCAATCCATAACACTACCTCCACCATGCTTGACTGATGAGCTTCTATGTTTTGGATCATGAGCAAATCCTTTATTTCTCCACACTTTGTTCTTTCCATCACTTTGGTAGAGGTTAATCTTGGTTCCAGAACCTTTTAAATACATCTCTGTATTTCTTTGTGAATTCCAATCTGGCTTCCTGATTCTTACTATTGATGAGTGGCTTGCGTCTTGTGGTATGGCCTCTATATTTCTGCACTTGAAGTCTTCTTCAAATGATCGATTGTGATACCTTCACCCCTGCCTCGTGGAGGTTGTTGTTGATGTCACTGACTGTTGTTTTTCAGTTTTTCTTCACAGCTCTCACAGTGTTTCTGTCATCAATTGTTGTTTTCCTTGGCCAACCTGTTCCATGTCTGGTTGTTAGTATACCAGTAGTTTCTTTCTTTTCAGGACTTTCCAAATTGTTGTATTGGCTATGTCCAATGCTTGTGCAGTGACGCTGATAGATTTTCTCTCTTTTTTCAGCTTCAAAATGGCTTGCTTTTCTCCCATAGATAGCTCTCTGGTTTTTATGTTGGTTTATCCTTTTTAACAACAAATGCAGTGAAACCTAGGGCTCAAACCAAGAGTAGACATTCAGACCTATTAATTCTTTAAACAATCAATTTAACAGTGCACATCTGGGCAGCAAGAAACACCTATCAGTCACATGTTCCAATATGCTTGATCACTTGAAAAAAAAAAACCTTGAAAATATGGGTGGGTTCAAACAAAAGGTGCCATGTTCTAAGATATTTACATCTAGATGTAAATATGAGAAAGTGAATGCTGAAATTCTGATCTGTCGTCTCATATTCATCTTTTGATCTCAAGCCCAAATGTCTTTAGTGTATAGTGAAAGCAAAAAATGTGGCCTTGCTGTTCCAATACTTTCAGAGGAGACTAGCTGTATAGCTATAATAGCATGAAGAAAACAAACAACCTATTCAATTCTGACACAATACAATTTTCCTGTTAAAACGATTTTATAAACTCATCAAGCGGTAACAGTAGCTAACATATATGGGTGATTTCATGATTGGGGTGCCATTTAGCCCTTGTAAATATTGCAATTTTTTTTTTTTTTTTTAACATTGAATCCAAGAAAACAGATGATTCATAATAATGCATAATACACGTTATTCATAATTATGATTCTAATGATTATGATAACTCACCTCAGGCAATATCTCATTATTTAGGTTTCTTTGCTGACAGTGGCTGCATTTTTCTTTTAAATGAGTAACAGAGTTGTGGGGTTTTTTAATCATAAAATTAGCAAATACACCAACTAGCAGCAACATTAATTAAAATTAATTAAAATTAATTTGCTAAAATTAATTAAAATGTATTTGTAATAATTTACTTTCAGTCTATAATTTTGACAGCAGGATTGTACTTTCAAAGAGAGAATGTCAGAATTTTATTATTCCCATAATCTTCAAAACTGTGGATGATGCAACTTCCTGTTGAGCAAGTGACTTATGGAATATGTTAAATATTTTGCAGAAGTGAATGTGTTCAGGTTACAGGGTTGAGTGAAATTTGTGGGACACTAAAATGTACATATTTTATAACCTATAATGGATGACACATGGAAAAGGACATTTCAGTAATAAGATGGTAAATGGTTTCACACATTAATTGAAACGTAATCATATTTAAAAGTATTTTAGTAATTGTAATAGTGCTTAAATCAGTTTATTAATTGACAAAAAGAATGAACAATATGTTAATACTTAACTACCGTTATTAATGGATATTCATAAGCAACTCAGTTGGCTGTTAATGTTAATGGCTTGCGTCATGGTTAATGGCTGTAATGGTTAATGGCTTCATTATTTGCTAAAGCGCTAAGGATTAGTGTATGTATTAATCATTATGAACGCATTAGTTAAGCATTAATATATTGCTTATTTGGAAATATAGCGTAAATATAGATTGGACATCTGTAGCCTGGTCTAGCAAATCAGGATTTCTGACGCTATGTTGTCGGGCAGGTGGTATGGTCAGAATTTTACATGGGCAATGTGAAATCATGGATCTATCCTGCCATCCTGCTTTGTTCAGGCTAGTAAGTTGACACTTTCCCTCATGACAGGGCTTGAGAGGTTCTGACTCAAACATCTAATCACTGACAAAGTCCTTCAACAAAGTATTGAGTAAAGGGTATAATTTGATATTTAAGGTTTTTTTTCTTTTATTTAAACAAAACTTTGTTGCAACTTGTTATTGATGCAGATCCATTTTAGAGTAAGGCTCACTAACAAAATAAGGAAAAAGTGAGGGGGTCTGAATGTACCATTATTTCAGTTTCCTCTGTGGTATTATACAGTTCTTCTAAGCTGAGCATATTCAGTAAGACTATTAAGAAATAGTCTGTATGTTTCGATGAGATTGAGGAATTGTATAGAATTAACTAACAGTTCTAACAGTTTATGGGGTTGAGAATTTACCAGGAGTCAATCTATGCCCTGTATTTGTATTGTATTGTGATTTTCATTCATTACTTTAATTTATTTGACCATTTTTATCTCTCTGGAATATGATCACTTAATATTTTAAGCCTCGCTGTTAAATACAGAGTAATAATACAGCCACCTGTTCCTCTTTATTCCCCATTTTAGGTATGCAAAGTCTGACAAAGAAAAAGAAAAAAAAATGTTCTAACAAAAATGTAGTGTGCAGCATTTTACTAGTTCAGTTTTTATAGTTCCTGTTCTACTTGTTTCTAGACATCCGTGTGACTTCAACAGTGGGTTAACTTTCAGATCAAGAAACTATGGTTCATTTGGTTGTACATTCAGCATAAATATACATGCTACCATTGAATTTCTAAGAGCTTATCACACATTCAGAGGCAGAAATTAGTGATAAAGCTCACTCTTAGAATAATTGCAGTGTTGGGTAGAATTACTCATGTAACCCAGTATTTACATACTACACACCAAAAGATGTTTTAAATTTTAGATTACTTTCAGATTCAAGATCTAACCCGTTTATTGAACATTATATACTTCCGTAAAATAATCATCATTAATATTTGATACAAGTACAAAAAAGATACATAGGCTTTATTGACTACTCCTTTTATTACCAAAAAAGAGCCCAACAAAGTGCTTCTTTACATGGAGTAAAAGAAACAAGAAAGTAACATCTTAATATATAGGCAATTCATAATATCACATAAAGTTAGATTAATTTTTTCAGTATCTTAGGCTTCCCGAAAACCCCACCAGTGGATCTCCCTTCAGAGAACAATTATGTAACATTGCATTGTAAGTTAATCATTTTCACTTTGCATTTGATTTACCCTGTTTGTCCTAAACTTACAGATAGTTTGTTATTCAAGACATCAATTTTATTAACAGCAAATATGCAGTTTATGGACAAACTTAATAAATTAAAATTAATTAATTATTATTAATTTATGCCAAATATTTTATGAAGTAGTACATGCCGGTAACTGTAACAGTTACCGGCATGTACCACTTCATAAAATGGCTGTAATCTGAAACAACTAATATAT
>JANDJT010000032.1:7779863-7799378 GCA_024331685.1 Stegophilus panzeri
TCTCCAACCTCATCAGGCATTATAGGAGAAGACTCAGAGCTGTTATCTTGGCAAAGGGAGGTAGCACAAAGTATTCATTAAAAGGGTGCCAATAATTGTTACACACCTATATTTCACAAAGATTTTTTTTTATAAACCTGTGTTTTGTTTGCAATTGTTTGATATCCATGAGAGCAGAGTATTTTTGTGATTTTTTTAAATAAAGATCAAAACAATAAAGACAATTTTTCACAGCCTTCTTTGCTCATAATTACCAAGGGTGCCAATATTAGTAGAGGGCACTGTATGAAATGAAATGTTAATCAACACACAACTTATCTCATTGATCAATGTCCTTATGTTTTCTCTCCTCTTACCCTTGTGATTGCTTTGACCTCTTAGTGATGGCCATTTCTGTTCTAAAATTCCCTACTGCTGAACTACTTTTTAACACAAACTACAGGATATACACATCTGCCTCTTTCCCTCCTTAAAACCTGTGGCAACAGGAAGCTAACAAGTCACAGCAAATCAGTTCATATATACACTGCAAACTTAAATAGCTCCAGTACTCTCCTAGAAATCAATATTTTTGTAATTGCAGTGTCAGATAATTATGCACCAGCATGGTGTGAGACATATATAGTACATCAAGCTTTTAGGCTTTTTCTTCACTGCACATTTTGTATATGTTTAGAGTCTTGATAGACTGACTTTTTTTCCTTCTATAAGTCAAGTTAGCTATCCATGCTGGTTATGTAAGAATGCAGCAGCTACTCCCACTCACCAGTCAGAGGTTGACCAACTCTAAACAAAGATAATCCTAATTACTTTTCCTTCTTACACAGAATAATAATGATACAGGTGTGACTATATCTCAGTGAAGATAAGAGATTTAACCCTAACTTTAATCACACAAATATACCAAAACTCACAAGGAAGTAGTATAAATATACAATAATATACACCTAAATGATATACATACTGTACATATGTGGAAATGGTGCTTTCCAGGATTGTTTAATGTAGGATTAGTATGAATTGCTTATTTACTATAAACACACTTTAAAACTATTCCTAAACTGCTTAATCTGGTATCTCAGAGTTTTTGGATATCTCAGCAGAAGACCACATTGAGTTCTACTTCTGTCACCCTTGAGGTTTAGTGTGTTTTGTGTTCTGGAGATGCTTTTCTGCTCACCACGGTGGTAATGAGTAGAGATCCTGTCAGCTCAAGCCAGCTATTATCCTCTAACCTCTTTAATCAACAAGATCTGCAGAACTGCCACTCACTTGATGTTTTTTTTTGTTTATTTTCCCCACCATACTGTGTAACCTCTATAGACTGTTGTGCGTGAAAAGCCCAATTCTGAAATACTCAATACTCAGCAGTTTCTGAAATACTCAGCAGGCAGAATAGTCAGAGAGTGCTACATGCCTCTCATCACAGTAGGTGAACATCAAGTCCATGCTGTGTCGACTCATGAAGGTTTTGCCACCAATTGGTGCGTCCATACTGGATGGATGAGGGATGGGCTCACACAACACTACCAGGCATGTCATGGGGGGCTCAGCAAACCCACACAAAACATGAGGGGGCTGGCTGGGGTACACCTTTAAATGCCCTGTGCAGTGCAGCACCTAAGGGAAGACACATACGTCAAACATAACAAAAGACCAGGGTTCGCTGATGGGTAATAATCATCAACTAATATAGACCTGTCCAAAGAATTGTGTTTATGTATGTTTTTTATGTATTGCAATCCACATGCACCTACCTTCCAGCTGGCTGATTTAAGGTTGACTGTGCGTCCTCTGTTGGTGACAGTGCACTTCATCCGCATGAAGAAATCTCTCTCTGTGCTCAGCTCCTTATGTCTCCTGCCATACACTGGCCCTAACAGTCACATTCAAGCCATTTATTTTCAATTATTTCAGAATCAGAATCCCATTTATTTACCAAATTTATTAACATATATTAGGAATTTGTCCCAGTGTTTAGTCAAAAACACACCACATTCAACATAATTATAGTACATAGGAAAAATATAGCAGCTGTATGGCTTCCACCATAGTTAAAAATGATTCGCAATATTTACATTCTGCATTTTTATACGTAATTTTATTAAATGCAAACGGGAGACAAATGAAAGGAAAAACAAATGGCTCTTTTGCTGGCACTGCAAATCAATAAAAAGTTCTTCTGACTGATCTTTATCCTATGACAAAACATTTCTTTCCTGATAGAAGCGGCCTATTCCAGGATAACCCAGCCCCCATACACAGGGCAAAAGGGCACACTGCATGGCTTGTGATTATAGAAATGTAATTTGTAAAATGTCATAAAATGCTATGGCCTTCACAGTCACCAGAACCCAATTTTAACCTGTATAAAGAATATGAAAAAATATGAAATACACTATATAATAAAACATTAAATAGTGCCTAGTGCAAGGGTCAGAAATGACAATGATAATAGCAGTACGAAGCAAAGGATTTTTTGTTTTATTCCCATTTTATCCCACCATTTTTTTTGGATAATGTCCTTATTAAACAGACAGCATGAAGCACTGATTTATAGCATTATTCTGTCCATCTTAACCACATCCAAGCTCACAGCTATTTGAAACGTCTTAAAATGTGCAACAGGAAGGTTCATGAACCACACTGAACCATTTTTTTTTGCACTCGTTGTGTATCATGATGCAAACACACATACAGAGAATTTATATATCTATCAGCTTCTTCTTCAATCAGATTGTTAACTTACAGTATTGTTAGGATGCAAGTACGTTCTCCTAACTACGAGAATGTAAATAAAATAAGGATGGATCTAGGGCCTCTTGGTAAGAGTGAGAAATTCCTTATAAAGGACCACTTGAGGAATGTAAGAAATGTATCTTCAAAATGGTGATAAGATATAAAGCATAAGGGCATCTTCATTGCTACTGTGCAAAGAGATAAGGAAGAATCAAGCTTTCTCAGGCTTTAAAGAATGATCTACACATCTCAAAATACAAATGAAACAACAACTCAAGAATTACAGACCTGCTTTGGCACTGAGGTTCTCCCGGATCTCCTCATGATCACAAGGGTGTGTGAATTCGAAAATGCTGTGTCCTGTTATTTCCACCTGTAAAGTGTACAGAAAAATGAAGACAGAAAGTACACACCACTACGGCATCCTAATACAGACATACTGGAGTGAGGGACGGAAAGAGGAAGAAAAGATTCACCTGCGTGAGACCCATGAATTTACTGATGTTCTCTGAGAGGAAGATCATCTCGCCCTCTGATGTCACCACAGCAACAAAGCCTTGCAGGGCCTTCAGATACAGAGTGTCCATCTGTGTGTCCTCCTTAAGCTGTCTGCTCATGCATCCTGCTAATAACACACGTTAATAAAAAAAACATTCAAATATGAAATTTCTAATCTTATTATAACTCATATACCCACATTACAAAAAAAAATCCTCATCTTTCCCCCCTCCTAACTAATTCAACCAAAACACATCTCAGATCTAAGATCAGTAAAGGGAGGAGCTTCAACATACACAATGCCATTGAACAACCTCAAGAACTTGAGGCAATAATTAAAGCAAGGCTTCATGCTGGGAGGTGGAAATCTGCTTCCCTCTGATAAGACCTTCCTTCCCTCAAAGTCTGGGAGTAAATGCAAGGGTCTCACTGTGGTCTTTCTGACCCAGACGGACATCAGCATTCTTTCTGTTGCATTTTGAGGTTTTTTTTTTTCCTCCCCCAACCAAGAGGTCAGACTCCTTGCTCTTTCTTCTACCTTTAGCCCTACAGTATTTAAAAACATCTCCACACTATGAATACTGGTCCTTCATGTCCAACTAGGTTGTCGCTGTGCCAGACTTTGACATTCCTGACATTCTTTTGAAGCTTTCTGTCAATCACTACTACTGCCCAAGAAGTAGTTCTTGTTTAAGCATGCCTGTCCATGCCTGTTTCAGTTCAGTATGGTAACCATAGCAGTAATTCATAGCAGTTACTGAATAACGTACTGTAAGTACTTTAATAGCAAATAAAGACTGTAGTCGAACTGACACCCTAACAACCATGTAGCCATGTTTTATATCCTAACTAATCCCACATATAATAATGTAAATAATTTATACAATAAAATAATATATAAAATGATTTCAATATAATACATTTTATATATAACATAAAGTAATACAATTTAAAATAATAATATAAAATAATCATTTCAATTTGTATTAATTTACATAAGCTTATGATTTGATTTGGATTGAACAATTACTTTTAAAATCATATCACATAAAAATATCACATGGAAAGAATAAATACAGGTTTTCTACTGAATGTCATTCCCCACACTTTTATCCACTACAAATATACAAATATGCATTCTGTATTATTTTAGTTCAAATTAAGCACAGATGAAGCTTTGAAAGGATAACTTAAATTTTACCTTAATATCTATGAAACTATTTGCTTTGTGTTGGTCTTGGGGCTTAGCAAGAGCTACAATTTACCATTCTCTTACACCAGTTAGTCCTCAGTTTTTGATATAAAAATAAATGTTGTTCATAAAACCTCAACAGTATAATGTCCCAAATGTCTTTGTTGTGTTTTCTTTTAATAATCTGTATGACTTGCTGCCCATTATGCTAAATGTATATTAATAGTTTGCGTAATATCAGTTTAACAGGTGTTTAAAGGTGCATGTATGTAAATTTGTCAATATGGATTGTACTTCCTGAGCAACTTGATAGTTATTCTAGTTATAAGTGAATTTGGGCAGTTACTAAACAGCTTGATGGTAACAATAATTACCCAGACATTAGCTAGTAATACTGTTATACCATGAATGGTGCCAGTGCATAATAATTCACATTGGCCTATTTCACCTGTGGTTTTCCCACATCAAGCAAAATATCGTTTTACGCTTTTCTGTCAGAGCACCACAGACCACTGACAGTGAGGAAAGGAGATCTGCTTGATTTGCGCAAGAGCAATGCTTGATCGCATCTAGATGACTTGGATAAAATCAGGACCAGATTTTTCTACATTTTATCTACCAGTAGTGTTAATACCTGAACACACATTATTCTCCAACTAAACTGCTTCATAGTACTGCAGGACAATATGTAAATGAAAAGTAGGGTTGTCATGGCAATACTGACTATGGCTACCCTGGAATAATTGAATAATAAGGTAGGGATTTAAGAGGTTAAAGGTACAGTTTATGTTTTTGCTTAAATGTGTCTTTAGAGGCATAATTAACAGCAAAACTGTGGAGTGCAATATTACTATGCAGTGGATCATGCTAGTTTCTTTGTTTCAAGCTTCCGCTTAAAATTTTCTGGAGCAGAAATGATCTCCATCCACACCCAAAATAGAACTTACTAGTTTCATTAAAACTTGCATTACAAGCAGCAGAGGGCACTGAAAATATCAAACTGCTTCTTTAATACTGCTCTACTACTACAGTTGCAATCAAAATGATTCAACCCCCATTGCAAATCAGGTTTACTGTCAAAATGTACAGGCTTTCAGCTGTTTGCAATGAACAAATCAAACAAAAGCAATTGAAATAGTTCAACACAACGAACGCTGCAAGTGGCTTCCCCAAATTTAACTGAAAATGCAACTTATAATGACTTCTCCGGTTTCAAAATTATTCAACCCCTTCATGGCAAGCATCTTTAGTACATAGTAGAGCACCCTTTTGCTGTTATAATTTTGATTGTAACTGTAAGAAAATTTTAAATACATGAAGGAAGCGAAAAATGTGCAAGCAAATTTTCTAGATCATCAGATATATTAAAAAGACAAGACAAACTATAGTATTGGAGAAAAAAACCTCTCATATTTTGTTTCCTGGATGAGACTGGACGAGCTCTTATGTGTGTTACCTACAAAATAACAGAAAAGCAGTTTTCTCATTTGTGTTATCTGATTTTGAGCTAAGGTTTTCATTTAAGAAGAAGAAGAAGACAAAAAACGTTATATATCAACCACAAAACACTATATCAGCTAATCTCACTACAATTTGTCTTTCACCCCCACCCACTTGCACATTTTCACCACCTGCTTCTATCTCTCTCTTTATATTATGCTCTCTGCCATTGCAAACACTTGTATGTCACAAAAACAGTCTAATTACCACCCACAAACACACAAACACACAAACACAAAACGCTGTGAGTTAGTAATCAGTTTAGAACTTTAGAAACCGCCCATGTTCTTTGTCTATGTTCCTGAGATCATAATCTTATTGTGTCACAGAGTACAGAACGTCTCTTCGGCTGCTCCACAACAGCTAGTGCGTGCACACACACACACAAAAACACACACACACACACACACACACACACACACACACACACACTCTTTAAATCTTTCTGAAGTAATGACTGTTGTTACTAATTAATACTTTGCTACTCCTAAAGCTAACCTTAACATAAATCTCAGTTACCAATAGAAATCAATTTGGTTCTTTTATTTTCCTGTTATTACATTTATGGCATTTGGCAGCTGTCCTTATCCAGAGCGATTTACATTTATCTCATTTACACAACTGAGCACTTGAGGGTTAAGGGCCTTGTCCGTGGGTCCAACAGAGGTAGCTTGGCCGAACTTCTGACCTTCTGATCAGTAACACAGAGCCTTTAACCACTAAACCACCACTGCCCCAAAACTTTCTGTGAAACCGGGATTACATTACATTACATTATTATTGCAGTTTACCAACTCCCCACAAGTTCCAAACGGTCAGATATCCCTCATCTATCTTTGTGAGGATCTTCCATAGACATAATGAACGTTCTACCTAATTAATGTTGTGCCTACATCTAAACTGAATTCTAACCTTAACCTTAGCAAACCAGACAAATCTAAAACCAGTACTTCTGTCAGAACCTCATGATTGTGGCTGCATTTGACAACATCCTATCACTGTGAGGAAATTGCTCCCATTTGCTGCTCACAAAAGCTCAGAGACGTAATGATGATCTGAAACATCCTACCGAAAGCACAGATGCATTATTCAGGGCTAAAAAAAATAAAATGTTCCTGTCTGGCCAATTTAATTTAATTCCTGACTGAATCATCCAAGCTGAACTGCACTGACCTGCAGTTTACTAAAAAAAAAAAAAAAAGGAAGCAAAAACGGCAGCAACTGCAAACAGCAGCATTAGAAGCCTGAGAGAACATCACAGTTAGGTCGAGATGTTTGTGGCTCACAGAATTCATAGTTTAGCATCATGTTTAGAAACCATCTGTGTTAGGTAAGTTACTCTAAAAAGTAATTAATTACTAATTACTAGTTACTTTTTAAAACTGTAATTACTCTGCATAAAAATAATTATATATTAATTACTGCATACATTAAATTGCCATCGAAATAAGGGTTTTCAAATACATTGTATAAGATCAGACAAAATTAAATGAAGGTGCTTAAGCTGCTTTAATAAACAGTATTATGTATTCTAAGCCCTCAAATGTCTTCTTTAGCTCAATTTCCATATCGGTACAACACGGAAAGTTTTTTTGATCAGGAAGCACAGCTTTCTTACCATACACAGGTATCTTGTTCAGTATGCACGTAAAAAAACGTGATTCTACCATGCACATCTCTTCCACTATATGCTCTGCAATCAGTTTTTTAAGCTCGTCTTCTGTCAATTCCTGTAGACACAAATTAAAATCAAGCTTCGCCTGCTTAGGTGCGGTTGCAGCAGCAGTTTCATCCATCACTGTTGGTGAATATGCTTTAATAAATTCCTGGTGCTTCTCAGCGAGGTTGATAACCTTTCCCTCCAGGACATAACTTACATTTTACAATTACGTCCTTGCCTGAACGTGTCATACATTTGAAATAATGAGAATATTTCCTCTTAGCAAAACAGCTACTCGTTGAACGCAGGTGTCGGAGTCATCATCAAATTTAAAGAAGAGCGCAATCGTTGGATTTTGAATTTAGTTTTAATTATGTGTTTATTTATTGTTTAATATTATTGAAAATCTATATGTAACGGAAGTATTGCATTTGATTTAAAAAGTAACTGTAATTAAATTACTGAAAAATAAAGAGTAATCCCCTACACTACTTTTAACAGGGAAATGGAATCTAATTACAGTAACATGTTACCCCAACACTGGGAACTATGCATTAAATTAAAGCAGATAGTTTGCACCTTAAAGTCATGGTTTTATTTTGAAAACATGATGCTGGAATACAAAATAATCCAACAAACTTGTTGACTTGTTTAACTAGACCTTTTTTTGTAATAGTTCTTAGTTATTTTGGTAAATATACTATGATTTGCAGTAATTCTTGTATATTTATGGTTAATTCATCTGTGATTGTACATTGTTACTTTAAAGTGCTTTAACATACTGTAAATTCTTAGCTTCAGCTTTCCTTGCAAATGTATTCACCTCACTGAACTTTTCCACATTTTGTAGTGTTAGCACTTAGAACTGAAATAGACTTAATTGGGATTATATATCATTAATCTATATTTATATATTTATTTATTCATTTAGCAGATGTTTTTATCCAAAGCGACTTACAAATGAGGAAATACAAGCAAATCTACACAAAATAGTCCATAATACTGAAACTGTGATTGCACAAGTCACAATCTTGTGAAGCTCCTAAATTTACTTCTGGTTCAGAAGTGACATAATTAGTTGAATGGAGTCAACTTGTGCGCACTGGAGTGGCACTTGGTCCAGTTTTTCAGACAACACACCTAAACAAGCAGCACCATGACAACCAATGAGCCGATTTAGGGGTTTGAAAATAATTCATAATATTTTCAGTGTAAATAAATTTTCATACACATCTGAAAAAAGAAGGGTGTGTATTCAGAAGAACCCTCACCTGCTCTGCTCAACACGTTGGATAAAAGCGTTAACCAAATACTTTTGGTTATGTAAATGTGTGTATAAATGTAAATGTGTGTGAGCAGTGCAGGTTTATTTATAAGTGCACAGAGGAAGGTGATGAGTATGATGGAGGGTGTGTGTGTGTGTGTGTGTGTGTGTGTGTGTGTGTGTGTGTGTGTGTAAAACCCAAACCTGATGTAAGAAGTTTGCGTGTACGGAGGAAGCTGATGGCCAGTCTCATGATGGATGCTTTGTCCAGGTGTGAGCGGATGCTGTAAGGCAGAGGCAGCTGATGTGCCAGCTCGTAGAACACCTCCGTCTCCTTACTCCGCCTGCATCGCGCTGCGTCTCGTGATTTCTCTTTCCGCCGTTCCGAAGGATGTCTGTGGACACAGGCCATAGGTCAAAGGTCAACACAAATCAATCAACTGCCGGAGGATGTCAGGGTATGCGCCAAACATCTCCGCTATATTTAAAACAGGATGATTATTCCAGTGGCCTTGATTGTACAGTTGCACAGAGCCAGAATGTCTGGTGATCTTTTTCAGTTCGTACCTGAGCAGACCGCTACTATTTCCTGTTTATCCACTGTAAATGAGTGTGCGGACATGCCCTCCAAGGGAAACAATGAAGTCATTATCACAATGTGCAGAGCCAGACAACAATATAAAATTGGACGGTAACGCGTGGGCGAAGCAGGATTACTACAGCATAGCCAAATATGGCTCACTTATTATGAGGGTCACTAATGACCTTGAACTCACAGACTTCTGCTAATTGGTTGAGCTGAAATTCAAGTTTATTCTTCAATATTCTGAAGTTTATTAAATATAGTGACCACTGACTTATTAGCAATGACATTAGACAAAAAATAAATCGTCTTTCAAGTCTTAAAGTAATAGTTTGGTCCAAAAATCAAATGGTAAGCAATTTTCTCCTTTTTACCTCTTTCTGTAAAAAAACCCAAAAAACTGTATACACATAAGAGAAAGCATACCTTTCATTTTGACTGAACACTTCAAAAGAAATGTTTCATGATCAATAAGAATCTGTATGGAAGTCATTATATTTCTGGAAGTAATGGCATTGTGGTCTGAGGCTTTACAGCTTGGGTTATGAAAGTGTGGCAGAAAGAGGTTGAACTCCACGTGCCCCATGTGTGGCACACCACAGTAACCCATGCCACCCATACACAGACCAAATCATATACCTTTGCTTCCTCTTTCATTGTAGAAGAGAAAGCAGTCAGTATACTGAGCTTTACATTACCTTTATTAAGATTAATATAAACACTGAGAAAAACACAAAACCAATGCTAGAAATTGCATTAACAGCCATGTGGTAGTTCTGCTTTTGCTGTGGGAATTGGGTATATAACTCCTATATCACTTGTATTGTGTGTGAGCACCCTTAGCTTCTCTAATCCTACATCCAGTTCAACCACAGTTTGTGTAAAACAAAGTTCCTGGCCTGCTGGAACGAGCTGAACCGTTTATAAGGGATTTGCATATTAGGCAACAGAAACAAGTCCATTCTATGACCCACGCATTATCCTGCTGAAAGAGGCCACTGCCATTAGGGAATACCGTTGCCATGAAGGGGTGTACTTGGTCTGCAACAATGTTTAGGTAGGTGGTACGTGTCAAAGCAACATCCACATGAATGCCAGGACCCAAGGTTTCCCAGCAGAACATTGCCCAGAGCATCACAATGCCTCTGCAGGTTTGTCTTCTTCCCATAGTGCATCCTGGTGACATCTTTTCCGCAGGTAAGTGACACACACGCACCCACATGATGTGACATTTCAGTAAGAATAAAAATCTAACAATAATTTGAGACATATAGGCAAACCAGGAAAACTACCAGAATTAAATTTTCATCAAATGAATAAGGATTTAACCAAGCTACAAAAGATCAAGTATTTACTTATTTAGGTAACATTCTACTAATAGTCTACTATACTAGTAATATTCAGGTAAGCAAAAAAGCCCCAGATAAAGAGCAATTGCAAGTACACAACAATGTGCCTGATTAAAAAAGTAACAAAACATACCACTGACGAATCATCAGGGATCTACAGTGCGACCATTTCAGTTGCATTTACGAATGAAAAGTACTTTGTGCGACTGTGAAAAAATATTTAGGCACACCGGTGCGAGTGACCTGTTCGAAGTTCTATAGGCTAATACAATCAGAATAAAAACTACAACTCCAAAATGCATCTACACTGTGCAACAGTTACTTTCACACTGCTTTTCATCACCTCAGTAAACCGAACAAGTGTGCAAATACTGCAAAGAAGCCATTATGATGACAAGAGTAACATTGTACATCATCTGCGTCTCTCAACTTGCCGACCTCACAAACCGCCAACTTTTATTGATCACCCAAAATGACCTGAACCTCCGACTGTGACATGCTCGTGTAGCCACAGCGAGTAAATGAAAAATAATGCTAACGCCAGGGTCGTTTCTGGCCATTTTGCTCACGCAGACAGTGCATTCACTTCATTTAAGCTCACAGTTGCCAGATACCACTAGAAAAGTAACCACCAGTTTTCACGTTATGCTTTAATCCCCCCAAAAAAGAGATAGGAATAAATGGAGGATGGAGCCAGCTCCAAATGGGAGGGTCATCTCCAAATGGGTGGGACTTTAGCTCCAAGTGGGCTGTACAAACCTCCAGATGACTTTGATTGGTTACTGTAGTATGGCAACAGTTAAAGGCAATACAGAGTTAAACGGGTAAACTTTCAATTTTTAAATTTAAAATATTAACACACTGAATTCCCAGATTATGTAGAATCAACAACAGGAAGTGTATTTTATTTGTTAAATAACTTTTTTTATCCAATTTTTTTAAAGTGCTTGCTGTGTGTGCAACGACAAAGCTGTAAGAAATCACATTAAAACTACAAGAAAAAGTGTTGATATTTAGTTTTATATCTGTGTTTTTGTCATCATTTATCACCGCACCTTTGCACTTGGCAGGATTGGGGATTTCCGCATACTTGCCATCACTTGTGGATTTTCCCCTAAATCCCGCCCATTTCTGAAATCCTGCCTACTTGCAGCATAAGTACCTCCCATTTGGAGGTAAGTACCTCCCACTTGGAGGTGTCCAGGCTGCAGCAATATATACTTGCAAAAAAACTTAATATTACCATCATCGGACATGGCAACACTGGGGAACCGATCTAACTGATAAACAAGCATGAAAATAATAAAATGTAAAGACAGAAAATGTGCTTAGTTATAAATAAATTGATGGTTAAGGCTCTGGGTTACTGATCGGAAGGTCGGGGGTTCAAGCCCCAGCACTACCAGGCTGCCACGGTTTGGCCCTTCAGCAAGGCCCTTAACCCTCTCTGCTCCAAGGGTGCTGTATCATGGCTGACCCTGTGCTCCGAACCCAACTTCCTAACATGCTGGGATATGCGGAGAAAAAAGAATTTCACTGTGTTGTAATGTATATGTGAGCAATAAAGACTCATTATCATTAATTACTATGGGTTGCATTTAATATCAATTTGACATTAAGCTTAGTTCACTATTTCCTAAGAAGGCTATTAGCCTTTTTCCTAATATGGTTAATTTTTGTGTTAGTCTACTTTTAATTACGACTCTTTATTGTTTAAGATATTTAAAAATAAATATTTTATGCTTATTTTATCAATTAACCAACAGTATTTGTGTCATTGCTATTATTTTAATTCAATTAACAGTAACCATGAGCAGAGAGCTTACATTTAACTGTTTATGACAGACCCCCTGACTAAAGCTTAAACAAAAAAACGATTGGTATCTGGATCAGTTTCGGTCGATCAAGATGACAAGAAATCGGTATCGGCTGTAAAATTCCTGATCGGGACATCCCTAATGAACACCGTTAAACTAAAGCTAAATCACATCCTATATGAGATTATTCAGATATATACACAATATACACAGAGTGGTTCGAGAATTGGCTTTGGAGAATTTGGAAAATGGTGTAGCTTTAAATATATTTAAGAGGAGCAGACTTCAAAGACTGAATATTGAGGTTTTTTTTTTTTAATCTGTTTACAAGGTGGAACAGGTCAACAGTTGTTTTTTTTTTGCATACAGTCTGTAAAATTAACTGAAAATATTCAATTTCGTTTATCAGAAGGTAAATTAATTTGTCATGGTTCACACCATGTTCCTAAAAACTGTCACACCTGACAAACTCAAGTTTTCTCATGCCTACTTAATGCTACCATCTCTTTAAAAAAAAAAAAAGTTTAAAAAAAACCCCAAAACTGTGCTCCTAAATTTTTGACTGTGCTCCTAAATTTTTATAATTAGGATCACAAGTGCTCCTAAAAAAAATTGTTACCGTAGAGCCCTGGAATCAATCAGTCTGTTAGTCAATGACACATCCTCAATCAATCTTAGTGGTGCAAATGACAAGGTGAAATATGATTAAATGAATGTTCTCCCCATGAGACATATTTTCACCTGTTACTGAAACATTTACAGCCGGAGGCAAAACATTTGCACGCGAGCTTCTAGCTAAATCTAAAGTTCTCTGAAGTAGCAAGAGCTCAAATGTCAAACACTGATCTGATTCATTTAATAAATGACCAGTTATCAGAATACACACGAATCTAGTTATAGGGGTTATATTTGCTTTAACTAGGCCTATGCGTACACAATGTCCTGTGCGTGTCCTGCATTCATTCTGCACTTCATTTGAGCGTGCACAGCGTAAACATTGGGGGCAGTATAGTGTGATGTGATATGATGTTCATAACCAACTGAACAAACTAGCACTGTACGTCAATTTCATACATATATAAACTACACTAACTGCCTTACCATGAGTGTTTTACTGTAAGAAGGCTATGCTACATATTTCTGGATCTTATTGCGAGGTCAATATGTTAATATGAGGTCAATATGACGTAAGGGCATAGTTTTCCATTTGAGAGGCAACTCATGACAACAATCACGGCAACAATGGAAAGTTTTAATGAGAACCTGCTGTAACATCTCGCCATTTCTATGCTTCTGCACAGACACAAATACTGCATGAAATCACTAAATATTTTACAGGTTCACATAGAAACCTGACAGTGAGTGACATTTTGGCTCTGAACTGCCATCTAGTGGATGTTGCTTTTAATCTTCCAGATGTACATAAAACATACAGGTGAGTATATGAACAATGCTGATCATGTCGCTGCTGCATCCGCACGCAGTTACGCAGTCACGCATCAAGTATAAACCAGGCCTTAACCTGAGCCAGTTTTGTTCTAGAGGGCAGCTATAATGTAGGTGCCTCAGAAAACATGAGATACAACAGAATTGTGGCTGTAAATAACATGTTGAAGTGACAATTTGAAAAACTATCATAACTATAGTTATTAGACTCTGAAACATGATATTACTGGATAATACTGACTTCTGCAACAGTTTTCATATCATAGTAAATATGTACTATCTGCACAAACCCCGGCACTGCTAACACTCATCTTGTCTTCTCATAATAAGCTTAGATTAGAGCACTTATGTAATCTATTAACTTGCATATTTGCCTAAACTCCAAAAAGTTCATAATAGACTGTATCTGGGTAGCTGTGTTGTTTTGGATGCGAGTGTCTCTCTCTCTCTGACTCTCTCTCTCTCTCTGACTCTCTCTCAATGAGTCTCTCTCTCTGACTCTCTCTCTCTCTCTCTCTGCAGTAGCCTTGGCTTCATTCCTCCTGGCTCTGTTCATCAGAATGAAGTGGCCTAGTGTACTAAGTCTTTTTCCCACACACTCCAGCTGCTGACCTCCACCTCAAGCTTGCACTGCACAGGGCGTCAGCTTTAGCAGAGCACAGGGGTCTCTGCATACATGCACTAAAGGAATTCACATGCTTCTGTAGCATTCGATAATGAAAAAAAAGGAGTCAAGGTGTGCTGAACATTCTGCTGTTAGCAATTTTAATACGTCTGTGTTATGTGCACATGCCATAGGCTGACAGCATAATCACTCATTATTACAACAAGATGAACAAAAAGTACATTAGCTGACAGTTATTTACTAGCCATTACCTCTGGCTTCTAATTATAGATTGCCTTTGATTAAACGTGTCAGTCAAGCACGAGATGGTGAAAAAACACTTCAGAGAAATGAGATCTGGATGAGATGTGAAAGACATTTAGGAGAGACAGAACGAGACAGAGAGCGAATGATAGAGGTTGTCAACGTTTTTCTATCGCACAACCGTTTAATCCCATTTTACAAGTGAATACATTTCACTCTGAGCAGTTTCATGAGTAACTGTGTGCCTCTTTGAAATGAAACTGTACTATAACACAATTGTATTTGTTAATTAAAACCATTTGATTAATTATATATTTAAACTCATACATTTAAGTAAATGTATATTGTAATATGTTGTAAAGAAATAAAAGATACCATTTGAAATGCACCCGTTTTGGGGCCCCATAGCAAACCATATAAAAGAAAAGAAAACTGGCTTCTCAAATCCAAATAACAATGTTGGATACAATTGGGGTTAAATGAGGTAAAACTCCCATCTATCCTCAATACCATGACGCCTTTTTACTCTTGATTGGCAAGAAAAAAAAGCAGTCACATGATTGCTAAGCTGACCCTCGCCCCTCTTTCAATCGCTCTCTCTACTTAACAAGATTACATCAAATTCAGTCACCAAATGGAAACACAAGAGTCCATTCATACAGAATTTAAGGAATTTGAGGATTTAAATTATTATCCAAAGACATATGCCCTTTACTCAGCCATCTACAGGAAAAACACTTATAATTGAAAAAAGAAAAACTCCCACAAGGTCATTCCAGGTGATTATATTATTACGTACACAAACGCATGCATTAGCTCATATTTAAAACTCCAAAAAAGACATGAGTTTAAAATACAATTCCGCATGAGAGACATGATATGGCCTGATAAAGTGAGGAGAAGACTAGACAGGACAGGAGCTGCACTGATGTGTTCTAATCAGTAGCTGTTCTAGCTGCCCAACATGTGCTTTTCCACCAAATCTGAAAAGTGCTAATCTTAATCTTCCCTTGAACATCAAGTTCCCTCTAACAAGCAAATAACATCCTGAGTGCAGCCACAAAGAACAAATCAGTCCTTCTGTAAATGTCCCTTGAACATAAAAGAGCCAGCATCAGCTCACACCACTGGTACACTCATTAATATTCTGATTAAATGCCCACATGGTAGATATGATATGACAAAAATGGAACACAAAATGAAAACTGTGGTTTAAAACAGAAAGCCAGCTCATTATAATGTGAATAAAGTCTCAGTCGTAAACGATACCAATAGCAGTGAATTGCGACTATGAGGTTAACAGGGACCTTTTTGACTCGGCCTGCCTAGTGCAGTGCAGGTGGCAATAAAAAGGCACTCAGTGTCGCCTTGTACTAAATGCAAAACAGGGCCATTTCTTTAGCTCCGACAGACAGCATGAGAGAAAGACAGTAAAACAGTGATATTACCTGAAAAGTCTCAATACTAGTTTTTACTTTATCATGAGAGTTTACCCTGAAATACAATTTGAAAATACCTGAGGTGTTAAGTAGCTGCTCTGTTTTCTCACCAAATTCCTTCAAAAGGTGGAGGTGTAAATTTGACATTTTTTACATTTTACGGTATTTGGCAGACACCCTTATCCAGAGCGATTTACATATATCTCATACAACTGAGCAGTTGAGGGTAAAGGGCCAAACAGTGGCAGCTTGGCAATTTTGAACTCATGACCTTCCGATCAGTAAATCAACGTCTTAACCACTGAGCTACCACTGCCCTACATGGTGAGAAGATATAAAGGTATCATTCATATGAAGGTATTGTTCAATATCTATATATTTCCACATGACTATTTCATTTTTTTTTTTTTTTCAATTTTATGTATCTGTATCAGAAATATATAGTACAAGAATGTGACAGGAATAGAAATCATTACTCCTGAATGAATCTCACGTCTGCTGATATCAGCCACAACCGAATATTTATTTATTTATTTATTATTTTATATTATTTTATTTATTTATTTTAAGTAAACTCAATTCCACTGAATGAATCCCACATTTCTTCAGGATATTCTCAAATGTCCATCTGTACCTTAACATGTTCTTATCTGACTCATCTTGAATGAATGGCCCTTGATGCATTTTAACTGCCAAAAATGTAGGTCATAAATAGCAAGAATGCATGGTTTCTCTTTCTATTTATCTATCTAATAGCAAACAGTTGTGAACAAAAAAAAAGGAAACATTAAGGAAAACCATCCCAGAAGTCTAAAGCAAGTTTATGAGCTGAGTGATCAACAGGATTTTGACAGATAACAGATAACCCTGACTGACCGTTACACCTTTTTATCTTTTGACACTAAAAAACGATACCTTAAAAAAAAAAAAAAAAAAAATAGTCCAATCCAGAACCATTAAATGTTCCCTGGTTGCCCCTCTGGGGGGATATTCTAGATTCTAGAACCCTATAAAAGAGTTTCCAAACTAGAACCCAAAGGATTCCAAACTAGAACCCAAGTAGGAAGCTAAGCACTCTTATCTATTCAAAGAACCCAATGAGGAACCACTGAAGAACTTTTTCTAAGATGCTACCCAATTAGGCGCACTAACTGATTTACTGTTAGTGCGCTATCACATGATAAGACGCATTATAATAATCATTTGAATAAAAGTGTTTAACACACAGCTGGATGTGAATGTGAAACAGTGCGCTTCTGTACCAGTAGCCTAAATAAAAACTGCGCAGTTAACAAACCCACCAATGCCAAAATAAACACCATTATGCATACACATGATCCATTTCTGAGAACAGAAATAAGAAAGAAAGAAAGAAATATATATATATACATTATATATATATATATATATATATATATATAAAACCCTTACCTCTTCTTCTCTTTTTCAGAAGCCATGGTTAATTCCCGTCCCAAACACTACACCATGCAGTTCATAAAACTCTTGGGGAAAAAGTTTCACGCGTAAAAACTCGTCACTATCCAGCTCCAGCGTTAGTTATTCTCCGAAATGTCCATGCTCTGGGTTCAGGTTAATTTCCGATGAGTGCAGTAGTAATAGAGGAGTGGAGTGGAGTGGAGTGGAGTAGAAAAGTGCAGTCTCAGAACACTGCCGAGGATTGCACTGCCTCTCCGGTGTGAAGAAGGCGGGGAGACGCGAGCGCTTTTAGGTCGAAAACTCTCGCGGCCACGCGTCTCGATGAGAGCAAGTTTGAAGTCTGCTATGGAAGGCCATACGGTCCAAACATATAGACGTATACTCACCGATTTTACCCGTATTGTACGGGTCTTTGGGGAAGCCCTAAGCGGCCATTATTACTCTTTTATCTTTCTTGTTTTCTGGTGACCACAACTGAATTTTCTCGTGATCTCGACATAACAAAAAGCTGTTTTCTCACAACGTCATTTTATCGCAAGAAAATCCCGTGCCTTGTGAACGGGACTGGTGTTGTGTGCACGTTGGCGTCTTCGCCATCGCCATCATAGATGTAATAATTGCTGCTGTAGAGATGGACTGTATCTCTATATTAAGGGAGAGGAGTATCCAATTCTGAAGTGTTGGACACTAATCATTCACTGATAGACAAAGAGATATTTTAGCTTGAGTGAGTCCCTGATCAAAGTTAAAATTGATTTGTTCATCCATGATGCTGCGGGATTGCACTAAGCTTTTGCTGCCTCCAGAATGATAGAAACATGTTATTTTGAGTGATCACGAGAAAACAACTTTTGTTATGTCGAGATCATGATCAAGTTGAGATCACAAGAAAACAAGAAGTAAATAAATGAGTAATGCATGGCCACTTAGAGCTTCTGTCGATCTTTCACATATGCAGTGTTTTTTCCTCATATAGGCTGCTTTCCTTGTTTTATGCAGTACAGATTGAGCAGGTGAGAACACACACTGGGAAAAAATAATAGCTAATTGAATTTACTTAATTCAAACACTCAATAAACAGTGCAGAGTTGGTGCTCACTGAATTTACCCAATAATTATATAAACAATTAGTTTAAAACATTTTGTGCATGCATCTACTATTATTTTTTTCTTTTTGTTAACCAGTGCAAATATCCAGAACAGATCACATTTGTGCAGCACTTAAGAGATCTCAGTACAGAGTACGGAAACAAAGTCGTATGAACCATAAAACTTTTCTGAGACAAGGAATTCATGACTGTCTGAAGATATTTTTCTTTTAATCTGGATGCAAAAATGATGTGTTAGAGCAAGTAGCAGCAATCAAAAACTTTTTCAACAAAAAGAGGCATTAAAACACTACACTCTAAAAAACACTGGGTTAAAAACAACCCAAATTGGATAATTTTTAGCCCGACGGCTGGGTAAACATAGGACATAACACATTTTGGGCTAAACTAACCCATGAACTTGGGCTGTTAATTTTAACCCAGCAAATGGGTTGTTTTTGAACCCAAAGGATAGTTTTATTTTTACAAAAATGCTGAGTTAATTTTATTTGATATATGGGTTAATATTTTCAGGTTATTTTACCCTATGGAAATGTGAAATATACCACATTATAAACAAATATGTCAACATGGTATCTCCTTTATTTATACACAAGAAGGTGTTCAGAAATGTA
>JANDJT010000032.1:7800813-7823364 GCA_024331685.1 Stegophilus panzeri
CCCTAACTCAGAGCCTCAGATAAGATACAGACCCAGAGAATTATAGAATAACCTCAGTCCATATTTCACAGCCAACATAAACACATAACACTAGTAGCGTAACGCCAACACTGAGGAAGCAGTACATGATGTTCACTTTGGAAGCTGTTGCGATAGGTAAAGTTAATTATCACTCGCTGAGTCACTGTTTTACACTCGCTGAGAAAATGTTTTACATTTTCAAGAGCTCCCTGCCTAAATATCACAAACCCGGCCAGGCATTTTCAGCAGCATTAACACTAAATAGTGTTGAATGTTAAATCATCTGTGGTCATTTCATTTCGTCGCTTGAGGTGAATTCAAACAGTCTGCACCGAGTTCATTTGACCCAAGGAGCTGGGCTGAGGCGCCGGGGTCGGGAAGGGGTGCATTGATTCAACTGTCAGTGAAAATGAACCAGCCACTAACCCAACGGTTGGGTTACACAAAACTACCCAAAAACTGTTTAGAGACTGAGAAAATAACCCAATTAAATGACCTAAAAGACTCAACCCAGCGTTTGGGTAGAAAAAAATAACCCAGCATTCTTTAGAGTGTATTTTGACCAGATTAGATCTACATGGGGATTTTTCAGGCACTACTCTGTGATTTTATTTCTGTCTTGCTATGTCTATGCTTTTCCTCCTCCTCCCTGACAAATTACAGACCAAATGATCTACTGTTTTTTACTCTGATAATTTTAGTCCCATCCACATATGGGATGCCACATATCCATATTAAACCTTTCTCAAATTGTGAACTCATTACAGTGTATACCAAAGTGGCTTTGTTACTCACAGGCTGATTAAGGGGGGCTATTATAATGACAGGTACAGGTATAACATAATCGGGTGGCTGTGGCTCAGGTAGTAGACCTGGTTGTCCACTAGTAGTCAGGTTGTCCACTAATCGTAGGGTTGGCGGTTCAATTCCCAGCCCACATGACTCCACATGCTGAAGTGGTGTTTGGCAAGACGCTGAACCCCAAGTTGCTCCCGATGGCAAGCTGGTGCCTTGCATGGCAGCTCTGTGAGTGTGTGTGTGAATGGGTGAATGAGAACCAGTGTAAAGCACTTTGTAGATTTAAAAAAAAGATGGGATTAAAAAAAGCACCTAATATCAGTTAACTTTTAGCTTCCTAGAAATAAATGAATAAGCAGGTATGTCACAGCCATGTAATGTTACATGATGCCAAATTAATTAATAAAATGTGATTGTAAATTATAAAGGTTTCATTTTTAAACAAATACAGAGGTACAAAGTGAATTACATTGAAGTCTCTATTGAAAAACATAGCCTGTTGCTAGTACAAATAGGCCATGGTCTAAGAATATCATAAGACTGAAAACACAAACACCTGCTTGCAAACGGTCTGAAGCCCCTCTTCTCTCCTTCTCACTCTGTCAATGTACCTATACCAGAGACTCTCACTTCATCTATCTCTCTATCAGTGCCGCATATTCTCTCCATCCATCTCTCTATAAATCTACCAGTAGCACACACACACTTTCTCTCTCCATACTTCTTTCTATCAATCTACCTGCATCACTCTCCCACTCCTTGTCTTTCTACTAATAACACTCTCTCTCCGTTTCTTTACTTGTGTTACTCTCTAACTCCATCTGACTTTCTACTTGTATCACTCTATTTGTCATCTATCTTTCTACCAAGAACTGTCTGTCTGTCTTTCTTGTCTATCTTCAAGCTTTTTGAAACAATTTAGTTTCACAAACAAGTTTCACACTGGCTTTGTCAAGCCAGCATCAAAGTTTGTCATGATGAACTTAATATTCCATCCATCCATTTGCTGTACTGCTTATCCTACACAGAGTCATGTGGAGCCTGGGCAGGGCACCAACCCATCGCAGGGCACAATCACACACATTCAAATACCCACCCACACACTATGGGCAATTTAGAAATGCCAAACAGAGTACACTGCATGTCTTTGGACTGGGGGAAGAAGTACCTGGAGAAAGCCCCTAAAGCACTGGGTTGAGACAGGAATTGAACCATTAATCCTGGAGGTGTTAGATAGTTAAAAGTCATAATGATTGTGGGGGATCCCCCCTCATGTTAAGTGATTGTTGATAATAATGTACATATGCAATCAAACAAGTTAAAGACAGGCAGTTTTGAGTTCAGGTTAGGGTCTGGGTATAAATTGCCCATATTTGTGATCCATTTGGCGTTCCACAGTGGGACCTTGACGTTGTTTCGCACCGCCTCACTGGATATGTTGCGTGTTTTCTGACCTCTAGATCTTTCTTGCACATGCACAAAATAAGCAGATTAAAAATACTGCACATAATATACACACAAGCATCATCTGAACAGTGACCGCATGTTAACTGTTTAATTTAGTGGTTCTAACGGGACAGACAGGATATAAGATCAATGGCGCATTTCCTCTGGTGGGCTGTGGGGAAAACAGGACTAAAGGTCAAACTAGACTAGCTGATCATCACAGCACCCGACCAAGCCGGCCCAACAGGGTAGCCTTTAGAAGACAAGGAAACACCGTTTCTGTTTACAATGAACAAACATTTAACAAAACAAAAGGCTTCATTTTTTTCCCCTCCGGTACTTTGGAAATTGAAAGACATTCTTTTCTTTGAATGTGTGGGTGTGTCCCAAACCTCTTAAAGTTAATCAGTGTAATCAGTCCAGACCTCGTCAGGTTTTGACATCATAGTATTTAATAGGATCAAAAAGAAAAACCAAACACATTCACATCCTTTAGATTACAGTACGTTTGGCACATAATAAAATGCTTACACTGAGAGAGAGAGAGAGAGAGAGAGAGAGAGAGCGCGAGCGCTAGTGTATCCAGGAAAAATAGGAGAGAGAAATCTCTGTTCACACAAAACTTCACCAAACAAAATCTAAAATCTAATACAAGATGTATATAATACATACAGCACTGTCATACATGATGAAATGCTTATGTACTGTAATACTGTATGCACAAATATTTAATATTCAGCCAGACAAACCTTTGTACTTAATTTAAGAGGTAATATTTTAGCTATTTCTTTTTATGTACTTAGAAGACAGACCGTTGTGAATTCCTAAATAGCAAATTCATTCATTTACAGTAGAAAAGAAAGTGGAAAGAACAAAGCAGAGCAGAAAGTTTGGCATGTGACAAAAAGAAGGAGCTACAAATAGTTCTATAACAATTCAGTTTCAAAGAATAAACACTTAAAACCAAAGGGAATAAAAACAGAAGTGATGAACGATCAAAAAGAACAACTTTGGAAAAACAAAACTCTAACGATTTGTCAAACTGCCACTGAGTTGTTCACGCAAAGTTGTCACATTCCAGTAAAGGTTTAATTAGTGCGCCTGAAATGTACCCTGTTTCTTTTATTGACCTCTCCGTCATGTTTGTTCACATTTTTTATATAAATAACTGACTTCACTATTAAATGTATAAGATGGACAGGGAAAACCTTATGTAAGAATCACAGAGCTGTGTAATGACAAGGCTTAGTTATCTGAAACATGCGTACGCAGGAAATGACCTGCTTATTAACACCAGAGGGTCACTATGTGTATGATAGAAAATAAATTATGAGCACACACACATTGTTTAAAAGCTACATTCCACAGTTTATGCTTTATGTACATGAGTAGAGAAATAGAGAGAATGAGTGAGTGAGTGAGTGAGTGAGCGAGCGAGCGAGAGAGCGAGAGCGAGAGAGAGAGACCCTCCTTTTTAAGTCAACATGAACATCTTGCTGTTCAGTCAGGCTTACTGTATGACCCATCACTCTTCTCCATTTAATATCAGCAAGGCTCAAGGACAGAAAGAGACAACAACACAAGAATAATGAAGAACAAACAACAGCAGAAAGATAAGAATAATAACAGAAAAAACATGTTCAGTGTATTGCACATGAATATCATAAACTTGTTTTTCTCTCTCCATACACTTAGTACATAGTACAACTCAAATAATAGCTTCATTTGCCAGACCATGCAACAGTTAACTACTCTATTTGAAGCGTTCACAGGCTTTGGAGCAGATATTATGTACATTACACGCTGTACAAAGGGCAAGATGGCTACGGGCACTGGCCTCTATGTCTGCTGTTGCATAGTGGCAAGTCACTAAACACACATAGCAGCCAGAAAAAGAGAATGAATGTGTGTGAAAAACAAAACAAAACAAAACATAACAAAACAAAAACAAAAACAAAACAAAACACAACTACGAAAAGAAAGAGATTTAAAGATGGCATGTGCACTCGCTCATGCAAACACATGCACACGGGCACGAACTGACCAGTCAACACTTTGGATCAACACAACCCACATACAGCAGGCCTTCATAACACTATCAAGAAATATACTGTATAGTAGCATTATTATAAATAAAATTGCTCCCAAAATGTTCACCTGAATACACATGAAGAAATCGGACTGCACAGCACAACACATTTCATTGTCATTTATGCAGGATAACATTCTTCCTTGTTTCGACATCATTGTCACTGTTTTCTCTTCATTTCTATCAGAGATCTGATTGCTAATGTTACTACAATCATTGGTATAATCAAATTTGGTTCAACATAGTGCAATCCTGCCCCTCCTCTCCAAAAGCAGACACTCTGAGCAGTTTGGGAAGTAGCTTTAAATTAATGGAGCATCAATGAGGCTGGAGAGGCAAGGGATGGGAAAAAAAGAAAGAGCTGAAGTGAAAGAAGGCAAGAGGAAGCGATTGGAGGTGGAAAAGGACAAAAGCAGTAGCTGCTTCAGATGCACACCCGGACCTCTTGCCTTGACCCCAATATCAGCATTTCTGTCCACATTTATTACGTATTATCGTGTGTGTGTCTGTGTGTATGTGTGTGTGTGTGTGTGTGTGTGTGTTTATGTGCCTGTATGTGTGTGTGAGAGAGAGAATGTTGTTGTATGTGTCTGAACAGGTGCTTAGAGGCTGACATTTAAGATAGCGCCTCTTCTCCAAAATAGGAGAAGCCCTTGAACTCATCCTGGTTGATCTGCTTTATAATGGAATCATCCACAGGGGTAAGGACAGGGTCCTCACGTGTAAAATCCTGGTCAAAGTTGTTCACGTCCTTCTTGGTTTTCTGGAAAGAGAGAGAAAGTTATACAGTTGCATATTTAAATATACATTTGCATACTCAGTGAGCACCAGAAAGGCTCACTGAGACTAGGGGTGTGTGCTGGGAATGGGTTCCCACAGAATACAACAAGTAAAGGGTGAGGGGTCAGATATGAAGCTCTTGCAACAAAACAAAATGGAAAAAAAAAAAAAAAAAAGACTGAGATACATTTACAGCATTGATTTATTCAGAATTATGAACTTGAGTGCTGTAACTGAGGTTGAGGAAATGTTAGGTCTAGAATGTACACACCATGCTGACAGCTTGAGATTTGAATCTCAGTTGTTTTACATATTTAATAAAACAAACCTTTAGGTTTAGGCCACATCCACTTCAAGTTTAAATCCGAATACAGATACAGATACAAATACTTGAAGCATTAAACAGATACATATAGTGGCATTGTATTACATGCCACGTAATAAGAAATCAGATGAAAAAATCTTCACATTTTCTTAAATTGGAAATGAATTGAAGGACTGAATGAATTTTGACTGTTGACTGAATGAACTTTGACTGACTGAACAGATGGATAATCTGCTTAATAATCTGTTAAATAGAAGAATAACTGCTGAGTAAAATTTTGAGTCTGATTTAGAACACAGTCTGAATATTTGAGTACATGCTGCACCTGCATGTTAACGTCACGAAAGCTCACCATTATATATATATATATATATATATATATATTTAAAAAGTTAAACATTTTAAAAAGCAAACATACAGAACGTGGAATGATGTTCAACTTCATCTAGCTGTTTTTTAGGTGACATGGGAAGTCAAACATATGATACACTCACAGTGGTAAAAGTGGTAAAAGTCATGAGAACCGTGCTAGGCAAACTGGGAAATATGGACTTCTACTATTAACTTTGTAATGAGAAATGAATGAACTCTGACGTACTGACGCACACATTGATGGTGCAAATAATAATAAAAAAAGACTCTTGAGAAAATCAAGGACATTTATCAGATGTTTAGGTAAATTAATAAAACCCTCACGCTAGACTCCTTATGACTAAATTTACACTGTAATTACATTTAGTATCGACTAATCGAAATTCCTTGATCTCTACTATATTAAGAAACCAGACTTTTGATTTTATTTGAAAGTCATGTATACAACAAGAGAGCTATTCATTTGAAATGTTTTAGCAAAAGATTTGACTGCACCTCAAATGTTGTTCCTTATATGCACATACAATTTCTGAGTTCTGAGACTACATTTCTTTCTAAATCTACAATTGGCAATAATTGATCAGGACTGGTAAAAAACTTTCCTGCCAGTAATCAGTGACTATGTATTACATCTAGAGACACTGTGCTTACCTAGTATATTTTAATGAAAGGGACATGACAACTGAAACGCTTGTTTCGTTGAATGACATAAGCAAAATCTCATAGAAAACATGCACGACGGGGAAAGCATCATTCTGGACTTGACCTGACTTTGATCAGTACAAGGATCAGATCACTTTATTCTAATAATTTCCCCAAACATATTGGACTATTTAAACTTTCCAGAAAGGGATGCTTCTTTACTTTCATAATTGTACTTGTACAGACACTTGGTAAGCCAATGTGGTGACAGAGAAGGTCAGAAGACGGTCACACAGAAAGGCACCAGAGCAAGTGGTGGCAGCATCTCCATCTAACCTTTCTGTGACCCTATGATATAATCACACACATTTAGACACAAACACATTCTATCTCTCTCTCTCTCTCAGCTCACACACAGGCACAGACCATGGGAAAGCAGAAGCAGAGCGATGTCGTTGTGGCATCTGACTTTCAGTCTAGACCACAAAGACACACTTTCAGTTAAAGTAGGCAGTCTCTATCTGGTGGTGTGAGTTTTACTATGTTCTGCACACTGTATACTTAGTGCATAAGAGTTAAAGTGAGTACTTAATAAATAGCATTTGTATTTTTTGCTAAAGTAAAGGGTTATGTTTACGTGTAGGCATAGCATTATTTAGCTGCATTAATAATTACATCAGTGGAAGATTGTCACTAGGATAGCAAGTGTGTGTGTGTGTGTGTGTTTGAGGAGGGCACTCACAATGCGTGGTTTAAACGGCGGTTTGATCTTCCTCTGCTCCAGCAGGACCCAGTCTATCTCCCGGAAAAAGGGATGAACTTTAATGGCCTCCTCCAGCCCTTGAGACACCACACAGCCCAGCCTTTTATTCGGGCTCTTCGTCATAAACTGAGAATGTAGCAGAAAATGAGACATTCAGCTTCTTCACATAACAGATCATATTCTAAGTGTTTAAAACAGGCACGACATGCCTATAGCTCTGTGTACACATGCTTCCATTAGCAGGATCCTTTTGCAACACCATTATTAAGTGGCAAATCCCAAGCGTTAACTGATCCAAGTGACAAATATTACTTTGTCACTCTTCAATAAAGGGCAATAAAAACAACATTCAACATCTAATCCACAGTATTGGATAATAATGAACTTATTAAAAATTTATAGATTTCACCAGGGCCTAAGTGTGACTACATGGCGCTAACACGAAGCAGAACTGCACTGAGTGAAAAGTGCTGAAAAAGGAAGTTCAATACTTATATACTTAATATAGCTGTCTCCAAAGCAACAAAACAAAGTGGCACACAATTGAAATAAGAATAAATTTAGGTTCTGGGTTCTGAAAAATCATAAGTGGACCCACATTGCCTATAACCTGAAGACAAACTGACTTCAGAACACTGCTAATAGATAATAATCAACACTAATAGCTGTTTTGGAAAAGAAAGCTTAGCATTGTAGCATACATTGCATGCTTTTAATGGGAGTAGTGTGTTAACACTGGGAAATTCGTGGGATATAAGGTATAATACCCGGATAATACATTAAACCATGCCAGTAATGACCTGTGGACTGATGGCTACTTTTTTCACTGAGCAGTTGCAGCCTGTTCTACTGTAAGTAGCAGAATGGGTGGGGCCATCAGAGTGCGATGCTGTCTAACTTGTGTGAAATGGCTGACGTGCCAAGTAAAAGTGTGGATCTGACTAGGATAAGAAGGTGGTGCTTTTCCATCAGACAGTGTGATATGGCCTTAGCGTTGTTACTGATTTTAATCCAGAAATCTCTGTACCCTGGTTGAGTACCTGCATCCCTTTTCCATTACATGATAATAGGAGGAGTTTTCTAGAGATTGTAGGGTGGTGACATATATTCGCACTTGTCACTAGAGTTAACAGTAAATGGTAACAGCAGTAGCAACAACAGACACTTAAAAAAATTCTGACTGAGCTTTTACATTTTTTTCAAAAAGAAGCCATCCAAATGGAACTTTCTGGTTTTCAAATTCTACTTAATGGAAATGTCATGAGACACTACTACTATGATCTACTACTACTACATTTATTCATTTACATTTTTACATTTATTCATTTAGCAGACGCTTTTATCCAAAGCGACTTACAAATGAGGAAATATAAGCAAAGCGATATATCAAGCAGAGAACAATACAAGTAGTGCTACTAAACAATATTTTATAATTGAGTTCTAGAAAAGAAAAGGCTAATCAGGGTCTTGCTAGGCGTCCTAGAAACTTCCAGGCAAGTTGAAGCTAAACTGTGCAGGACAGTGGCACTCCAGGACAGAGTTTGGACACCCCTGAACTAGAGGGTCTACATAATGATTATCGCATGTTAATACTGCTTGTTTCATTTACATTAAATGTAGTACTACTACCACTATTACTACAACCACTGTGCTGTACAGTCTTGCTAGAAAAGTTATTGTCTAATGTCTTCTGCACAACCCATATATCTTTCCCATATATACTCCTGGTACCCTGGTTAGAAAGGTAACCATATTCAGCATAGGTACGACTCACTTGACAACGTAAATAACAAAATGTCCTATATCAAATATGTTATCACACCATGCTGTACAGCACTGATCCCTATCAGACTCTTTTAGACTTGACTTGAAGGTAAGTGACTTGACTACTGAGATACACTGCCAACCAGACGTGAAAATTACACCAGCGCCATATTTGAGAATACCTCAGCTAAACAATTGCAATTTAAGCACTAAGGAAACCACTTACCATTGACTCAAATCTGACATTTTGTGAGCATATTTGTGTGTCTATATATGGGAGACAGCAACGGCTGACAGCTGCAAAGCACTTTCATAAATGCAGTGTAGTTAAGCCCATAGTAATCGGAACAAAAACAAAGCTTTTTCCAATCCTGCTAATTTACTCTCTGATTTTCACTCTTTAGATGGCAATAGTCCCTTTTCACAATGAGGTCAGAAAACTTCGGCCTTTCCACAAAGCAGTGTATACGTACTTCCGTTTTTCCCTTACGTGCACTGGATACTTCAGGAAAATGCAGGAACGTGCTAACTAACACGAAACACGAAAGATAAAGTCTAGAATAATAATGGTTACGTATTTACGGGTTCTTATATTTTGATTCTTTTGATAACGTTGATCATTTCCAGTTTACCATTCTTTAATGTGTAACTGCCTTGGATGGGAAAGTAGACTAGCTAGCAGCAACAAGAAAAATATGCATCGCTCTTGGCCTGTGTTGTTTACTAACAAGTGTTAATAAGTGTTTACTTTTTATATTAATGTATAATCGCTCACCTCTGCATCCACAGCAGAACACAACAATCAGAAAAACCTGAAGTTGATGAACCTCCTCATTTTTCCTCATGGACCTGTGACAACGCCCTCTCACTGTCACCTCATCAACAACTACATTCGAAACCATATTCCAATGCAATGTTTTGGTGAAAGGGCACAACGTTAACCATGAATACGTTACTGACAATACACAATCACGTTTTATCTAACAATACACAATCTATAGCTAACATCAGTAATATGGAAACACGATAGCAACAAGAGTTTGAGGTCTGTATTACAGCAAATTAATCAAGAATAAGGACTTAAAGACTTTCTATTTGCAGAAGAGAAAGCTAACAACCACCGTTATCCTAACTCCTCCGCTAATGTAAGCTGGGCTGAACAATACAAAAATACTTACCTTCATAATCAATCAGGCACTGCTCAATGAAGAATTTGTATCCTTTATCAAGTTTAGAATGTGTCGTAAGTGAAAATTTGTCTGCAAGTCTGCTTGCAGACAAATGTACATCATCTAGACGTATTTCTGGCAGATGTAGAAGGGACTGGGTAAACTCCATAGTGTTCCACTATGCTGGCAGAAGTAACCATACACTGCTTTGAGTCAGAACGGAAGTTGCGTGACGTCATGTGAAAAGGGTCTATATGAAGGCTGCCAGACTGGAGAATCAGGAAGTACACATGAACACAAACACATGAACCTGCTTAAATGGAGACAACATTGAGGAGGACTTGAGTGAAGGGAAAATGAGGGAAGGTCAAAGGGTAGGAAATGAACAGGAAGGGGTGAAGCAGTTAGAGGAAAAGACGTCACAGAAATCACACAGAGATGGAGAAAAACAAGAAGAGGGAGGACAAAAAGAGCACTATAAGTGCAGTAGTTCATAAGGGAGAGGTCACTCACTGCTTTGAGGATGCTGACTGCCTCTTTGCTGAGCCAAACAGGGTAGAGTACATCGTCATGGAGAATAGATTCGAACAGATCATCCTCATTATCAGCTTCGAACGGTGGCTGACCTGCCATCATCTCGTACATCAGCACGCCCAGAGCCCACCAATCGACCGATGGGCCATACTCCAACTCTTGAAGGATCTTAGAAGAGGTGTGCAATATTACATACACAGACAAGCAATGCTGACAGGAAGACAAGAAAAGTCTGAATTCTGCATTTATTTTTCTACCTCAGGGGCAATGTAGTCTGGAGTGCCACAGAAGGTGGTGGTGGTGACACCATTCAGGATTCCCTCTTTACACATACCAAAGTCCGCCAATTTACAGTGACCTTCGGCATCCAGCAGAATGTTATCGAGCTTCAGGTCTCTGACAAAAGCACAGCAAGGACAAGACAGAAGGAGAGAGTGATGGGGAGAGTACTCTTTCTGCAGAAAGTAATCACTTCTGTAAATCATTAACAGAATGATTTTTTTTCTCCCGAGGTTAACTGTGATTAGAGCTGAGTGACAGTCGAAATCACCAGGGCATAATAGCTCCAGCATTGGCAGAATAGCTCTGCATTTCTGGTTATGATGTTAAAAGTGCACAGGTCACCAAGATCTTTAGAAAAATAGCATCAGATGAGCCAGGTGAACCTCATCTGCACATAACCCATGTCAACATGAGGAACCATTTTGGTGGTTAACGTCAATAATTACAGGACAATGTCAAAGAAATGGTTTTGCAAAGTACAACCATTATTTAAGGTTTAGCACCACTACTAGAGACACTCTATTATGTGAACTCACTGACAAAGGGTTATGTCTTAACAGGTCTTAACACGAACAGTAATGGCCACATTATAGCCAGGTGCATACGGGTGCAGCATAACCGCTTTAAGTAAAAAAACAAAACAAAATGTTTACTAACCAATCTGAGAATTTGAGCACATATGGACATAAAGAACGTCTGTTTCAAGTGTGACAGTATAATTATGCAAGCTTTTATCTGTTTTATGCCCCATGTCCCCATGAGAAAAGATTTACCAAAGTTGTATTACCATTATAAAACAAAGCATGCTTTAAAAGCCACTTTTAAAAATACCAACAAACAGCTCCCAAGTGGCGCAACAGAAAAGCAGCTGCCCTGTTTTCATAAGATTGCAAGTTTGAGTCCCAATGATGCCACAGTCACTCATGGCTGGAGGTCAAGAGAGCAAAATTGACTGTGCTCTCTAGGTGAGAGGGATGACATTATTGTGTCTCCCTTAGTGTCTGTGAGCTCATGTATGTGGAAGCGTGCAGATAAGGCTTAGAGGTGGGTGGAAATAGGCAGACCACCAAATTAGGGAGAAAAATTAATGGGAGTACAAATGGTGTTTCCTTCATAGGATCCCAGCAAGTATTGTGGAAGACACTGCAATACTGTTCATGGATGACTCTTTAAGCACAATCTTCATGGAGTGACATTTCTCTAACAAGCATACACTATTAGTGGCTTAATTTGGCACCTTAAGTTCGAAAGTTAAATCAATATTTACACTGCAGAAGTTCTCCATATTCAGAGTTGGCTTACGCAGGTGCTTAAGCTGATTTTCTGAACCAATCAGATTATTAAAACTACCTAAGTGCAGTTACTGCAGATTCAGGAGTAGTGTTGTCTAAGATGTTTTTAGACCACCGCCTTTAAGGACTTACCTTTAAGCCCCCCAAAAAGGGGAAAGAAAATGCAGACTGATAAAAGGATCCCTGAAATGCAGTGGAAACACAAGCCAGGAACTCTGTAACTCTAGTTCCTCAAATTTCCATCACGCCAGTTTCCATAACGACCAGTTTTCAAATGCCTTTCAAATATATATGAAATATGCTGTATGTAACCCTTATATTTGAGAACTGAATAAAGTATGGAGTCTTGGAAGTCAGAAAGGCTTGAGGCATGTAGCATCTGACTGAATGAGTATGTAAACAGTCTGTACACTGAGAAGCCATTGCAGTGCCCCTAGCAGGCCATTACCTACTAGACCACCCAAAGTGCCAGCTTTCATCTTATCCTTCCATCTCAGCTGCCTTCCCCCGTTGTACCATTCCACCCAGAGTCCTGCTCTTCCTCCTCCAGATCTCCATCCCTTAGGCCATGTCCTCAGTCACTCACTCATAAACATGCACACACACATCATTTCTCAGTAACTTAAAGTTTCAAGAGTGTGAGAGTCAAACTGAAGCTATCTGAAAAGGTCTGATCTCTGTGCTTAATTAACTGGCTACTGGAAAGAACACATGGAGGGTGAGGGGAGCTATATATGCCTCCGCACTCTTGTATTTGAATTCTATGCACACACCATTGAAGATTACACAGTGGAATCTAGACCAAGGTCGGGGATCTCAACATGTATCAATAGGAGCTCTATCTGTCAGCTTGCATGATATTTTTTGTCATGTGTGACATGCCAGTCGTATCAGCAGTGGTTTTGTATGTGAGGGATGTCATATTTATGGTTCTTTTCTCCAGAGAATGTAGTAATGCTTTGGTGCATAAAGACAAAGGCAAAATCACACAACAATTTAATCCTGGTATGTGAGTCTATATATACGGAAAGTACAAGTCATGCACGTGTGATTGTCACATACTCTTGGACAAACTGGCTTCACAGAGGCAGGAACGAAGAACATGGCTTATGCAATTGTCCTTGATGATAAGCTTTTTTTTTTTTTTTTTTCCCCCAAAGAAGCTGAAAGCAGAGTAAGGAGCAGTGACTGATTACATGTTTGGGTCGGTGTCTCAGGGGAAAGGGCTTAGAGTTCATGAGCTCCAGTCTGGTCCTGGGTATATACTTGCTTTATTATCTATATTGTATAATTATGGATCAATAAAATAGTTTTCTTGGCATGTGGTTGAATAATTAATTTATGTACTAACAAGAGAGCTTACAAAAAGTCTACAATTGATTTTACATGTGCCATTTTCCTTGAGACTTTACTGTTTTTGGCTCTCAGCATGAGGACCAAAAATGTCAATGCAATTATGAAAAATCAGAAATGGAGAAGAGTTCAAACTTTTTGTACAGCTTGGATCACTATAAAGAAGAGAGGTATGCTAATATCAATATTGATAAATGACATCATAGATAACATAATATGATTAAAACCATGATATGTTTTTTTTTTTTCTTTTTGCCATATCATCCACACCTATTGTGAGGAATAAAACAATTGCTGGTGAACCTGCACATACAGATGACCTGTACCATTTATTTCAATCATAAATAAAAACTCCAACTCAAACAGATCAAGAACTCTGTATGCACAGATATATAAAAGATGATGAAAAGAATAGACCAGAATGACTTTAAAATGTTCACAACAAAACAAACCACTGGGACATTTCATAAACAGAAAATCCGGTTACAGTCTGCTCTACAGGAGTCTTTAATATTCATGCTCAGTGTTATTTGTCATCCTGCAGCTCATTAGGCTTTAAGCACCTGTTTGAGGCGAGCAGACCAGGAAGCAGAGAAGGTGAACTCAGATTAGACTCTGCCATGTGCTACTTAAGCATCTTTCCAATGTAAATAACGAGAGAGGCATCACACTGCATATTTGTCCTCATCATGTGTTGCAGTGAGTGTTGATGTGTCTGATGTTGATCCAGAGTGGTAAAAAAGATCTGTTGTGTGAAGTGTGTATGTCAGCTGATTAGTAATATGTTCTTTTTTACCAGAGTAAAGATCCATAAAAGTGACAGTACAAAAAGTTCCTTTCAATACTTCACTGCATATGGCATCAAATGACATTACAGTGATTCTACTCTTTTTATTAAATCATTTTCCAGGAACGTTCTAGGAAATTTGCCTTATATATGACAGCTGCTGGCCACGGATCATCATCTTAGGATGACTCACATTTGCCGACATCTTTAACTTTAAAGTCAACAGCATGACCTCTAACGACCCTTAACTGTGAAACACACTCAGATAAACCACTCCTCAAACAATTCTCATTTGATCTTTTGTTAGATGTTAAATTACTGACTGGTAGAGCTTACTGACTATTTCATTTTAAAGTCCCCCTGTCTACCACAATAACTCCCCATGCCAAAAAAACCCCTCAAAAAAAAAAACAAAGAACCAAGAAGAATATGAACAACATTCAGAGTTCATGGATTGTAAAAAAAAAAAAGAAAAAAAGAAAAAAAAGAAAAGAAAAATACGTATAATTTGACACTTCTGGTGAGAAAGCCAAATAAATAAAATTCTAACCCAATGGGATTCTTCTTTTAATATGCAGTACATAAGTACATTTACTGTAAGTAAACTGACTCTGCTGGGTGACATGATCTAAACAGTGACTCTCACTGGCCCCTAATGTTATGTGTGTGTGTGTGTGTGTGTGTATAAATCATTTTTTTTTTTTTTTTTACAAGTTATATGGAATGTCAGTGGCATAACCCTTTAAAAGCAGGATAATCACTAGCTACTATATAATATTTAGTAACTACTCTCAAAACAGTAACAACCCTTCACAACTAGTTCTATAGCTAGCTATCAGACAAGAACAAGGAATTTAAATCTGGATCTACTGATGGGACCTGGAAGTTTATGGACAAGTTTATACTTTTCTAGAATAATACTTCTAGGATATATTGTTCACTTTCATATTTTCCGGGTGTTTTCCATGAGTTCAAAAAACTAGTTTATCATTTTCCAGATTTTCAAGGACAGATCGGAACCCTCATGAATAATAACACGCATAATTCTCATTTATGCAAAATTTAGAGGCGATTATAATCTACTATACATAGTGCTGTTGATTGTCTTTAGTCAGAAGGTGTTAATATTAATGTACTCTTTGTAATGTTAGCATTTCTATAGTAACAAGCAACACATTTATTTAGCATTTTTGGAAGAACCCTCCTGTACTTTGTAACAGACAGAGGCAAAGCTGTAAGGTTTCTGACACAGGAAAGTCTTCAGGACTTTCTTCATGTTTTGAAGTTTCTCAGTAACATAAGCTAAATTTTTTGTCTTATTAACTATAAGTCAGAGTAAAACTTATTTGCAGACATTCCATCCATCCATCCATCCATCCATCCATCCATCCATTTTCCATACTGCTTATCCTACACAAGGAGAGCCTGGAGCCTATCCCAGGGAACTCGGGGCACAAGGTGCGGGACACCATGGACGCGGTGCCAACCCATCACAAAGCACAATCACACACACACACACACACACACACACAGACACATTCACACACGCACACACACACACACACACACACTACAGACAATTTGGAAATGCCAATCCACCTACAATGCATGTCTTTGGACTAGGGGAGGAAACCAGAGGAAACCCGAAGCACAGATAGAACATGCAAACTCCATGCATACAGGGCGGAGGTGGGATTCGAACACCTCCAGCCACAGTGGCCCCCTGCAGACATTCAACAATATTAAATGTGACTATAAACAGATAAAACCTTTTATGTGTCCTTCTTTATTTTTTTCATATTTGCATTGGCAAATTCCTGTGGTATAAGAGGAATAAAGACTTAATAAGCTGTTATTGGAAAATAATCAACTTCAGGTTGTTGACACTCAATAATTAACTTCATGTTTACTCCTAAATTATGTTCATAAAAAATTTATTTAGGTCATTAAGTCTTTTCAACAAATTCTAGAATCTCCAGCGTTGCATGTGTTTTTCCTTTCTTACACTATCTCTTGGTTGGTGTGTGTGTGTGCGTGTGTGTGTGTGCAGATGACCAGATAAAGTCTCCCAGGAAAAAGACTTAGCCTTTGATGGTTGAACAGTAAAAAATGTCAACATGGCTTCACCAGCATCACTCCAGCAGAGGTGTTTTTGTGAGCCACTGTTCCTACAAGAGCCAGGAGACTGATCTTATGTAACTGTTCTATTTTGGAGACTGAGGGAAAAATGATTTAAGAGCAATATGCACTTAACATGACAGCACTGCCTGATTCCCAGTAGGCTGTGCTTTGAGTGCTCTAAATTCAATCTGAGAGCTGCTCAAAATGACAATGAAAAATAAAAAATAAAAACCCTGACAGAAACATTAACTACAGGAATCATTCAATCGGTCATGTTCAGCAACTCGTTGCATTACGAGTGGTCTGGTTAAGCAACTGGACTCTTATCTTAAACCTGACAAAATTCCTAGCTAACATCTGCTGATTGGAGACATGACACATTGTCCTGTGCTCCCTTGGACTCTCAGCTTGTAGATATAGTTTACAAAGCCCTGATGATGTTATTTTTTCTTCATCCCCCCCCCCCTCCCCCTTTGTGGCAGCCTCACAGGCATACACACATATGTATTCACATACACACACTCAGACCCTATTGAGAGTGTGTTCCTCATTAGTGTGGAGTGATTGTTCCATAGGACTTCAGGACAAACTCACGTCTCTGTGTCACGATAACCCCCTGTTCCAGCCCAGCCAAGAAGCCTGGACTCACTTCATACAAACAAATAACCACAGCATAACATTTACAGAGTGGCTTACAACTGAGACAGGATACAATTAAGCAGTTGAGGATTAAGTGTCTTGCTCAAGGACCCAACGACATTGGGTGCACAGATTTGAACTCGCACCATTCTTATCAGAAGTCCAATGCCTTCAACAGTCAGAAGAAGCAGAGAGATTGCAAGTGCTGCAGGGCAGGAGATTTAAATCAGACTGGACAGCTAGAACAGCAAGTCACAGCATGCTCCTCTCATTCTCCTGCTTTCTATTCCTTAGGGACAAAAAAAAAAACCCTTTCAAATATTTCTCAAACATTCTTTGAAGAAAACCCTAACGGGAAAGCCCAGAGTCATAATGCCAGTAAAAAGAAAGCAGTTTACATAGTACTGATCCAGAATGAGATCTAATAGTGAAACTAATTTTGTTTTCATTGTTTGTGCTCCTTTCTTTTTCCAGAAAAGTGCTTCCAGATTTGAAGTTGAAGTACAGCCTTGGATAGGGTCAGCTTGGATAGGCTAGGGTCAGTTTGTTTTTTAAACCATAACTACATTATGTAAGGTGCATTTTCTGATTAAAAATTAAAAACAACAACAACAACAACATTTGCAAATCATGGTTAAACTTTACTTACTATAGTAGTCAGTCATAAGACTTATTCAGATAAGATCAGATATTTCAAGATCAAGGGCCTGGGGTAAAACATTTGCAGGTGCTACTTTATGATATATTTCTGTCCAGATCCACCAGTCCTGTTTTACTCCCTTATCCCTGACAGGAATTACTGAACAATTTACCTCCTGTTTTCTTCTCTGATCATTTTAGACCTATTCAGTTAGACCTCTCAGTAACTTTTTTCAGGCTGATGCAGCCCCTTGTGTTGGGAAAGTTTTTAGACTGCTCATAATCACTGTATTTAGTATTTACATAAAGTCACTTTATACAAATAAGCAGTTGTACCTCTGTCTGTTCCATAATTGTCTACGTTAGATGCTGCATTATAAGTGTACATGATAAATTCTAAGTCTATAGGAAGAGCGTTTCTGCTCTGTAGTTCCTTGTGCACAGATAAGGGACAAAATCATATAGGAACATAGAGTCATTTTAAACTAATATGAGATAAAGCTGTGCATGATCACTTACTGAACACACACACACAAACTTTTAAACAGTACTCAAATATTAAATTATAGGTATGTCCTGACTTGCAAAGAAACATCCGAAATATGACTTGATGACAGCATGAAATGGAGTGATGACAGTTATTTCATGCATTTTTGCGCTTGACATCTGTAAAAGCTCAGGTAGTAATCAAAACAAATTATACTCTTTTGTTGACATGGGGCACTTGAAGAGCTGTCATCTATAACCTCTTTCATGCAAATAAAGAGTCCAAAGAAGGTTAAGTTCAAAGAATCAGTTGAGAAAAAGAATCAGGGGAGAAGTGAAATTCTGTTGAGTTTGACAGCTTAATTCCCTCCCCCATTACTCACCAATTCCCCATACATTTTTTTCTGATTAAGATAACTCATACTAAGTTAATCTTTCTTTCCTTTAGTCCTCCTGATCATTATGTACAAAACTCTACCACTGCAGATAATGAAAAAGTATTGTAAAACTACAGTGAAGACTCAACTAACAACTCTGATGAATGCATAGTGATTTCTAGTCAATAAGTACTATGGGAGATAAACGTAGAGCTACACAGAAGATAGGAGGACTCTTGATAAACTGGTGAAGTCAGCATTTTACATCAGAGATAGTAAAGCGTTCCTTTGAAAACTTTCTGAAGAATGTAGTAATGAGGAATGAAAGAAAGGCAGCGTATATGTAGTTTGCCCGCAACCACACATCACGGTGGCAGATAATAAGGTAATAAAGATCCTTCCAATTGATGAATAAGTGTTCAAACTCTCAATATTCATTTAATCAAGGGTTCCAACTTCCATACTGTCAATTACCTCGGTCGCTCTGAATGAATTTGATAAAGAGAGACAATGCAAAAAATTGAATAAAATATGCTGCAAAGAAACATTAGCACAGATTTTGACGTCTAGGCTAAACTTGCTCTCACCCCATGGAGCAACCACAAAAAAGCCCTCTTTTTCACTGAAGATGTTACAGATGATTTTAGCAGAACAGGTTTTCTCAGATTAGCAGGATTGCCTGGCTGGGCAGGCTAGATGAGGTTTGGCTACTGGAGCTGTACTCAGTGATTGCACTTTCAGGACAACTTTTAGGCTCGTTTAGGTGTTTCAGAGTATATACACATGGATTATACATTACGCATTAATATATTTTCAGTGAGAGTGTGTATTTATTAATGTACCTATAGATGACTCCATTTTGATGCAGGAACATGAGGGCAGATGTGACTTCAGCAGCATAAAAACGTGAACGGGCCTCATCAAACTTCCGTGAGCGCTGGATCTGGAACATCAGGTCTCCTCCGTTCACATATTCCATAACAAAGAATAACCGATCCTGTGGTGAGACAAAGACGGAGAGAAGGGAGATGTAAGATTCCACAATGTTTTTGGGAGGTGGGAGGAAACTAGAGAACCTGGCGGAAACCCACACTGACAACATGCACAAAAAATCTACATAGACAGTAACCCAAGGGTCGGATTGAACTCCAGCTGTGTGTCGCTGCAGTGCTATCCACTACGCCAACATGCTGTTCTAATAATAATTAATAATAAATAATAAATAATTAAAGTAAATAAGGGCTCTTTCTGTGAGTATTCACTCATGTGTAAGTCTCTATGATAGAATTTATACGTTGCCTCAATTATGTCAATAAATGTGATCATTCTGGCATTCATTTCAATTGATTCTTTTAAGTACATGATGTTCAACTGTCAACTGATTCACATTTATCCAAAATCATTTGTTTCTTCTTATTTATTATGTATGAAAAATAATTCAGTCCACTGCATTTAGTTATTTGGGTCAAGTAGCCCATTCATATATAAAAGTGGGGTAACGTAAATAGCATAAAATCCTCAAGACATGATTTTAAGAAGTAGTATAGGGTTCTACTTTAAGTCAGGAAAGTAGCATTTTGCCTTTGTGTCTGCACTAGTAGGGGCTCTCTATTGATGATGACATAAATGCAATTTTGGACCTAAATACCACTGTGTCAGCAGATTTAAAATATTTAAACCCCTGGTTATGCTGCTCTACCCAAATGCAGGAATTTCTCAACAAAAGAACAGCAACTGGATGAGAACAGTTAAAGAAAAAAAAAAATTAGCAATGCACTGTTGTGATATCACAAAATAATGCTCGAGCCTGCGTCAGCCCCATAGTCTCGTCACAATATGGATAACAAGTTTCCCAATGCACTAGTATTGTTCTTGTGCAATGCGAAACCAATTCTCGTTCCATACAAACACTACAAGTACAAAGGTATAGTAACAATAGACTTTTAACAGCGCAGCAGGATCAGTGTGCTCTTCAATCCAGAAGCTTCTTCGCGGCCCAGGGGAATAAGAAAAGGAAAGGTCGGCCTTCCTGCAGCCCAGTTTGCTGATGTGGGAAATGGTGGGGGAATATATACAGATACCCACTGCACTATTTCTCATCACGGGCCATTGTTGCTTTTTTCATACAGTCTGCAATAAGGAAGGTGACAGACATATTTTCTAATCTCCTTACAGTGAAACAATGCAGAAAGTTTGCCGAAAAGGAAGAGACTTCCAGTATAGTAAAGTAAAGATCTGCTGTTCTATGTCCTGATATATCTTACTGACAATGAACTACACACTCATACTGACAATGAGCCACACACTCATACATCAAAATCATACAACGTCTAAGGATGTGTGGAGAAAGGTAATAACACTTTATAGGACACAGTTCTGAACGTACAGAGTATTACCTTCAGTCTTCAGTGTTTCAAGGACGAATTGCTGGGAATTGTCATGTCCTGGCAAAACAGCGACTCTATTAGCCAGAATGCACCACGAACTACAAACATGGCCGACGACTACAACTCCCAAAGTGACACACTGTTACAGCACCTTCACTTGAGAACTAATCAGACACACCTGTTCCCAATTACAATATCAATGACACCACATTACTTAAGAGACTCTCTCACACAGCCATTGTGAGGTATACGCTCAGTTATGGTTTGTTGCGGCAGTTACAAAGCCTTGATACCGTGTTTGTTTATTCTGGTTTTGACTTTGTTCTTTTTGCCTTGTTTGGACTGTTTGCCTGATCACCTGACCTCTGCATGTCTTTGTTTATTGATTTCTGCCTGATCCCTTGGACTTGATATTTTATTAAACTGCCATTCCTGCTTCTGTCCGAACCCTCATTACGTGACAGGAATGTTATACAGTATATTACACATTCTAGGTGTTCTGAATGTGGCCAATAAACATTTAAGTCTACACTCTTTAAAAAAAGCCTTAAGAGTTCTTTGCTTGCCTCTCTGGGGAAACCGTTAAAGGTTCTATGTAGAACCAAGTGTTTCTCTATCAGAATTAGTTACATGTAGAACCCTTTAAGGAAGTTAAGGACTCTTAACTATCCAATGAGCCCTTAAGGAAAAAATTGTCATAGCTAAAATGAAAAATATTGAAAACCAATTTTTTTTCAATGCAGTACCAGAAAACTATATTTCTAGTGTTAAAAAGGCATTAAAAAATGAAATGAATGTCCATATTTCTCAAAGTAGAATCAGAAACATAGCCAGGGGTCAGTGATTTGTTTAAAAAGTGGTGAATATCACAAAGTTAATAAATAAGTCATAACTACAGGGTGTACCCAAAGTCTCCATACACAGGGGAAATTAACACTTTTTATCAAAATGTCTTCCAAAAATTGTTCCTACATTTTTTTTCAGATAGTCTTTAAGTACACCTTTGACAAAAGAACGTATTGAAATCATTCTCATGGCTGGATCAGGAAGCTGTCGCAAGGGTGAGATGGACTTTAACAGTAAACATGGCAAGCACATCACACACTACACTGTTGCCAAACTTATTAGCAAATTCAAAGACAGGAAGTGTTGTGGACCAACCGAGAAGTGGACGTCCACGAACATCCACTGACGAAGGCAGAACCGATGTGAAAAAAAACAATTTGTTAAATATAGGTGTTCAACAATTATTGGCACGACTATGAATTCATATGAGAAAAATATATTTGAAGTATATTCCCAGTGATATTTTAAATTTTTTAGTACACCTGGGTAACTTAGAACAGGAAATTGTTCAACCATGATTTCCTGTTTCACAGGGGTATAAATATGAGGTAACAAATAGGCAAAATTCCCTTAGTCATTCATAACAATGGGTTAGACCAAGGAATATAGCTGTGATGTGCAGCAAAAGGTTGTTGAGCT
>JANDJT010000032.1:7834113-7845176 GCA_024331685.1 Stegophilus panzeri
TATATCGCTTTGCTTGTATTTTCTCATTTGTAAGTCGCTTTGGATAAAAGCGTTTGCTAAATGAATAAATGTAATGTAATGTAATGTACCTAAGTTTACTTATTTTTTTCCCACCTTCCCAAAGCTGCCTTTGCCCAGCACTTTGATGAAGGAAAAGTGATCAAGGCTCATCCTCTTTGACTGAACAATCTTCACATCTCCATTCTCATGGCCCTCATTCACTGTGCCCTGGAGCCCAGTGGCCATGGAGGAAGAGGATGAAGAAGACTTGTGCTCTTGTCCGAAAGACAAAGCCTTGCGTATGCTTTCAAGCTCGGCCAGCTCTGAGACAGAAAGAAAAGGAAACAGTTCAGTGCTGATTGAAATCATGGATGATTTCAATGACATGCTGTATATTGTTTCCCTAGAGATGTTTTAGAAGGTTTTTAAAGCACATTTATGAAAAGTTGCAAAAAGAAAAGCAGATATTCACATGCACTTGACAGGGTGATAAGGGAAGCTCAATTCCAATGGCAAAAATACTTAAGTTCAACAACCTATCTCTGCCTAATATGTATTACGCTAGTATGTGCTTTTGGAAGTAGCCATGGACAGACTAAAATGTTTAGTTACTACAGCAAATATTTAAAAACAAAATCCCCTTTCAAATGTCTGTCATTTCACTTCATGATTTTTTATTTATTTAGAAATTTGCATTTAAACCAATGGATGGAAATCCCACTAGAGACAGAAAAATCAAGTGTGAGAATAAGCTGTTCTTTACCCTGTTCACATGGTGATGTCGGAGCTGATTTGCAGCGATCAGATTCTTCTGATGAGGCTGGCTCTGAGGTGGCTGGCTGGGTGTCCTGCCCTGGCGCTAACTGCATACAGAATAGACACATTACATTCCTCATTACACTTGCCTTAATCCTAGTACATTTAGCTGTCATTACTGTCTTTCTCTAATCTATCGCCACCGATCTTCATCATTATCATCATCATTTTCAATTTTATTTGTATAGCGCTTTTAACAATGGACATTGTCCCAAAGTAGCACTCATTTTCACCATCACTTCTTGTCACTCATTTCTGAATTAGAGCCATATTTATTTAGGAAATTTGCAGCACATAGACTCAATGAACACTTTATTGGGAACACCTGTGTACCTACTCATTCATCCGCTTATCTAATCAGCCAATCATGTGGCAGCAGTGCAGTGCATAAAATCAGGCAGATACGGGCCAACAGCTTCGAGTAATGTTTACATCAACCATCAGAATGAGAACCAACAGCATGAATCCATGGACCCAACCTGCCTTGTGTCAACAGTCCAGACTGGTGGAGGTGGTGTAATGGTGTGGCGGATGTTTTCTTGGCACACTTTGGGTCCATTAATACCAATCAATCATCGCTTTAGTGCTACAGCCTATTTGAGTATTGTTGCTGAACATGTGCATACATTCATGGCCCCAATTTACCCATCTTTCTATTGACTACCTCCAGAATGATAATGCACCATGTCACAAAGCAAAAGTCGTCTCAAACTGGTTTCATGAACATGACAATGAGTTCAGTGTTCTTCAGTAGCCTTCCCAGTCACCAGATCTAAATCCATTAGAACATCTTTAGGATTTTGGGATGTGATAGAATGGAAGATTTGTAGCATGAAAGTGCACCTGAAAAATCTGTAGGAATTGCATGATGCAATCATGTCAACATGGACCAGAATCTCAAAGGAATGTTTCCAATATCTTGTGGAATCCTTGCCATGAAGAATTGAGGCTGTTTTGAGATCAAAGGGAGGCCCTACCCAGTGTTTGTATAGTGTTCCTAATAAAGTGCTCAGTGAGTGTGGTTTATCATAGTATTATCACGGTGTTACAGCTCAAGTTATATTTACCTTTTTCCTGCGCTGGGTGCTATTAGAGATCTTGTCTGGTGTCACTCCAAGATCGGACAAAACCTTCGCGATCCCTCTTGCATCCACCCCACAGTTAGGAGCTACATTAGTCTCACAACGCCGGTGAACATTCATTTTACAAACTGAAACACGGGCAGACAGAGAAAGAGTGAGATATGCAGGAAAATCACTCTAGAGCCCCTCTGCAGTTGCATGTAGCTCAGGCACTGAATGAACACTTTATGAACCTAAAAACTGAATTATTTTTAACCGGCTGAAGATCCCCCACCAGGGGGCACTACTACTCAAATAACGTTTATATACATGATTGCTGAACAGGGAGGACCTGGTGAGCTGACTCTGGTTAGATCTGATGAATGTATGAATATTTGAACAAACTGTGCATATATGAAGTAAAAGTAAAAACCCTTATGCAAACACAGGCTATATTTAATTCTGCTACCATCATACAACTGTTTATTTATTTATTTTTATTATTATTATTAATGTGAGTAGTAATTCTTCCGTCTTAGTGACTTAATGCTAAAAGTATTTGTATGTTCGGCCTAAATCACGATTTATGTGAATATAATATGCATATAAGACCAAGCATTTACTGCACTCATTACTCAAATACCAACAGCCAGGAACATTTTTCTCATTAGAGATGCACAGCTGTTGATCAGCTACAGACAGAAATATCTAACAGCTTCCTGCTTCACATTCATTCAGTTTCAAGTGTGAGAAAAAAAGCCTTCTTCTCACACTTGATATGAAAATGAGAACAACTTCTTCATTTGATCAGTCTCGTCTATCCTCAGCCAAGACCTGCATTCTTCAGAGATGATCATAGGCGCAGACAATCAATAAGACGATGCGTCCTTTTTTCAAGAAAACTTAAAATAGTAAAACAATTGAAATAGTGAAAATAAATGAAAATAGTGGTTTGTGAAATTGATGCTTTTCTAGAAGTGTAATAATCATATACTTTCAAAGATACATTAAAAAACAAAGTAATTCAGATTGCCATGCAATGCCAATGTTAAACAATTTTTTCTATTCCAGCCCTAAAATAGGCCCTGCCTCCAGTCAGTACAGAGCTGCTCAGCTCTGAATTAATGGGGTATACATAGTTTTTTCAGAGAGTGGGTTCAGATTAAGGTGAAATGTTCTTAATGTTTTTCTTGCTTTATCATTTGTCCTAAAAAACAACAACAAAAAGCTTTAAAAAAAGAATACAAACTACTCTTTCAACACAGCACATTCATTCAAATACATAACAACACCCTTAACTAAATGGTCTGCACTTATATAGCACTTTTTATCCTTAGTGGTTCTACAAAGCACTTTTCTCATTCACCCATTCACACACACACACACACACACACACACACACTCACACACCAATGCAAGGTGCTAGCCTGCCATTGGGAGCAACTTGGGGTTCAATGTCTTGCCCAAGGACACTTCGGAACGTGAGCCAGGAATCGAACCCTACGATTAGTGGACAACCCGCTTTACCACCGGAGCCACAGCCGCCCCAACTTAACAACTGCCTTACCTTTGCACTGCAGCCCTTGTCGCATCAGCCCCCAGAGTAAAGAGCCACAGTGGTCGCAGAAGGTCGGTACTTTATAATTGTGAATACTGAACTTGTGAGGCATGTTTACACTGAAGCGCTGAGAGCCAACCTGTGCATAGAAATGAGATCCATAACGCTCGCTGTTCATTTGCTCTGGATTCATTGTTCTGGAAAAACGCTATTTAATGTATCCGACTATAAAAGTCTATGAAATTAAGAGTGAAGCCTGACCTCCTCTGGAGTGTCATCCTGCTTCTTTAGCCCAGGACACTTTGTGATGATGAGCTCATGGCATCTTTTATGGACTACACAGGTACAGACTGTACAAAATAAATAAATAAAATTAGGTTCACCTTAAAACCACTTTCAAAGTGTTAAAGGAAAGTTTGTCATCTGCTACAGGAATAGTGATTATATTTATATTACATACTGGAATATCTTGTCTTTCTCTAAATGAAAAGGGGCTAAAGAAGTGTAAAGAAAGCTAAGCACACATGAAAAGGTGAAAGGTCCCAACCTTGACATTGGTATCCCTGTTTTCCTAATACACCCCTGCAAATTAACACAGAAAACACAGGTTAGACAAACCAGATATCACGCTCAGTCAACGTGTATACATGTCTGAATTTTCCACAGCACAGAATCCCAACAAAAAAAGGTTTACTGCCTGTTGTGGGCAGTAGAGGACGCCATTTACTAAAAAAAAAAAAAAACAAGCAAAAAAAATAAAACGTCACATCACGCTTACTGATGGCGGAAAAAAAAGACAACATTGTGTGGTGAGACACAGACACACTGTTGTTTGGTGTCACACAGGCACACAGTTATGCAAATTGACTAACTGTATGGCCTTGAGTCCAAAAAAAGAACCAAACAGAGGAGTAAAAATATCCCCAGCTGTCTGTCTGCTCCATCAGCAATTCTTATTGTGGACTTGCTTAAATAAGATGTCTATATCACAGTAGGCTATAGTACACTATACTACATGCAGTGATATATTACAAGGCACTTTTTTTTTGATTGCATCATCTGTTTTGACTCTTCAGAAGCTCACGATTGTCATTTAACATTCAAAAGAGAAAATATATAATATACTGTTTAATATACTGTTTAATATACTGTATATACTCTTTCCATCATCCTTCATCACATCGTCTCTGTATGGATAGGACACCCAAGGTGTTTTTGTTTGTTTTGTTGTTGTTGGTTTTACATTTCTGGCATCACCATGCAGACATTTCATTTGCATAAAAACAGGTGGATGGAAATCCCAGAAGATGGATTGGAAAGAGAAAGAGTGAGAGAGAGAGAGAGAGAGAGAGAGAGAGAGAGAGAGAGAGAGAAAGAAAGAGAGAAGAAAACATTTACATGCTTGAAGTAATCTGATAACTGCCAAAAATACAATTTGGGCCATAATCAACATGCTCACAATGCACTTCAGTAATCCAATAACATGAAAACTCTGGTCTACAGGAGTCAACTAATAATCCCATTTATTTTAGCAGACTATTGTTCTGTTTTATGGACACACAAAACAAACAATATATTTTTAATCCATCATGATTTGTATTTAATAACAATTGACTCAAGGTGTCTGGCTTCTAATGAGGTTAGCAGGTAAACAGTGATTTGGAAGTTTTATAGTTACAGATTTCACATAATGCTGTCGTTCTTTGAGCTGACTTTCATTTGTACCAAAGAATAGATTTTTTTTTGTGGCTTTTTGGCTGTTTACATGACCAGTTCAGTAATCTGATAAGAGCAATGAATATTAGTGTACATATTAGAGTGCATGCACTCAGGCGCGCGCGCGAGAGAGAGAGAAAGAGAGAGAGAGAGACCTTACCAGATGAAGTCACGACAGTGGGAGCAGTAGGTGGGCTGTCTGAGGTACGTGGCCATAAACTTGTGTCCGTTCACCTGATGGACACGTCTGCGTACTGCCCCCTGACGCTTACGGGGTCGCATGCGCTCACGGAATACTCGTTCTTCATTTTCCCCAGATGTAGCAGCTGTCAGAAACAGAGTGACCCAAGAATTAAAACAATGAGACAAACACTGAGCTTACAGAATATATTATATAGGACTATAAGAGCCGTAAAGATAGGGTCTGTAATTTTTAAGCTTTGTAATATTTGTCAACAACCTTCTCATGTTTCAGTAGCTGTCAATTAAGTATATTATGAAAAACATCTGTGACGCTACAGGCCAAATAATAAACACAACAACAACAAAAACAACTAATGACTGACTATAGCTTTAAAGCACCTTTAAATTCTATGGATCTTCATGCAAAAGGGCAGTATCTGTGTCAGGTTCTACCCCAGATTGACTCCTTTCCTTCTACATCTGTCCACATCCACATACACACCCTCTCACATGCAGAGTGAAACATCTCCAGCTGTAAATTGCACTGGGGAAACACACCCAGTTGTGTTGTGGCTCTTTTACTCAAGCAGACTGTTTGAGGTCACCTCAGGCAGCAGAGAGTAAGAACAAACACATCTTTCATTCCTCCACCTAATTGCCGTCCTAGAGGTTCTAAACTGTGTGCATGTGTGTGTGTGTGTGTGCGAGAGAGAGAGAGAGAGAGAGAGAGAGAGAGAGAGAGAGAGAGAGAAACCTGAGGCCTGAGAGCACCTGACCCAGCATGTGCTCTGTTCAGCCATGTGCCTTAACACTGGTCAAATCACATAGCCTGAGGGACATCACAATGCATGGAGAATAGCATTGACTGGGCTGAGTTCTCAGTGTGTGTGTGTGTGTGTGTGTGTGTGTGTGTGTTCATGCACAATTGTACATTAGGACCTGGCATTAAATCCCTTTTGTTCAGAGGAGAGTTAAAATAACAACCCAGTTTCTCTTTAACTATAGTCAATGACCTATCTGTTGCTTATTTTCTTTTCGTGTTTTGGAGCTCGGATTAGACCCATACAGAAACTTCTCAGGCCATGGCTGACTCACATTCACAATTTTAGACCTGATTAAAGTTCCAGTGTGTATTAGGTGTACATGAAATCAGATCATTTGTTAGCTTGTATGTGGATTTGACTAGTATTAATTATTCATTGTGATTTTGTTTACTGGTGACCTGACAACAGCTGTCACTGTTACAAGGTAAAATGTTCTGTCATTAAGGAGTTTATTTGGTTTCTTATTGGTGGCGTTCGGGATTGGACAGCATTGTCTCAGGCTGCAGTTGTGTTTGGATGTGATGTTCGTGTTGAGGGATGGATTGGACTCAGACAGCAAGTTTTCAGGCTACTGGTTGGTCTGGTCTGATTACAATTTTTACTCTGTGTTTGTGTAGATGTTATGGTATGAACTGTGTATGAGCAATTCTCCCTTTTACAACAAAGCTCCTGGCAATGGGGAATCATACGATGTGTGTGTTCTGTCTCACTTTACCTTCTTTTACAAACATATGCACTGTCAACTCATCTGATGCCTCTTTGTCAGTTTCGTGTCAGTAATCTGCTGGAATGTGTTTCATATTTGCATATGTGTTGTTCGGTTTTTTTGGCAGCAAGGGCAGCTGCTAAGGGGGAGAGGACTTCAGCGGGATAGATGTGCTTACATAATGCTTTATCTGATTAGAGAGCAGACTGTAACAGAGTGTAGGAAAACAAATCTACAAACCATCAGTGATGCCCAAGCTACGATAGACAGCTCATTTTGATATACTGTAATACACAAAGTCACAAACACACACACACACACACACACACACACACACAAAATACATGATACTTGAATACATTGCTATTAACAAGGCTATAATGCATCTGCTACGTCTTCATATACAGGAACAGTTAAAAAAAAAACACTTGACATCATCAAGGCTCATGCCTTAAAAACAAAAGCAAATATACCTAGTAAATACATAGGATCTAACTTAATAAAAGCAGCCAAGTGCTTAGAATTTATAGGAACCTAACAGTACACATAAACACACACACACACACACACACACACACACACACACAAATATAATTTTTGAACATATAATTGTCTAAGTCTTGAATCTTTTTGCAAAATAGTAGAATAAAACCCTTACATGAAGAAATGTTCAAACATTTGAATAATATAGTGTATCTGTGAGAGTGTGTGTGTGTGTGTGTGTGTGTGTGTGTGTGTGTGTGCGTGTCTGTGAGTATCTGTGACTGTTTAGGATGTATGCTTCTGTGCTATTTATTTATTTATTTATTTTACCTCCAGATGTTCCTCCAGATGCTCATCCATGGCTGTATGAAATATGTTTTACCATGAACCGTAAAACAAGTTTCAGGTAATCACACACACACACACACACACACACACACACACACACACACTTGTACATACATAAAAGCATGACAGCATTCAGCAGGTGGAATTCAAAAACAAATTGGTTCAGTTAAATTGAGTTTCCATCTGCACAGCTTCATTGAAGTGTTGAATCTCTGCATAAGGAACAATATAAGGGACTTTGCCCAAGACGGAAAATTGGCATTCCAATAAAGCACAATGTAACCAATAGTAATGTAAACCTATTTTTTAAATAAGCAATGACATTCCAAGAGCTTACTCAACACCTTAAAAATTGCTCAAAAGTCTGAAAGTACAGACATCCAAACATTTAGTGTAACCTCAAAACGGTGCAGTTTCTCCACAGCCAACATGATCTTACTGCTTAAGATTTACATGATTCAACTCATAACTGACAAATAAGATCAGAATTACAACTTACACCTTCTTACAGCAAATTTTTTGCATTACTTTGGCCATCTAACTGCTTCTCTTTAGAATGGTAAAAGACATAATACACAACTTAGAAATGTGAAGCATTTAAATGTAAACACATCTAAATACAGTCAGACTGTCTCCCCTTGTCCCTGTCCTCATAATCCCTCATGCCTCCTCATCCTCCCCCCTCAATTTGAAGTTTTTACGTCTCACTCTCCTCTCATTAAATTCTCTCCCTTGTCCCTCTGTCTGTCAGCATGGAGTGGAGGATGAATCATGCAGGAGGTTGAGCTGATGAGAGGGCAGGCCGAGTGGAACAGCGGGCCATGCTCGCCCACTGCCAGACTGCCAGAGGACAACAATTCAACTCCAACACCACTTCAGCCCCAGACAAACCATAAACAGGCAACACAAGCACACTCCAAGCCAGCCATGGTTCAGCCACACACAAATGAAAACAGTGCTAATCAGAAAGAAAGAGAGTGAGAAAAATCACACATCTGCTGGAAACACAATATAGAGCCATATTATAGCTTGAGGTCAATCAATTACACTACAGCTGAAACTGATCAAACAGAGATGGATTCATAGTTCAGAGCATAGATGTTTATACATTATTAAAAATATGAGTGAAATTACGATAGTAAAAGCAAAAATGATATGGCGCAGTGGTGTACTGGTTTGATCCGGTTGGCTCTGGACCAACACACATCTCATGACTTACCACTGTGTTTGGCAGTATATGGCATATTTAAAGGAAATTAATGTTGCCACAACAACATATACAGTATGTAGTCAATCAATCAGTCAAGACGTGTTTTGTGTGTAGAGCTAAACAGTTTTGCACTGAAGCTATAAGGTTGAAGCTAACACTTAATGGAAGTTCATCTCACCCTAAAAATCCATCCCCAAATCCACATATACTTTTATACCAAGGACATTCCATATCTACACCTTTAAGTTCAGAGTGGAACTATTTGATCATGCCTTGAAGTGTTTTTAGGTGGAACCTAAGGGTCATTGCAGTTGTTCTTTTACATGGTGATGTTTTATTCATGTTTATAGATTACAGTAGGGCACATTAAGCCACATCAACGAGTCTGCAAAATCATTATTGAAGAACTGGATGCAGTTTGATGCCTGATTCATTCTGATGCTCTACTTCTGTTGGGAGTCTCCTGCACTTCCCCAGATGGCCCCACATGGATACCCTAAGAAATTGCACTTCCCAAAACAATTAATGTTCACATCTCACCCATGCGTCAGTGTACAGTCTCACCTGGATACTGTAGATTTGTACCTACAAACTGCTGCTGTAATCATAACAACTGTCCAGTACTCATCCCAGGACTACATCCTTGTAACACAAACATATTGCCTTTAGTCTTCAACAACTAATGAATAAATGTAAATGTAAATGTAACTAACTGTATTCTGTAATGATTTATAATCTCACTATCTCACTAGAAATGAGATAGAGTCCATTAAAGTCCACTAGAGTCCATCAGAGTTCCAAGATTTGTTCGTGGTCTCTTGCCTGCTCATTAGGGATCTAAATTACATGCAGATTTCTGTAAAGATGCTTTTGTGACAATGTCTACTGTGAAATGTGCTAAACAAATAGAAATGTATAGAATATTTACAGAAGGGATTTTAGGTCAAATTGTCTTCTATTAATTGCTAGAAGAAAAACTGAAGAAGCAAGACACCACACATTTTGGGTACAGGGAACATTGTGTAAATTGTGTACATTTCCTGAACTATTCTTTCACAATGTTCAGTGAGAGCTATGAAGCCCCACTTCATTTGTCTTCCTTAGAATAAGAGTGACAGCAAAGAAACAGACTGAGAGAAGGGCACCGAGATTTATTCTTCAATCTCTATCACTCTTTCCCTCAGAAACATACTGGGAGCTGGCTGAGGATGAATACAGGGATATGATGGACATGCTGTGTCTAGAAGAGATGTTATCTAACAAGCCATCTGGCAAATATCTCTCTCACTCAACATATTAAACAGAGAAGAACTACTCCACTTTGCAGTAATACTACATTTGAAAAACTACAATTTCCATGAATACACACACACACACACACACACACACAAAACAACAGTGTGCACTCTAACAGGATTTTCAGGTGCTATAAGCATGCTGGAAACAGATTCTAAACAGATGAGGACTTTGGACCAATCCGTTTTACATGCATGTCTCTCATCCCTTGGCCTCTTTCTCTCTTTTCCTCTCCAGACCTTGTTCTCGCCTTTTTTTTCCATCCCTGGAAACCTGTGAGCTCACAGGCTGGTTTCCATGACGACCCCCGCAATCTAAACGATCGGAGCGCCAGGGCTGCCCTGCTGTACAAACATGAGGAGAGAGTGGAAAAGACCCCGAACACACTCGTGCACCGATCGATTCAACCATGACGGAGATAGCAGTGAGGATCTGAACAGGGGTGAGGGATGGAGAGAAAAGAATGATGGGAAAAGATTAGGCTTAAAACAAATCACTGAGAGAGCGAGAGAGAAGAGAGAGAGAGACAGTGAGTATGTCTAAAAATAGACCTCTCGCTCCACCACTCTCTCCAGAGCCGCATGCGTTTGCATGGTAATTGGTGATGGGCTGCACACATTAGGAACGAATTAAGCCTCAGAGAAAGTTTAGGTGAGGCTAGAAGAGGACATGGGTGGGCACAGAATATATAATGAGGAAAAAGAGAACCGAAACTGTGGAGGTTTTAGCTGAAGCATTGGCTCATCATATTTTTTGCAAAAATATGTACTCATTAAAAGTATATATATACAGTATCCCACAAAAGTGAGTACACCCCTCACATTTTTGTAAATATTTGATTATATCTTTTCATGTGACAACA
>JANDJT010000032.1:7848097-7858928 GCA_024331685.1 Stegophilus panzeri
GTGTGTGCTGGGTGTGTGTGTGTGTGTGTGTGTGTGTGGGTGTGCATGTGTATGTGTGGGTGAGTGTGTGTGTGTGTGTGTGTGTGTGTGTGTGTGTGTGTGGGTGAGCGTGTGTGTGTGTGTGTGGATGAGTGTGTGTGTGTGTGTGTGGGTGAGCATGTGTATGTGTGGATGAGTGTGTGTGTGTGTGTGTGTGTGTGTGTGGGTGAGCATGTGTGTATGTGTGGATGAGTGTGTGTGTGTGTGGGTGGGTGAGTGTGTGTGTGTGTGTGTATGAGTGTGTGTGTGTGTGTGTGTGTGTGTGTGTGTGATCGATTGGTCTGTCTGTGGAAACAGAAAAAGGTATCTTCTTCTCTTTTCTATACTGCCTCAAGGACACCGCCCTCTTTTGTTGCCATGGGAGTAAGTAAAGGGTCATGTTGGGGTCATGATTGGGGAAAGAAATTGTGCATGTTGGACATGTATTTTTTCATATTGGCTTAGGCAGGCCTACTGTAAATAATCAGAAAGGAGTTATGTGTGAACCAAGCATTAGTATAATTTCAAGCATTAGTACTTGGGAAAATATAAAGTCAATAAAGAAGAATAGAAGAAATATCTGGAAATTAGAGGGTTATTTAAAATGACAGCTATTTGCCAAGGGCAAAGAACCATCCACCCATCCATTCCGTACCATTTAGCCTACACAGTGTCGTGGGAGAACCTGGAACCTATCCCAGGGAACACAGGGGACAAGGTGGGGGACACTCTGGACAGGGTGCCAATCCATCGCAGGGCACAATCACACACACACTCAATCAGCCTACAGCACGTGTCTTTGGACTGGGGGAGGACGCCGGAGTACCTGGAGGAAACCCCTGAAGCACGGAGAGAACATGCATACTCGGCGCACACAGCGCAGAGGCGCCAAGGGCAAATATTATTTTGTAAATGAATGACTCAGTTGGCCTGCAGGATGCAGTCATTTATCAGCAGAAAGTAAACAAATAGAAGATGCAGGTAATAAATTCAAACTAAAGTTTTAAAAATATCAATTTCATAAAATCCACTCTATGTGGAATTTGTTATACATCACATCCTTATACATCACAACTGGACTTTCACTGCAAGTGTAGACACTTTTGTCCTGGTAGAATATCATTTGGTTGAAAGTTTGAATGGTAGGCAGCCTGTAAATAATAGTATGGTGACAATGTCTCGGATTTTAAAGTTGAAAATTCTGGGAAAGATTTAGACATACACTTTTATGCTGGAATTTCATAATCATTAATCATGAAGAGATGAAGTGTAAAAACAAGCCAGAGTTGAAATCCTATGGAAAGTACCGGAAAATTACAGGGAAACTATCCGGAGGGCTCACGTTTGAATGGTAACCTGTACACTGCTGGGAAAAAAGAACATGTCAACCAATTGTGCAGAAAACATCAAATATTCCTTGAATGAATGGCACTATGAGATACATCATTTATCATTAAATCAACAGCAGACTCCAACAGCATGGTGTAAAGAGAAGATGCAGGTGATTGACAAACTCGAGTGTATGAAACACAGAGTCCACTAAATCTATTGATTTGTTACATGTCTATTGATGTCTAATGCATGCATCCCAGCAAAATACCATTTGAAGTTTGAATGATACAAAGCCCAAACTGGTAAAGGTATGCTGATATGTCCTCTGTTTTATTGTTAACATATTGTTTGCATGTTTATCTACTGGTGTAATCATTCTCACTCATTCTCTGGCCCATGTTAGATCACCCAAAATAGGCAAAACACTGCACTCTGGGTCGATGGAGCAAATCAACCAGAAATCAATGAACATGTGAATGAACAGAGTCACACTGCAATGGGCTTCCTGGAACAGAGGAGAGATAGTGACCCGGGCTTAGCACAGGCCTGTGCACGTAAGACCATTCAAATGAGGCGTGAATGATGCTGCACTTTCATTAACGGTCCATGCAAAGTGACCAGGCACTGTACACATGGTGCCATGCCCACACATTAGCACAGAACGGCTGTTTGCAGTCAGACACAGACAAGCTAGAATTAAACTGAAATTAGTTACCAACACCACGTGGCAGGGGCCTGTGATTACAGTGTCAACCACACACCACCACCATTATCGTTTTACACACTAATCATCCATCTGTGTGTTTGTTTTTGGTGTGTGTGTGTGTGTGTGTGTGTGTGTGTGTGTGTGTGTGTGTGCTAATCCTGGCAGCATCCTCTGGAATTCAGGGAGATATTATCTCAGGATGTTGGTAAACCAGCTCTGTTTAAAGCCTTATCAACGTTAGAGCTGTCAGAACAAATTTATATTAGAATTTTCATAATATTTCTGTATCTGAAGGCAGAAGAAATATGTTCCATTGTTTGAGGTCTCATGTGTTCCTATTAGTTACGCAACAAAATACACATTTCCTTAACTTTGTGCTGAAATGACCCTTGCATTGCTTGTGGCAGGAAACGAGCTGCCAGTAAATGGAAGACATTTATGGCATAGTTTATTTTCATATTTTTAAACTGACTGTCTAATGAAATATAAACATGACCAAGTTATAAAACAAAGTTATTATACCTACAGTATATCAGTAGTTCATTTCCAACAGACAATTATTGGAGTCACTTATTGGATTTTTCTGAGGTTCAAAGTTCAAAGCCATTCTATTAGGCATTTAGTACACTACATAGCTTTTTAGAATATCATTATATTAAATGCCATGTAGTGAGCTTTTATAGTGAATAGGTAGCCAGCTGGGACTTGGCCTAACTGCATGTTGGAGTGTCTAAAAATAAGCACACACTATATAACAATGACATTACTACTAACATTACTACTAGTTAATAAATAAAAACATAAACTAAAGCATTATATTTTGTGATAAAATGATGATATTGCCTGATTTTTTTCCTTAATAATAATAATTTTTTTTAAAAAAATCACTTTCACCTTTATCCATCCAACCCATTGTAGGACACAATCACACACTACAGACAATTTGGAAATGCCAGTCAGCCTACAATGCATGTCTTTGAACTAGGTGAGGAAACCAGAGTACCCAGAGGAAGCCCCAGATACACTGGGAGAACATGCAAACTCCACAGACACAGGGTGGAGGCATGATTCAAGCCATCAACCCTAGGGGTGTGAGTCAACCATGTTAACCACTAAGCCACCGTGCCTCCCACTTTCCCCTTTATCTGATTCAAAGCATAGTGTTGCATCACTACTTACATTATTTTTCTAAGAGACTATAAAATTATAGGCTCATTAATATGACTATTACAGTGTAAGAGTATTTTTGACCATCAATAAACACACTATTTCTGCTTTGTGCATTGCACTGTGATTTTCATAAATGGGATGCCCTGTGATAAGCCCCTGACTGCCATATTATTCAAGCTACAAAAGAACAAATCATAGGACTGCATGTAAATCTGCATGATCTGTTTTGGATGTGCTTTTACAACTGAATATAGCTAAGTACAATATAAATGCTGCATTACTGTGTAAGTTGAGGTACTTTGTAAATACAGACTCTGAATGTTCAGTGCTCATACTGACACACACAAAGTATGAAGGTTTAGGTTAAGACCAGAATGAATGAATGTCTGGTGAGACAATTTGGCGAAGTTATGATTGATGCTCCTGTATTGTAGCATGCATACGGTCAATACAGAGGTGTCAATGTTTCAATGTTTGGATGATAAAAGTTTAGTTTTGGTGTGAAAACTCCATTCTCAAACACATCTTTACACAAATCGCTCACTTTTTTTTTTTTTTTTTTTTTTTTAAGTTCTGAAAGTGAAGGCTGTGGTTTTTGATCTTCTGAGAGAAAAAAATGAAGCTTCTGAAGAAACCCAAGATGAGCTGAAATGTGTGCATTTGATATCCTGAAACTGATATGTGGTGGTTCATTAGATTTGCTCCAGTTCACAGGAAGCCTGTGTGTGCCAGTCTGCAGTCGAGAGCTGCAATACTGCGTGGGAGCTCTTCAGGTTGCTCAGACGCTATGATCCTCGCATTTCCGGCACCCACACACACTTTCAGAGTTTAAAAGAGTGGGATTTCCCTGCAGATAGCTGCCACTTTCTCCAGCACACACACACACACACACACAATGTTCCAGCCAGGCTGACAAAGGAAGTACCAGACCTGTTGGTCTTATGCAAATGTATCAGAAAGCAGAAGTCCAGTGTAAAATAAAACAGAACCTGCATCAGAGCAAAAAGCTGCTCCAATAAAGGAAAGACGCATTGACACAGTATTGTCTTCCTGCATCCTGGATTTAGAAATTTTCAAGATGTTTAGTCAGGAAGCACCTAGAATCTGTATGTATTTTAATGCATTTTAAATTTACCTTCACTGGAGGATCCTGACAAGTCGATGATGACATAGACTTTGCCCTCAGGCTCCAGGTCAATCTGAGGAGAGAACACACATGGGATCAGAGATTAGAGGACTTGTCGTCTGGCAAATATCACTTTAGCTGATGGATTAGAAGATTATACCATCACTGTGACATCAAAGCACTATTCACTACCCATTGCATAATGCATAATGCCACGCATCTCATCAGCCTCTGTGCTTTATGCCTATAAACGTATGCATAAATATTCAACAATTTTTAGCGTAGTCTATTTACTAATAGAGCAGAAAATATATTATATACTTACGTTCAGTATATGTATATTTATGCGCAATAATGACTTATAATAGGCTGTGTATTTTTGCACTTGTTATCTTTTTTGCAGTCGCGATCTATTTTCGTCTAGCATAACAGGATAAGTATGCCGGATTTTCTTATCATGCTACACTGCCATACCATTGCATCTTCATCATGACCCATATAGCTGTTTCTCTCGGTTATGGCCATGCTGAGCTACAGACATTTAGCATGGAGAATGCTGATGTTTTATAAATCCACTTCAGATCGTTTGCACTACCACGACGCCCACCCTGCCATCAGCACAGCATGGGGTAGCTGAGCCATGAGAGGGAGAAGCTTCATGCTGACAGGAAACCACTGCTTAATCTCATTATGCAGCAAGATACAGTCAGAGAAAGAGAGCGCGAGATGAGGGGGATGGAAAGAGTGAAGGCTGTGGCATGTCCAGTAGCTGGAGGAGGATGGAGTTGTCAGGAAGATGGCTGAATCAGGATACTTGGAAGGTTCAAATAAAAACTGTGAACAAGATTATTTCTAAATTCAGCACAATTGCCTATTTCCTATTTATCATCATGCACACAGACACAGACACCAGCACACAAATAAAATCACCGTACATTACCCCTACACTCCTAAAAATAAAGGTTCTTCAATGGTTTCTACAGCACCATAGGTTCTGCAAAGAACCTTCTTCTTGTCAAGAACCATTTTCCATTGTGTAAGGGTCTTGAGTTGAGCTATATGGTTCTTTGGAGATTTAAAAAGTTCTTTATAGTTCATTATAGGTTCTTCAGAGCAGCGTATTGGTTCTTCAAGGTATCATCCCGTAACATGTTAAAGTGACCCCTATAAAGTTCTTTGTGTGACTGGAAAAGGTTCTCCTGGCATCATGCTTAAGAACCTTACTTTGTTTCCTTAAAGCACAAACTAGGGTTGGTTTTTTTTTTAGAGAACTTATAACATGGTTCCTTGTGGCACTGCTATGAAGAACCATTTGTGGGTTCTTTATAACACCAGTAAATAGATGGTTCTCTGAAGAAAGTGAGAGTAAAAGTTTCTTTGCACAACTTTTTGTTTCTAATTGGAACTTTTATTTTTAAGAGTGTATCTGTTTTCAAACTAGGGCTGTGCCATATCGTATCGTCCATGATACATAAGTACAATTCCTCCCCGTGATAAGAATTTCTCATCCCGTGATACTGACAATATAGTTAATGACGTGTTTACATGCCGCAACGTGGGCATCTCACGTGTAGAACGAGAACAAGCATGGTTCCAGCCCTAGATGAGGAAGAAGAATGAATCCCCTAAAAAGCAGTTTCCTCTGTAATATGGAAGTGGTTCAGAAACAGAAGATCTGATGTGAACAAAAAACGTCTGTGATTTGTAACGTGTGTCAAAAACCCATGTCAACAAAGGGTGGAAACACATCAAATTTGTTCCACCACCTCAAGCAAAAACACCAACCAGAATATGAGAAAAACCAAAAGAGAAAACGTCAACAAGTAACGTAAAGCAAACTCCTTTCATTCAGAAGGGTATTGTCAGCACGTTTGCCATTTGGACTCGCTATGATTAAAAAAGAAAATGCTAATAATTAATTCCTTAGATTTATATAGCGCTTTTTCTAGGCACTCAAATTGCTTTACAGTGTATGGGGGGTGATCTCCTCAACCACCACTAGTGTGTAGCATCCACCTGGATGATGCAACGGCAGCCGTAGTGCGCCAGAACGCTCAGAACATGGAGAGGAGCGAGTGATGTAGCCAATTCAGAGATGGGGATTATAAGGGGGCCATGATAGATAAGGGCCAATGGGGGAATTTCACCAGGACACCGCGGTTATACCCCTACTCTTTACGAGAAGGGTCCTGGGATTTTTAATGACCAGAGAGCATCAGGGCCTCAGTTTAACGTCTCATCCGAAAGACCGTGCTGTTTTTACAGTATATTATTTTAAATATTATTTTAGCAAAAGGTTAAAGTATTCTCATCCTTTGCTTTATTTGGTTTGCTCACAACAAACCTGCTGTGTCTTGTGTCCAGCAGATGCTCTGTGATGGTCATAAATGACCGTGCAACATACATTTTAAAATAAAATAACCTATATGCCTGTTTTTGTGTTTGTGCTAAAGAAAATCTCCTTGTGCTGCTTGTGCTAATCACTAATCCCTATAACCCCAACCCTACAACCTCCAGAGAACTCCTCCTGCTTTTTCATGGGTACAGTTATGTAGTGGGAAGTTCACACAGGTACTCGACCAGAGTTCTTTATTTGAGTTAGCAACCACACCATACTGTAACACAGGGTCGGGTGTGAAAGGGCTAGCTCTTTCTCTCTCTGTCGTTTTCATCTTTAGAAATATTTCAGCAGCCAATCAGAGCAAGTCTAGGAGCAGAAACAAAAAATGTTTCTGCATTGTCGGCTGATTGGCATTTCTAAATTGTCTGTAGAGTGTGAATGTGTGTGATTGTGCCCTGTGATGGGTTGGCACCCAGTCCAGGGTGTCCCCTGTCTTGTGACAGGGATAGGCTCCAGGCTCCCTGCGACCCTATGTAGGATAAGCGGCACGGAAAATGGATGGAGGGATGTACAATATATATATTAATATACATGATTTAACAGCAAATGACATGAAAAATCCACAAAGAATGCAGTGTGTCTGGAAGTAGTCTCCCTGCTTCTCAGAGAGACAAAAGTCTTGCTGGAAATGTCACTGTGGAATAAACTGAAAAACAGATTCCCTGTGAATAGCTGATGATGTCATCTAGAGCACAAACGAAGCGATGACATGTCTGTCATCTTGCCATACAAGCCCCTCCCCCTTCCGATGATGTCATTAGATTCCATTCAGATTCCATGAAGCCTCTTCAAGCAACACTGTCTCTAAGTCCACTAAAGGCCACTAAATATAGCAGAGGAAGGAAAAGCTTCTGTTTGTGTGTGTGTGTGTGTGTGTGTTTGTGTGCGTGTGTGTGTGTGTGTGTGTGTGCGTACGTGCTCACTTGTCCCACGTGTGCAATTTTCTCTGATGATACTGTCTGTAGCCTATAAGAGGGGGTAAACGCTCTGCAGCTAAACAATGTTGGCAAGACACAGTTGAGATTCTCTGGCTCCGCGTGAGTGTGCGTGCATGTGTGCGTGTGTGTGTGTGTGTGTGTGTGTGTGTGTACAAGACTAAGTGCATGCTGTGTCCTATTTCCCAAAGTCACTCTCATCAGAAGGTGCTGGAGGACTGTAGACGGTTGTCAAAGCACAACTTGTACCTTGCGCACACACACACACACACACACACACACACACACACACACATAAACAAATAGAGTGCAGGCAGCAGCGCGATGCCCCAGCGATGGCCTCGCTTCACTTCACACACCCAGAAAGTGCTCACAGCCAGGCCAAACAGCGCTTCAACTACTCACCCTGAACAACACACACAGACACACACACACACAGACACACACATAAACAAAGCCTAGCGTCACCAGAACTCTGTCTTCCATTACTGAAAGTAACAAAACCTGTGGCAGAGAACCACACTTTCTCACATGGATGGTAACTAAAACACTAATCTACATTTTTAGTGCTATTGACATTTTCAGTGTTTTTTCCATGATTTTGTTCTGCATTCATAATATTTAGTACAGTTAATCCCTGGTTGTTTTTAAAATGTCATATTAAACATACTGTTTGTATAAACTCCACCAAAAAGAAATATGTAGTATGTGAACCATATAACAACTATTTCTGGTATAGCTTTATATCTGTATGAAATATGAAATGTGGTTATTTTATTTTTTGAACTGATATTTCAGTCTCTTTGTGTTATTACAGTAATCATTTTTCCAGATGTGTTTTGTTTTACGGTGAAGCAGCAAAGAACATACCGAACAACTCCTGCTGCAATCATAAAGCCTGTCCTGTGCACATTCCAGGACTGAATCCTCTTAACACACCTGTATACTGTAATGATTTATAATCTCACTATCCAACGCCACCCAGAAAAGGATGTGTTATCGTTTGAGTTTGGTTCCTCTCAAGGTTTTCTTCCTTATGTTGTCTCAGAGAGTTTTTTCTTGCCACTTTCACTATTCACTTGCTCATCAGAGACTTCAAGCTACATCTGGATTTGTGTAAAGTTATCTCTTTAACTGTATTCTGTTAAAAGTGTTATACAAATATAAATGAATTAAACTGAATTAAGTTAAACTGAACTGGAAAATTTTTATTTTTTAATTTTTTCTCCACTTCGCGACTAACAAATTCGAAGATGGTAACATTTACTGGTTTGTGTTGTTAGTGTATCAGATTTTAAGGTTTCTAATCAGTCCATAAAGGATTTCACGGAGTTTTGTTGTGATTGTGGGCACCAGAAATGCTTGATTGTGCTGCGGCTTTTTTCAAAATTTGCGATACAACTTGCAATACAACTGTTTTTTTTTTTTTTGTGCCTTTTTGCTGAAAAGTACTTCAATTGTCAAAACAGCAATTGCACAAAATTATACAGACCTTTTAGCTGTACTCATATTTGACGCACGAGAATCAAACAGGGCTTTGGCTGAATACTGAATATGCTTTTTGTGATGTCGACACAAATCTGCGGTAATTCTTTTTCAAAAATTGCACCCTCCTCCTAATATTGCTGAGTTTGCTGCAATCGCAAAATCATGGTCAGTCACATAGTGTTAGTGAGTCTTTATTGATCACATATACATATGCACAGTGAAATTATTTTCTTCACATACCCCAGCATGTTAGGAAGCTGGGGTCAGCCACAACACAGGAGCAGAGAGAGTTAAGGGCCTTGCTCAAGGGCCCAAGAGTAGCAGCTTGGCAGTGCTGGGGCTTGAACACCTGACCTTCCCATTAGTAACCCAGAGCCTTAACCGCTAAACCACCACTGCCCCAGGAGGAGTTGTGATTGAGGTCTTTGGTTAAAATTATACCACCACAAAGTAAGTCCCATGAAGTGAAGAGAGCAATGACATTTGACAATGCATCAGTGAACAAACCTTAATATTACTCCATTCAGTTCTTATAATGCCTCCATGTTGTTGCAGTGTGGTTTAAATTCGATAATTGATGCCATTGTTTGTTTACTAGTCTATTGCATATAACCATTATACAGTATATCATCTTCAAAAAATAAAATATGCAGTTGGTCAGTGTTTCTGGAAGCATCGACAATAACCACAATATACTGAAAATCCTTCATGTGACATTTAACAGAAATGATCACACTAACAAAAACATCTTGCCCACTCGAACAACAAAGCAGCGTTCAAGAGGCAAACCATCAACACTGAGCAAGCAGCACGGTGACAGACCTGTCAATCAGCTGATTTGTGTCAGCTAAATAATGCAAAGCAGCATTGCTTAGCACCGGCTCACATTGCACACACACACACACACACACACACACATATACACACACATGTATACATACACAAAGAGTAGAGAAGCAGAAAAACAGAGTGTGCAAATGAAGTGAATTTAAGGGACAGTGAGAGCAAGATGAAGAGAGAGAAAGCAAGGACTTTGTGTTTGTGTGTGTTTATAAGCATGAAAGATACAGTACAGGGATTAAGCAAAGGATAAATTGGGGACAGCAGCAGATCCTCTTATGCAACACCCTGTGCTCACTTTCATCCCTTGCACACACACACACACACACACACACACACACACACGTGTATATACATATATGAGAAAGATGGCCATCAGTGTATGTATATTTACCTATACACTTAATATACTGTATGATTGCAAGAAAAGCCCTATTCCTCTGCTTGACCTCCTGACACCATCTAAACAGTTAAAGCATATCCGTGCTTGATATAACCCCACTGCACGTGAACACGTATGAGAGATTTTAGACCTAAAGGAAAATCTTTAGGAAGTATGGCGTTGATCCATCCAGTACAGTTCCAGAGAGGTGTAGAATCGATGCCAAGATGCACTGAAGCTTGGAACGGCACCCTCCTACCTCAACTCTCTCCTGAAGGCTTACGTTCCCTCACGCAATCTGCGATCAATTAACGACCGACACTTAGTAGTTCCTACTCAGCATGGCTCAAGGTCCGTTTCAAGAACCTTCAAACTAACTGTTCCTCAGTGGTGGAATGAACTTCCAACCTCAATCCGGACCGCAGAATCTCTC
>JANDJT010000032.1:7883970-7915539 GCA_024331685.1 Stegophilus panzeri
AATTAAATTAATATTTTTGTAATGATTGAGTAATATATAAGGCATAAAAATCATTAAAGCTAAATTAGTAAACATCTCACTGTACCCTTGGAAGCAAATGCTTCAGTGTCCATATGAAAAAGTAAGCAGGCCTAATGTTACATTCCAAAATAACTCAACAGATACATGATACCGGTGACTTCTCGTCACATCTATCACACTTCTGGTGGCTGACTGGTGGGTCTGGTGGCCAACCCAATGGCACTTATGACAGCATTCTGTTTCTTTTTTAATGATCTAACTTCACACCACTGACCTAATCATAACAAAATGTACTGATTAGTAAAAACAGGCAGATTGATTTTTAAATCAAGATCATTCTGATATTTTCAGTACTCCTGACATTTTCAGGAAGAATTCATTGGCTGTTGTATTTATATGTAACAGTATATCAAATGAGACCATATGAGCTGAATATGATTAATTTAGGTTTTTTTGCATTTGTTTCCAGTCAGTTTCATGTTATTGTTGGTTGTTTGCAACTATACTAGAGGTTTGTATGTGCCAATTTTGCGTGCCTATTTTTTTTTGCTTTTAAAGCATGTGCTTTCCTGGGTTATAGGGCCAATATGTACAATATAGTTAGCACAATATGCTAAACTTTGTTGATCATTATCAAGATATAGGCCTTTGTACTGGAATTACATAAGGATGCGAATGAAGCCTCAAACAAATGGATAGAGGCGCTCACATGACCCAGCAAAGTCAGTCACGGGTGCCCAAAATAATTAAAGTAATTGAGCAACCATGCCATATAATTTTTTATTGGTTAATCAATGTTTTAATACACTGAAATGAGTAGCTATATAGAACACATACAGTATTTTGTCCATATCGTGACGATATACACAACTGCTCCACAAACTTGAGGACGCGCTCCTGTAAGGAGATTCGGTTACCGGAGGGCGGGCTAACAGTTCAACACCATCGAGGAAATAATGTAGTCTACTGCGCACAACGTGAAGACGCACAGCAGAAATAAGATCACCTACAGTCTTTATTAGCCTAGATCCTGTAATTATCCATTGGAGCAAATGATCCACTTTTACGCATAGCAATTAATGTGACAGTCAGAAAGTTTTTACTGGTGCCGTTGGTCATGCATTTTTCAGACACCCCACGAGAATCGAGTTTCGCCCGTGGGAACAGATCGAACACCTTAGTCACCTGTGTGAACGTGTGAATGTACGTGAAGTCGTAGCGAGCCAGCGGAGTTGACTGAGCAAGGAACAGGACACGCGAAGAGCGCACGACTATGGCCGCGGTGCCGCCGACCTTTGGCTTCACGCAGGAACAAGTGGCGTGTGTGTGCGAGGTGCTGCAGCAGGGAGGGAGCATCGAGCGCCTCGGCCGCTTCTTGTGGTCGCTACCCGCCTGCGAGCACCTGCACAAGAACGAGTCCGTGCTCAAGGCCAAGGCCGTGGTGGCTTTCCACCGAGGGAACTTTCGCGAACTCTACAAGGTGCTAGAGAGCCACCAGTTCTCGCCGCACAACCATGGCAAGCTGCAGCAGCTGTGGCTCAAGGCGCACTATATCGAGGCAGAGAAGCTGCGCGGGCGACCGCTCGGCGCCGTGGGCAAGTACCGGGTGCGCAGGAAGTTCCCGCTGCCGCGCACCATCTGGGACGGCGAGGAGACAAGCTACTGTTTCAAGGAGAAAAGTCGTTGCGTACTTAAAGAATGGTACTCCCATAATCCTTATCCCTCACCGAGAGAGAAACGCGAGCTGGCCGAGGCCACAGGGCTCACAACCACGCAGGTCAGCAACTGGTTCAAGAACCGCAGGCAGAGAGACCGCGCCGCTGAGGCCAAGGAGAGGTAACATTCTCTTTAACTTTTAGACTTACTGTCTCTTACAAGCTTTAATAGCTTCCCTATTTTTGTGTTATACTCACATTTCTGTTGATTTCACATATGAAAAGCATTTGTCATATTTCACATTTCTTTCCACACTATTCAAGATCGTACCATTAAGGTTCTTTAGAGCCATGCAATAGAAGGATCATTTTGATATCCAAAGCGCACTGGCTGTTTTATCAAATTATTTTTGTCGGTGCCAAGTGCAACGGAAATATTTTGCATCACAAAAACTCTATTGTAATTCGTCAGTTCTATAGCGGGGTTTTTTTTGTTTGTTGTTAAATTCTTTTCAGATTAATTTCAGTTTAATTTCAAAAAGTTCAGATTAACCTTATTAAAGCATTTTAGGGCTGTTTTAGAATCTGCTGGCTGGGTCTTTGAAGTTATAGTCAAGCTTATATTTTGTCTTATAGCTTAATATATATATATATATATATATATTTTTTTTGTTTCTTAAAAATAATGGGATACAGTAAGTTTATTGTATTTGCGGTTATTTAGGCCTCTAGAGTTCCTCGTGTTGATTTCACACTTGTACTTAGACTTGGACTTGTATATCTATTTGAACACAAATAAACGCGTGAGAAGTTGATTTACTGAAATTTTTATTGTGTTATATATATACACACACACACACACACACACACACACACACACACACACACCCACACACACACACACACAGTATATAGTATATAATGACACGAACACAAATTAAGACAATTAACCAACTACACTAGCTTAACACCAACCAGGTGCTCCATACAACTTTCAGAAACGTGTTGTAATTTAATTTGTTGTAAGTCGGACCCAGGGGAAGTCGGACTGATACACTGATCCCTCTCATTTAGAGATCTAGATCTGCTAAGTCATGGTTTAAACAGATAGCCTCACACTTACAGGACACAGTAAAACAACCAGTCTCAGACACCCATATGATCCCCACTAGCAATACTCACATTTCCTCATCAGTTGATTATCATAGCAGGTTTATGAGTGTATTTTTATTTTAAAAGTTAAAAAGGGATTAAACCGATCATCATCATCAGAAGCAGCAACAACACCACCATCACCATCACAACCACCATCACAACCACAACCACAACAACAACAACAACAACAATAATAATAATAATAATAATAATAATAATAATAATAGTAATTATTATTATTATTATTATTATTATTATTGTTGTTGTTGTTGTTGTTATAATAATTATAATTATTATTATTAATAGTAGTAGTAGTGGTAGTAGTAGTTCTTGTTGTTTTTGTTGTTGTTGTTGTAATTCTAAGTATAAATAATCACTATAAGTATAACAATAATAAATAATATTTATTAGGCTATTAACATTATTATTTAATATACCGTTACTCCAGGCTGTAATTGAGATTTTTTTATTCTATTTAATTTTATTTACATAACAGATTAAATTTAGTGGCAGAATTATGTATTATTTGAGCAATGAAAACCCCATGGCTGTTTTTGTTTGAACTGCTAACTTAATGAATCAATTATCTGCTCCTCAGGGAAAACGAGGGCGTGAATCAGAATGGGCACAACCCGCTACCATCTCAAATGACCGAGAGCAAATCTCATTGCGAGAGCTCGGACGACGATAAATCTCCGCCAGGGACCCCAGATCACCTGTCCATGAGTCCTGCTCTGCTCCTACCCACCAGCTCAGGCCTGCCACCACTGCACAGCTTCGCACCCCCATCCGGACCCAGCGCCTCCGACACGCATCATCCTCATCCTCATCTTCATCATCCTCACCCTCATCACCAGCACAGCCACCATGAGCAGCAGCATCTGTCCCTGCACGACAGCCTCCTCAACCCCATGGCAGCCAGCCTGGTGGACCTTGGCTCCTAACAATTTAGATGGTGTCACAGCGCATGAGCAATGCGTAAAAAGACCATTTAACTCCTGAAACCAAAGAAGACAACCATGCGTTCATTTCCCAACTGTTATACAGAAAATACGGTTTGTTCCAGGACTATCTTCACTGAAATATTATGTGTTGGGACACCGTGTAGTCTTACAAAACCAGTAACCAATTTCCAAAAAAAGACCAAAGAGCGAAGGGCGACCCCATCTTGTTTGTGTCTTACATGCAAGAAGAGGAGGTACACCTTCAACATCAAGCCTATGTGATACGTCATTATAAATCAGCTGAAAGTTTTTGATATATCTTGCTATACATGAAATAATAAAATATACAGCTATTGACTAAAGACAATATTGACTAGAGTTGTCTTTTTGCATTACTGAGATGATACATAGATACACTTAATCTGATATTCAGCTCCTCGCAAGAGTGTGCACAAGGAAGGGGACACTTTTTAAACTTATGAAGAAACACATGAACGTGATCCCCGCTGTTATAACCCATTTCCCATTATTTCCCTGATAATTAAATACTATTTAGGTTTATGACCCACTTTAATCATATCATTTATTGCAGCTTATCACTGAGATGTTGAGTTGCGTCAACAATGTGGGAAAAAAATTTTCCTGGCTTCTATAAATCTTGCTGCTTCAGGTAACATTCGTTTAAATGATTTGCAGTACATGGATTTCAAAACATATTAGAATATAATAATCAAATTCAAATTATAGAATCTACTTATTTTAATCAGTCTGTTTAAGAAAAAGAATAAAAACAATAGATCTGTCCAATGTGTCAGGTTATTTATTATAAAGCCACCAAGGCAATGGATATGATTAATTCAAGATTATATTTTCCACCTTTCTACCAAGAATATCTAACACACATCATGGGTTGCAACTGGATCCTCTAGAAATACATGAAACGCCAGCTGGACATAAATAAACACTGTAGAAGTTCATTCTGCTAAACTATTACAAATTACGATTCACTATAACAAACATTGTAAGAGAGTCTGTAGTGAAAAAGGAGCAAAATTGGGTTTCAAAACTGAGTGAACTACATGTTACAGATTAATTCAGCCAAGTAAAATTCAGTTCATTTAAAATTACATGGACTTTTCGAAATGGCTGGGAGATTGTTTTCTTTTAGACTTGAGGGAGCACTGATGGCAAATAGTTTATTTAAAAGATGATTAAGTTCTTCCTCTCATTCGGGTAGTGAGTTGTGCAAGATAAAATAGTATGTAAAGAAAGACACATGTTAGACTAATAATGAAAATTCATAGAGCCTAGCAAATTAAACTGTGCTGTGTTTTTACACCCTTAATCTAATTTCATTGTTAAAATCTATTAAGGGGAATTCACTACTGTAATTGCGATTATACCGCCACCTAGTGTTTAAATAGCCCCATCATAATCCTCCATTCTAACTATGATGGGACATAAAACAAAAGTTTTTGTTAGTTTGCTTGTTTGGTGGGTTTTATGTATTTATAATCATGGACAAGTAATACATGAATGTGTTCATATACAATGGTATTTTTAGAGTTAAGAATTGTAATGTCAGTCAAGTTGATGAAGCATCTTTGTACATTGATGCTCTCAGGCCTGTAATATAACCATTTTCAGTTTCTGAATGTTTCTGGGGCTTTTGCTTTTGTTTACTTTTGGCTTCAACTGTTTAGTGAAGTTTAGTTAATTAAGGGGGCAATGCATTGGTGCAGAGTTACTGCCTCACAGCTCAAGGTCCCTTGTTTGACCAGGATACTGATACTGATATTGATACTGATATGGTCTGTGTGGACTTTTGCATTTTCTCCACGTGTCCATGTGGTTTTTCCTCTGGCTCTCCCACCTACCAAACATGTGGGTGTGAGTATGAGTGTGGGAGTGTATTATGCATGTGCCACTACAGGGTGTTCCATCCAGGGTATATATTTCCCACTATAGCCTCAAATGCAAGCAGATCAGCCAAGACTTGTTTGGAATCCAATGTTTGATTCTTTATTTTAACACTAACTACATGGCTAACAAATAATGGATGTCTATTATTTGTTAGCTACATTTACACAATGTTGACTCTACCTAATTGTCAAAGTTATGTCATGTCATGTCATGTCTGCTTCTTCAGTTTTTCACTGGAGATATAAACCAAAGTAGGCAACAAGTATTGTTACTTACCCAAAATTCTTTCTGCCTCAAACTGCATCCAGCTCTTCAATAATGTCAAACAGAATGTGTTTTAGGACACAGTAGGACTTAATGTAATCTATCAACATGAGCAAAACTTGTAGCATCATGAGCATCATGTAGCTAAATGTAGCTAAATGTAATAATATTAGTACAGCCATCTTGGACACCTGGAATCACTTTTTGCTTAGCATAATTTGTGATCATTCTGTCATCTAAAGATAGCTTCCTAAAGTCTGTAAACAGAATAATACTAGAAAGCTGGAATTACCGTTGGTATTTCCAGTCTCTGATCATTTGAAAAATGGTTATAAAATTGCATGGACTCTGGGTGCTGTTTGAACCTACTATATAAATTTTGGTTAAACTAATTGAAGCGTTGGTGATGACCTATTTATAAGCAAGTAATGCATCATATACTCAAGGATCAATTAATGCATATTTAATATAATGCATTTGTATTTAGGTATCAGGTTAAAACTTTGGAATAATTGTTTAATTATTAATAAGAAAACTCATTTACCAATGATTTTTTAAAACTTATTAATAAATTACTTATCAGACCAGCAGACCTCAACACTAGTTTGAGAAACTCACTGCAATTTCAACAATTTCCCCCTGATCCTTGGTGAGCTGTAACATGCTCTAAGATGAGGTTTAACAACATAGGTAAGAATAATGCAGTAAAAGTAGGAAAACGTAGAATGGCACCTAATATAACAGCTAGAATTTTTAATTAAGAAAACCATGTAGGCAAAAAGGTATTACTTTTTATAGCATGAAACAAAATTTCAAACAAAACAAAATGTTTTGGTGTCTATGTATTTTAATAGACTAAGTAGCCTTTCATTGTTTTCTAATAAAATGATTAGACCTAATTCTTTTCTAGTGAAGCATACATAATTAGTAGGCTTGGTAAGAGGAAGTAAACTACTCAGTGTGACTTGGAAGCTTAACAGTAACCAAAGTACATGCACATTTATATAAAATATGTAAACTGAGTAACTGATAAGGTGAGGAATTCAGGCTGACAAAGCTGTAACAGTAAACAACAAGTCCTTTTTTATCTATATTTAAAGAAATATACATAGATAGCTACATTTTACCTTTAGTATTATTTGAAAGGGTACAAACATGTATGCTGAGCAGGTGTATACATTCAGTATTCACAGATCTGTGCTACACAAAGGTACTACTTCAGACCAGTAGGTGCCAGTATAACATGCTGAAAATGTTTAAAATCTTGCCAGAGAAGAATAATCTGTCATACAAACAAGTGCTGTTTGTCAACGAGTTAGCATATGAGATTTACCATGATGGAAATATTGTATGAAATATATGGTGAATTCCGGTACACTATTTGGTCAAATGTATGTGAATATCTGACCATCACACCAATATGTGCTTTTGAACACCCCATTCCAGATTTAGTCCCCCTTTGCTGTTATCGTAATCGCCAGTCTTCTGGGAAGGTTTTCCAGTTTATTCTAAAGGTGTTCAGTGGGGTTGAGGTCAGGGCTTTGTGCAGGCCACTTGAGTTCTTGCATACCAACTTTGGCAAACCATGTCTTTATGGACCTCACTTTGTGCACATGGGCATAGTCATGCTAGAACCCTTAGTTCCAGTGAAGGGACATCTTAATGCTACAGCATACAATTACATTCTACACAGTTGTGTGCTTCCAACTTTGGGGCAACTGTTTGGGGAAGAACCCCATATGGGTGTGATGGTAAGGTGTAGACATACCTTTGGCCATATAATATATACAACCCCAATTCCAAAAAAGTTGGGACTCTGTGTAAAATGGAAAAAGGAAAAAAGAAAAAATAAGGTAATTTTGATTATGATGGCCACAACACATCTCAAAAAATTTGGGAGAGGGGCAACAAAAGGCTGGAAAAGTAAGTGTTACTAAAAAGAAACAGCTGGAGGTTAATTAGCAACAGGTCAGTAACATGATTGCATAGTGCATCTCAAAAAAACAATATTGTGGAAAAGTAAATTTTTTCTCTAATTTAATTCAAAAGGTGGAACTTTCATATATTCTAGATTCATTACACGTAAAGTTTCAATCATCTTTTTATTTCAAGCCAAATAAATTTCAAGCCTTTTTTTGTTTTAAGCTTGATGATTACGGCTTACAGCTCTTGGAAATCAAAAATCCAGTATCTCAAAATGTTAGAATAAAGAATTTATAATACAGAAATGTCGACCTTCTGAAAAGTATGTTAATTTATGCACTCGATACTCAGTTGGGGCTTTAATCCTTTTGCACGAATTTATGCATGAATGCGGCGTGGCATGGAGGCAATCAGCCTGTGGCACTACTGAAGTGTTATGGAAGCCCAGGTTGCTTTGATAGTGGCCTTCAGCTCATCTGTATTGTTGGGTCTGGTGTCTCTCATAGATTCTCTATGGGTTTCAGGTCAGGCGAGTTGGTTGGCCAATCAAGCACAGTAATACCACGATCAGCAAACCAGTTACTAGTAGTTTTGGCTCTGTGGGTAGCTTCCAAGTCCTGCTGGAAAAGGAAAGCAGCATCTCCAAAGCTTGTCAGCAGTTATCTCCTGGTAGACAACTGCATCGACTCTCGACTTGAGAAAACACAGTGGACCAACACCAGCAGATGACATGGCATCCCAAATCATCACTGACTGTGAAAACTTCACACTGGACTTCAAGCACCTTTGATTCTGTGCCTCTCCACTCTTCCTCCAGACTCTGGGACCTTGATTTCCAAATGAAATGCAAAATTTACTTTCATCTTCCCCATGATTGTGGTTGTGTGGTTGTGTGTACTGAACCAGACTGAGATTAAAGGCTCAGGAAACCTTTGCAGGTGTTTTGATTTAATTAGCTGATTAGAGGTCTTCTCAGGTCGACATTTATGTATTATAAAATCTTTATTCTAATATTTTGAGATACGGGATTTTTGATTTCCATGAGCTGTAAGCCGTAATCCATCAAGATTAAAGCAAACAAAAAAAAAGGCTTGAAATATTTCACTATGTGTAATGAAACTAATTTATATGGAAGTTCCACTTTTTGAATTAAATTACAGAAAAAATTTACTTTACTTTCCAAGATATTCTAATCTATTTTTTTATTTATTTTTTTTTAGATGCACTAGTATTACACATATTTCTAATGCATATACTGTATACACAAGATACAATGATAATAAAATAAGCATAACATTTGTTCAAGTCATGTGCATACAGTTATAATTTAATAATAATGTTGGTTTGGTAACATGATTTTGTCATTTGGGACAACATGGTTCAGGTTCACTGCTCCATGGAGTAATCATAAAATACAATAACTGGAGAGAGAAAAAGAGAAAAATAGAGAAAGAGAAAAAGAGAAAAAGAGAAGGGATAAAATGGAACCATAAATGGTTGTATAAATCAACCAACCAACATCAATCAAATGATGCATTGTTGGTTTTGTTCTTTAAATTGTGTTTTTATGAAACATCCTAAGAAACAGAGTAAAAAAGGAAATACAGAATGTTACTTAGGCCTACTACTGAGTATGCAGAGATTTTTTAAACTGAGTTTTTATAATTTGGTATCATTTAGTTAATATAATAAGATGTCAGTTTTTTAAATTCTCTGTTATGCTGCTACTGCAAGAAATTACCCATAAATTATTACATATCTTTCAGTGGTGTTTTTCTATAGGTTTTTTTTCCTTCATCTGGTTATAATTCATTTGAGAAAATAAATTCTGAACACATTCTAAACCCTGTTATTATTGTTATTGTTGTAAGAAATTAATTATAGAATGTCATTCAGCCCAACGTGTGTAGTCTTTTTCAAATAACGTTTTAAACATGCCAGTGAGGTGAAAGGTAAAGCCCCCCCCATTATTATTTATTTATTTATCTATTTATTATTTTTTTACAAAAGGTTTTGACAAAAGGATAAGCCATACTTTTTTATAATAAATAATCATTTTCCCCCTCACATATAGATGGTCAACACCTTGAGAATTTCAGAAGGGTATCATGTTTTGGGTAATAATGGCAAGAAAGCTGAGAATAGTTGGAAACAAGAGGGTTTGCTGTTAGACAAACACCTCTGTAGACTCATAACATAGCACAGAGCCTACCAAAATGTTGGGGTTTGTAAACAGTAATCGCGGTAAAACCTCGTAAAACTAAACAGTACACGCACGTCTTATACTAACAGGTAGCTAAAGGTTGCACTTTCAAATATTCACCACACGATGGCGACAAAACCACGTGATTTAGACCCAATGTTAGACGAAGCCATTGAGAGTTTCTGTGCGGTTATTATCCCTATACAGATTTAGAGACTCTTCATAGCCTAAACCTCATTGATTTCACAAAAAAATAATTAATTAATTAATAAATAACCACAAACAACAAAAAGATAAATGATCACTGGTCACCAGGAGTTTTTCTTCCTGATCTATGTGTGGTAATACAATAAATAAATAAATAAATAAATAAATAAATAAATAAATAATAATAATAATAATAATAATAATAACCTTCATTAGCTGACCTCAAGACAGATTATAGATAATAAAAAAAAACCAAAAAAACAAATTAGAATTAAAATACAGTGTGCAAATAGTTTAGCGCTTTGGTTACACCGTTATAGTGCTGTTTGTAAAGGAGTTACTGCACAGTCAGAGGAGGACAGGCAGGCATTTTTATCTTCCTAAGGTACAAACAATGGAAAATGTATTTCACAGGCCATGAAAATGTATTTCTACATTTATTTCTCCAGGTAAGTATAACTACAAAAGATGCAAACTTCAATTTACCACCCCACTGACAATACGCCTACACCAACACAGATATGCATTAGAGTATATGTATGTGTATGAATATGCAGTCTATATGTATAACATTTCTATAGACTAAAGTGATGTTATAATGACTGTTTATGTACTCTGACCAGCTGAAATCTACACAGAAATCACAATAATAATTCCCTTCTTTCATGTCTCAATACAGTTGTTTTTCACATGCAATACATGTGACAAAATTTCCTTATACTTGAACCTGCCCAAGAACAGCAAAGAACAGCAAATAAAAATTTGTCCTTTCTAACACATTTCCATTATTAATAAGCCTACTGATGATGATTACTGTGTATCGTCCCCGTTAAATAAATAAAGCTACGATTGTTGTTTTATACTCTGGCGGAAAATCACACACATTTTACATGTGATCATATTTTTTTTCACACGTGATTGCAAGTAATATGCGAACACATAGGAGATGTGAAAATTTCAACATATTATATTGACCCCATGAAAACAGGTGGCATATGAGCAATATGTGATCAGGTAAAAAATGAACACATAGGGGACACCAATCATGTGAAAAAAAATTCACGTGGGGAAAATGGACTACATGTAAAAATAAATAAATAAATAAATAATCATTATTATTATTATTATTATTATTAATAATAATAATAATAATAATAATAATAATAATAATAATAATAATGTCAAACATAACAGGTGTTAAAACAAGTGTCTAAAAAAAACACGTGTAAAATCCACGTGAAAGTCGTGATTATTCACATGTGAAGTTCTTGAAGACTTTTCTCTAAGGAGAATTTAATTTTTACATTCGCCCAATTGTAGAAAATCCACCGAATGAATGTATAGTATACTCTGGTTTTGTTAGACGAAGACCACTGATTAAAATCATAGATCACAAAATTATAGTAGCATATATTAGTAAAGGGGATTTAAAAAAAACCCAAAACAAATAAGATTCGTTTGCACATTAGCATACTGCTCAATCTCTAGGCGATTCAGAGTAAGCTAATGTGTTGGAGAGTTAGCTGTGAGTCAAAAACCCTACTTGAATTTACTCAGAGGTGAGACCCGTTTTGTGTTGGTGCATGCTGGGCAGTGAATGCAGGTCAAGGGGAACTGCCGCGTGAATAAACACCAATGGGAAGTTGTGTTCAAAAGGGGAAACAGGACTGAAAAACCATGCACAGAATAATAGACACAGATCTCCTGTACGAAAGGCGATGAGAAATATTCAAGACCTTTCTCTTTTCATTGAGCCTTTGGTGATGTGAGGGGGTGAAAAATAGCCTGATGTGATACAAACTGCTATTTATTTATTTTTTTCTTCCTATAACTGACACATTACTGACAACCGAATTTAGATGTATTAATAAAACCCTTAGATGTGTCAATAAAAACATAAAATTGTCATCTCTCTCGATGAACTCCGAATGCACAGATGTGACGCTGTAACTAGTTAAAGTTTGAGATCATTATTTATAAAATGCCAGTTTAATGAAAAAGATGACAGAACTTATCTATCTGGTTTAGTGGAGAAGATTTGTAGGTCAAAGCAAAGCTGTTTAGTTTAACGATTCCACCCGCAAAAATCTTGCACAATTTGCGAATTTAATTAATAACCTCACAGAAGCCTATAATTAAAAACAAACCCCGTAATAATAACCGATAATACCTATAACAACAACAACAACAACAACAACAACAACAACAATAATAATAATAATAATAATAATATTAATAATAACAACAACAGTCTACCGCTTATATGTTGGATTATAACAGAAATATATTGATTTCAAGTTTTGATTACAGAAATTTCAAGATCATCAACCGGACCTTACGCAAAATTCACAGGAATTATAATAATATTATAATATTTTTTTATTATTATATAATATAAGAATATATCTAACGATATTATAGGCTATAACTATGATTATTATTTTTTTAATTTTCTTTATTTATTTTATTGAACTGAATTTTTTGTTTTAATTCTGCACAATCCATAAGCGACTATCGCACTGTATATACTTGAGAATATTGTGTTTTGGGGAAATTTGACCATTCAGTACAACCACAAACAAATAGGCTATAGTTATAATATTAAATTATATTTATTTGCATAAAAGTGACCCATAACACTGCCTTTTCAGAGCCATTAACCCATTTACAGTATAAAAATGAACAAATGAGCAGATATTAAAAATCTCAAAGCACTTTACAGACACTTTTAAGGACACAAAATAAGGAAAGATGCTTTAGGATGGCGTAACTGCATTATTATACAAGCATATCTAGTACAGCCTAGACCAAAGAGAGAAAAAACGCATCATACACTGATAATTCAATATATAAAATCTCGAGATAAACGCAAACTTTGAACATCTGCTGTCAAGCCAGAGAAGACGGCTTAAAGGTGCTTTTGACTTCCACGATTGTCTGATAAATACAAAACTCAAACAGTCCGCTTTGCGGGGGGTACAGGAGCAGAAAAGAGGTAAAATGGCGTCTCTATACAATTCATCCTCCTAGTGCTTTTCCATAACCGTCCAGAAATATTCACAAATGACCATGCAAAAGGGAGATGAGAGAAAGAGCGTGTTTGTCCACTGAAGCGCTTGGAAAAACTGCATGCTTTTCTCCATTTGACGAACAACGGCAAAGGCCAAAATGGCCGCTACCCACGCTGTCAGTTTTCAGTTTATTATTATTATTTTGATTCGTTTATTTTCAGGTCCAAATTTCCATGTTTTCAAACGCCTTTGTGTCATACGTCGAAGTCCGAGTCGCTGTCGGTGACGGAGAGCACAGTGCCGGGATCGGGCCGCTCGCCGCTGCACACGCTCGCGCTGCTGGGAGAGGCGGAGGCGCGCTGCGCGCACCCGGGACCCGAGACCGAGCGGAGAGCGCTCTGAGCCAGGGCATGCTGCTGCAGCCTGCAACAAACATACAAGAATTCATATTAATTCATATACACCAACACATCATTATTCATTAGAGGTAGATTACCATAGTTCACATATAGCATATTATAATATCCACGTTATACTCTGACTACAACTGAGCAAATTTTAGTGTGGAAATTCAATTACTAACATTATTCGTTTATAAAACAAACATTCACCAGTTTATTTTACGCTGAACATGCCAGATTTACAAACTGCAGTTCCTCTAGTACACCAGACGAGAAAATATTAACATATATTGACCTTATTGGATCTTAGCGGTATTAAAACTAGAAACTGGTGATGTCTGACATGAGGAGCTGAACCCATGGACAAGAAATTATTACACAACACAATAATTTGCTGAATTAAATTAATTTTTTAAAACAGTTTTCTAATATACTATAAATATGGGTAGTACATAATATTACTACTACTACTACTACTACTACTAATAATAATAATAATAATAATAATAATAATAATTCCCAATGAGCCTAATTACCTTCGCAGATTGATTTATTTTTAATATATTTTTATATTCAAAACTTTCGATTTACCAAAAGACGTTTTACAACCTTTAAACAGGTTCACTAAATTAATCACAGACACCATCCACATGCTGATTATTGTTAAAGACATGAAGCGCACTCTTATTAACATATAAATAAGTTTCCAAAATATTTAAACACTTAATTTTAGCGTCATCAGGAAAACAACTCGGGTGGATAAATTGCGATTTTTAACGGAATTTATCCTTCTTATCTTTTGGTAATACTTCTTATTTTATTTTATTTTATTTTATTTTATTTTATTTACATATTTGAAAAGTATTTCTCAGTAGTGGAGTACTGACCTGTTCTTGGCGGCGGCGGCTCTGTCTCGTTGCCGTCGGTTTTTAAACCAGTTGCCCACCTGGGTGGGGGTGAGTCCGGTGGCCTGCGCCAGCTCACGCTTCTTGCTCGGGTTAGGGTACGGATCCTGCAGGTACCACTCCCGCAGAAGGCCGCGCGTCCGCTCCTTAAAGCAATGCGTCTTCTGCTCGCCATCCCAAATGGTACGCGGCAGTGGAAACTTCTTGCGCACACGGTACTTATCGACGGGTCCGAGTGGGCGTCCGCGCAACTTCTCGGCCTCCTGGTAGTGGGCTTCGAGCCACATGGCCTGTAGCTTGCCGTGCGATTCCTTGGTGAACTTGTGATTCTCCAAGATGTGGTAGAGCTCACGGAAGCTGCCCGTGTGGTAGGCGACCACGGCGCGTGCTCGCTGGATAGCTTCATGCTTGTTGATAGCGTCGCATGCGCCTGGCGCCACCGGCAGCGACCAAAGGAAACGGCCGAGGCGCTCGATGTCACCCGTCTCCTCTAGGGTTTCACACACGCTGGCCACCTGCTCGGCCGTGAAGCTTAGTGTGGGCAGCTGAAACATGGCCGGATCGTCCGGGGATCTTGGGCGAGGGAGGCTGGCCGCTAGGAGCAGAGGGCGATCCACGAAGTTCGGGAGGAACAGGTGAGAGGGGTAAAGCTCTAAAGGAGACCTGAAAACCATGGAGTGACCGGCAGGAGACAAACGAACAAGAAAGAAAGAAAAGATGCGAGGTTAACAACTCGCCGTTTCCGCAGTTTTCGCTGTTCTACCGCTCGGCCGCGAAAAGTCTGTAATGTCTACCCTTAATCAGACTGAAGTGTAACGTTGAAACATTTTGTTTCGCTTTTCTATTGGTCTTCCTGGTGTCGTGCTGTGGTTGTCATGGCAGCCCCTGCCAATCACTGTCAAGCAGTGCCAGTCATTAGCCTCCACAGCTTTTGGCTCCTCTCGACGCGCCAATCAGAAGCCACCGCTCTTCCGTTTACGCGCCGCGCAGCACAACAGCGCAGGAGGAGCGGCTCTGTATTATTTTAGTATCACATTGGTGAAGAAAGCGAAGCGATGTACTTCAAGGCGTCTGGTGAAGACTGAAAGGTTGTTTGAACCAAGAGTAAAATAAATTGTGGTGTTAGCTGAGATACTGGGGATATAGTTAATGTAAAATATCCTAGGCTATATCAACTCAAAACGATCTTAAAGTTTTCAAATACTGACCAGATTGCAAAAACATGAATAATTTATTTACAGGCGTTGTTGTTCAGAAAACCATAATCCCGCATTATTATTATTTTCCAGTTTAACACCTAGATATCCTACTTTACACACATCTCTAATAAACCAAAAGCCCTCGAAGACACCATTTGAAAATTCATTCCATAAATGAGGCTATAACTACCTAAATATAAATGTAAATAAAAGTTATCAAGGAGGGAGACAAGATCGGATTGCCAAGTCTGAGTCAAATTGCATTCTTTTACATGGCCTTTTTGTTTGCACAAAGCGTGTAATTAATGCTACAAACAAATGAATTCACTTGGCCTAATTGTCTGTTTATCCTGAGGCTTAGCGCCTAATGGCCTTCTCCCCAATCGGAGACGCCTCTCACGGCCAAAGCAACGTCACTATAACAAATTAACCATTCATATTTACTCTTATAGGGGAAATGAAACGTTGCACGAATTGGTAAAATAATTTCCCGTTAAATAAAAATGGAATGTGTAAAAGAGTTGCATGGCTAATGTGAGATTTAAAGTATTTTAATGTGCACAGGTGTTGACATGATAATCGCTGTAAACAGAAGCACTAATCTTGCACCCCGTAGGTAAGTAATGAGGCTGCTTTTGTCTATCAGGATTAGTTAACTCGGAGAATGTCCTGTTTATTGCGAACCCTGGCCTCTGTTTACGTTCGGAAAACGCGTACGGAGAGGACACAAATACACAAATATTTGAGTAAGAACCTTCCGACGCCAACTGTCTAACTAACTAAATCAATAAATAAAATCGGTGATAACTATGACGCTTTGTACGGTCAGTATTAATAATGCTACATATAATCAGTATTGCAGCCTATATGCTATATATATGCATACATATGTAAATATTTTCTCCCATGATTTCCTATATTGAAAATTTTTTCACACATGCACACTAATTATTTAGATTGCAAAATGAATCATGATCATAACAGTTTAACTTTGGTAAGAAATTAAACATGGAGATAAAAACAGTGAGAGTCTTTGGGTACCCAAGAGAACTAAGGGAAATTGCTACACATAGCTACAGGAAAAAACAAACCGCCCCCCTAAAATTAAATAAATAAATGTTAATATCCGAAATTGTATTTTTAAAAATATCATATTATTATTATTATTATTATTATTATTATTATTATTATTATTGTTGTTGTTGTTATTATTATTATTATTATTATTAATAATAATAACAAAATTAAACGACTGAGCTCATAATGTTTGCTTTAATTCCATGTTAAAATCTTATTTAATCGACGGCAGACGTGTAAAAATAGCTTTAGTAAAGCACCTTGCATGTTAAGAGTTAATCCTTTATTAGGTGAGAGGAGAATTTCAGAAGTGAACCCAGTGAACGGACCTCCGCACACGAATGAGTTGCAACTGTCGGAGAGACTCTTCTTGGGGCGCAGTTTGCTTTTCTAGCTCAATGAAAGGGACATGAAAACGCGAGACACACACACATACACACACACACGCGCGCGCGCGCGCGCACCTCAGGCAGTGTGCAACAGGTCGCTCTCGCCTCCGAATTGCTCTGCGTCTCTCTCACAGGTAAGCAACCATTCAACAGCAACCGGGCGCAGAACAGCATTTCACTGTACAATGCACAATTGTAACTTAAATTTTACAATGAAAGAAATTTTATACAATTTATGTGCTGATATTATACATGTTATTGTCTGTAATTTTGTTACTTCATTTAGAGCATGACCATGTCTCAATTATCTATTCATTTAATGTAGCCAATGTTATATAAATAGATATTATTATTATTATTATTATTATTATTATTATTATTATTATAGTTCATGTCTATAAACTATTATTTATATTACATTATTTTCATTGGGTGTTGTGCTACAAAAATATTGTTACTTTAAGTAATAGAACAATCTAAAACCACAAACAAAATGAAATGCAGTCTCAACAATCCTACATCTGAATATATTTATATTTTATTATGTAGACTATACAAAGAACAAAAGCAACTGTTCATTTTAGAAACCTGCTGTATATCATATAAAAATGCTGTATGGTGCATTAGTTATCAATACTGGAGCAGATGTGAAGATGCCTGAAATCACCAAATTTGTCAGAATAATATCTAAATGTGATCAGTTAAGTCAGATGTAAAGACGTCACCTGGCCACTGAATGAATGAGACATTTATGTGCAGCCCTAATAGTCTCTCAAGCCACCAACCCCCACTCATAAGCTCATTTCTAAAATATTTATAATGTGTATTTATAATAACCTCATTAGCTAATCAAACAATGAGCTATTTCTCTCCCAGGATGTAATTTATTTTTTATATCTTTATGCAGACAGCTCGGCGAGATGATTTTCAAATACTAAATAAAGCATTTTCAAATTGTATCCTTGTCTGTTGTATATTTTAATTGTACTAACAGTGAAATAACCACTTTTCAATGTATGGTTAAACATACAAAAAAAAAAATATGATTTAGTCCTCATGATTTCAAATCCATCTTCCTCATTTTACAGATTATGTATACAAACATACAGTTTGCAAACCATCTGCTTCAAGGCCAAGGTGATTTGGACAGAAGTGTATAAATGAAACCCAATTTTAAGCAGTTCCTAAAGCAGTCAGCCCTGTAAGCACTATAGCAGGAGTTGGATAAAAAATATATTGAATTAAATGTCCTTTGTCAAGTACACTCTATTATACTACTGTCCATGTCAGAAGCAGTGACTGTAAAAATCACACAATTTGGCACAAACCTGTCCAGCAAGGTTGGTACAAAATTAACATGCGGTCTTTAAAATGCTCTTTCTTTCTTTCTGAAGTGAGTTTTTCCACAACACTGGCTTCTAAAGCAGATATTATCATGGAGATAGTATCTCACTTATTACGTGTAAAGCTGTCTGTGCTTCTTTGTGGAAGTTTCAGGTGTCTGTATTGCACATTCATGCGTTGTAACCACTCCCATCTTGTTTCTCAGTCGGTGCTCAGAAATCTGTACTTCCTTCTCTTTTCATCACTTCTCACTCCTTTCTTTTCCTTCATAACTCAGTGCAGTAACCATCTGTAATCCACTTTGACCTCCATGTACAATTTATAAATACCACTGTTAACAAAATTTTTCAGATGTTCTTAATCATTAAACCAAGTTGTTTAAAAAGGTGATCCTTCACTGCTGTATGGAATTACACAGAGGTAACACTGACTTCACCTTTGACCGAGCATTATTTCCTGACTACAAACTACTGTTATAAACTGCATTTTCTTCACGCTTTGGAATTTACGAAGTCAGACTAAAACGTTTTTCAGCCATCGTGCCCGTGTTTCCTCAAGGTCATCTAAAGCGATATCCAAGGTCTAATTCTGAGCACAAATCTTCACTGTAATTTGCTTTGCCTGTGAAATTGTCAATCATTCCTTGGATTTCTGGGAGTGATGAACTGTGATTGTCAACCTTTCATCCTTTTATAATGCAGATGGGACCAAGCGTTTCTGCAAGAGAAAAGACAGAAAAACACTAGCCTCAGCCACAGAAAGAGGAGAGGAGTGAATTGGCACAGACTTTCAATACTGAATCACAGAACAATTGTGCTACGCATGTGGAATGCTAGCACACGGGCTAATTGAGGATTTTGAAAGACCTCGGACCATAGGCATACAGCAAAGACCAGGAGATAGAGGTGACAAATTAAAACAACTTTATTGGGTGAGAGATGCTCTAAATCATTAAACATAAAAAAAAACAAAAAAAAACAAAAAACACATACACACCTACAAACCATCTTAGTGCACAATGTGTGAAGAAAAAACTGACCAATGAAATGACAGGAAAAAATCCCATAATCACTGAGATAGGTATGCTGATGCTTAAACCATTAATGCCAATTAAGCGTAGTGGCAGATGCCATGTTATAAAAAGGTCTAAATGCACAAATAAAGTGATAAGTAATGAGATTTCCTGCAGGACAAAAATGCCCCACAACAGAGAGAAAGAGACCCAAGATATTTTTCCACATGATTTTATGACCACATTTCCTTATAACCAATTGCATGCAACTCATTGATTTGGTTCTTTTATCCAAGAGTGCAAATGGCGGCAATGCATGACAAATGCTATTAGACATCAGGTCAAACACAATGTTTTGCCCTTCAACATGCTTTCAACATGTGGTGCAAGTGTTTCATTCAGGAGAGGCTTCACCGACCAGGAGGGTGCTAGAATGTAGGCTCTGAAAACGAGCATGCTTTGGCTGAAGGTCACATTCCCCTTTTCACTCACTATTCTATTCTTCCATTATTCCATTCCTGATAGCGAACAGGAAAGGCCTCATGTCACAAATGGAGGCATGTAATTAATTAATGTTTCAATTGAGAAAAGCACCAAGCACTTAATTAGAGGTTTGAGGTTATTAAGTGAAATCTGGAAAAACAAAAAGCTCAACAGTTTCTACAATGTTCAACTCCAAATGTTTAAGTCAGACTCAACAGGCGAATATGCAGCTGCAGTTGCCTGCATTTCTTTAAGTGTGCCACTCCCACCTACTGTTACAGTCTATTTCTCAGTTTCACTCTCACTCTTTCAATTCAATGTAACGGTCACATCCTGTTCAGTGTTTAACATGAGTAGATCTTTATTACACTCAAAAACTCGAATCATATGTGGTTAGTGCATCGCATCCTTCTTAATACTTCTTTCCCTTTCAACAGCCAGATATTGAGCTCCAGTTGAAGTTTCAGTGCAGAAGATAAAATGTTATCATATGACTTATTAAGTAGATCATTTTTAAGTAGTCATACCCCTTTGAGTTGATGCATTAATTCAATTGTAAAAATACCTACCTGTATATCTGATTCCAGCTCAGCGTCATATCTTTATCACTGCGAGCTCCTGGAGATTCTCTATGGGTGGGTGTGGGGCAATTGGGGGGGTGGGGGGAATTGGGGTTTAGAAATGAAGAAATGTTTGATAGCATATGACAGACAGGAGGGTATAGTGCTGGGAAACCAAAGATTGGCGCAACATGGAAATGCACTCATCAAACAAGCTGATTTTGGAAAGCTGAAGACAGGCCCACCCTGATAACACACTCCTGGTCTCATTAAAAAGTGATGGATCACGACTGTATGCTCATTCTCTAGCAGGCTGTCCCTCTTTCTGAGGATGAGAGGACAGAAAGAATAAACCATACTAGGATCTTTAGATTATTGCCTTGAAGGAAGCAACACCAAAGGACAAAATCTGAATGTCTGTTGAACTCACAAAGTATCATAGCAAAATAATCGACTCCATCTATGACCCATAAAGGTCATTAGTCCTGAACTTGACATCCTCATTAAGTGTGATTAAAATTATGGTGTGCAGTTGAGTGCAAAGGTTTGCATAGCCGATGCATACAGAATGAGGAAACCAAGAAATTTAATTTATACCAGATAGGGTTTCACAGATCTGCATTTATTATCGCAAGGTCAATTAGTGTATGTTTCAATATTAATACCAAAACAATTAATTCCCATCACCCTAGCTGATTGGGATATACTGTAAATATTTTCTTTATCTTGCATACGCACCATTTTCCCTTATCACTGGTTCCAAACACTTGTAAAGATTTTGCCTTATGATTTGGATTGGCACAGGATATGCCCACACTTCATGTTTCATCTGTTTTATTGAAGGTAAATTTAAAATCCAGAGACATATCCTTTTCATCCAAAAGCCACAGGGGATGCAAACTGCTGCACTCAAGTGTATATGGAAATCTACTATTTCTCAGTGAGTAAACCAGGCAGAGAACACCATGGGCTCACAATAAATACAGCGTGGGTGGATTTTCATACATTCATCTATATGGAATATAGTATGTTAACAAATTAAATATGAAAAGCAACCCAATGATTTATACAAAAGCCTATCAATCAATGGCTCATTGCATTTCCATGCTTATTTCATGTTCGATACCTGTCAGATTTGTCAGCTCTATTGTCCCTGAATCTGTAGTTTTGACTCACTTCAAGTCACAGCTGCAGAAGGTCAAATCAACACAAACAGAATGTATGTCAAGACAAACAAGTACTGACATTCTTGGGATGCAAACAATGCCTTAGATACAGCTAGTGTTGTAACAGCATTAATAGACTATTATAATATTATAATGGAGGGCCTAACAGCTCTGCAGGCAGGACTCCTGATAAAAGCTTCTGATTGAAGCTGGGTTGGAATGTGACTTGTGGCAGTTTGATACATATTCAGGGCCACAGAGATCCTGTCATCTTCCCCCATGGGGGGATTAACCCTGCAGAACACAACACCATGTGTCACTTTCCATAAGATGCACTGCTCTGCTCCTATTGTGCACTGAGTCAAGGGGAGGCATGATGGATACACCTAAGAAATGAGAGGTTAGGGTTAATAAGGGGTCCAAAGAGTACAAAACAAGCAGTTTGTCCAGTTAAACTACATCCTTGTTAGCCTGTAGGGAGCCTAGTAAGGAAATAAGCAAAACAAAAAACATAAAAGGTATCTGGGCGTGCAACTGCTCTCATGTCTATGACAGATCTGTAGGCCATTATGGCTCATTTTGGTCTTGAGAATCCAAACAGATCAAGAAAACTAATCAACAGCATAATCTAGCTATGCATATGCAACCATTTCTCATAAGCTGTCAGCTGGGAAGCTCTAAGAGGGCACAGGAAAAGGCACCAGAAGCACTGCCTCCATCCACAGCGGCAGGCCAGCAAAGGAGAGAGGCCAATCCATGAAAAATTCATCAGGCCACTGGGTGATGGGGGATGCAGCAGGGTTGGTTGAGCAAAGGGCTTTAATTTACCTGGATGGGAGAGTGGGCGCATCCCGTGCTCTAGCACCACAGTAATTAAAGGGACAAGGCCTGCGGAAATTGGCTTGGACCCCGCTGCAGTGCGCCATCAGCCCCGCCTGTCCGCTCTCATCTCTGGTCTATTCCAAAATCAATTATCTCCAGAAAACAGCTGTAAGGCCTTCACTCCAGCCTCTCGCTCCTGAAGTGAGGAACACATTTGAAAATCATTACCACATGAAGCGAAAGACCCTTTGCATCTTTAACAGTGTGATTTTGAATAAACCATGTTTTTTTTTTTTAAGCCTGATGACAATTTTACCCCCTTTCAGCCTCCTGGTATGAAAGCCAAGCAGAGTGGCTTGATTGAGTTATTTATGAGGCAACAACAAAACAAGGCAGGAGGTGAAGGAAGGAGGATGATTGTAAATTGTCAGCCCTGATGTTTACAATGAACGTGGTGGAACTCACTTTGTCAGTTTGTTCACAGACAGGTTTTTTTTCTTTAGTACCATATTAACAGTAAAAAAGTTTTAGAATGACTTTCTCATGGCTTTCATCCTCATGTTGTACAGCACACACTGAGTTTCAGTTATAAGGGGATGGTTTTCTTTCTTTCTTTTTTTTTTTTTTGAAAGCATGGATTTGTGCCGTACTAAACTTCACTCTGACATGTCTTTGGTATTTTGTACAAATATAGATTACACAAAAAAGGACCTTGTCAAAGATCTGAAATAAAGTAATATCTGCCTTCATTAAGTTGAGAGAGAGAAAGTGACATTAGATTAATATTTCTATTAATCATTAAAATGGATGAAAAGTCCACAAGCTCAGTTAGAAACGTTAACTGCTGGACAGGGAAAGGGGTGTGTGGTGTCAGAGATTGACTCATCATGTCTGACTATTCCAGGACAAAGAGACGATAACAGGCAACTCACCAGGGAGCTGTCTTGTCTTGCTATTCACAGTCCATTGCACCCTCTGTACTCCAGAGCTGGTCAGAAAGGGAGAGAAAACGAGAATCACTGAATCACAGGAGGGATCACAAAGTGGTTATGGGGAAATCTGTCCAAGATGAGTTCTTATGGAGAGGGACTAGGTGAAAGTACAGATAAATATTATCAAAGAGAGCTAACATGTTAACTGCTTCACTTTAGGTAAATTCACCCAGGGTGTGGACAGTGTGTGGCTCACTACAATAACTGATTGGGTGATGGGTGCCTCATATTAATCTGAAAGATGCGATGTGAAGTGTGTTAGTGCTACACACCAGTTCTTATGAGGATACTTCAGCCATCCCAGACAGATGTGGACTATATGAGTGAGAAATGAAAGCTGACTTGAAATCAGATGAGTCAGTCTGTGGTAATGCCTCTTTGAACAATGAACAACGTAAAAAAAAAACCCTACATAAACAGTAAATATTCAGGTCCACTTCTTTCTACAGGACTGAGCAGTAATTCATGACTGCGTGAAGCCCGTTCTTATCCAGCCAGCGTAAACATATCAGCACTTAACGCCTCACAGCTGAAGCAAATAAGCCGCTGAATCAATTAGTCCTGAATGAGGCTGCTTTAGTAATGCTAATGGTGCGCTCCGACCACTGTGTTATCTGTACTGCTGGAGGAGTAAGCAGAAGCTACAGCCAGCAGGTGCCCAAGGGCTGGAGGTATTAAGAGAACACACACAAACACACTGATTACCCAGACAAGACAAATGGGATGTTATTGCAAGTTTACCAGAGTCAAAAACCTCAGGCCACCGTCTGACTTCCTCGGCAGCTGAGATGTAACGGATGGGAAGCAGGCCTTTGTTTAGTGTATCTGTGCATGTTTGTTTGCCCTCTTGTCTCAGCTGAGGACTCTGAGTGTTCTTAAGGGAATCCCTTCCAAATGGAGTGACTAACTTCCCAGACGTTGTCTCATCATACCCCTATCTAGGCAGTGGTGTTGGGCTGCAGGTCTTATTCTGGCACAAGGGGTGAAATGAACACAAGAGGTAGAAAGCTTTTCAGTGTTCACCTGCCTAGGAAACTAATACACAAAGCTTTGATTCTCTATCACTCTTACACAACGAAATGTGAAAAGTGAAGTGTCATATAAACCCTAATGCTTTAGACATAGAAGCAACCAAATGGTTACTTCTTTATGCAAAGACTTTAGCACATGTATACCTAGTTGTTTTTTCCCTCCAAGGCCACATATTTTCTCTACACACATATTTATCACTACAGGCTGGTCAACAAGCATACTTGTCCCTGCATAAAGTGGTGTGAATGAGATATTATATTTCTCAGAAATTATATAATGGGCTGTGTCATAGGGGAGTGACATCGCTTATATTGCATTTCAGTCGACACTGGATACAGAGAGGCAAAGTGTAATATTAATCTGGTTGCATTAACAGTGTCTGACATTCTCAGTGCCTGCACACCAGGGAATAGATGATGTTCAGGTGCTGTAGCAGAAAATGACAAACTGATTGTTGGAACCATTTCAGTGCATTATGAATTTAGTTTATAAGCCCTTCTGTCAAGGCTTCTGGAATTTCCATTGACGAATAATTGCATTAAGTAATCTAAATGGACACAATGTTAAATGTTATGCTAAATGTAAAACCAGAGCAGGTTAGATGTTTTTCCAGTTACACCAATATCAATCCAATCTCCACAGACCCCTAGCCCTTATAGCTCCAAGCACAATTAAGGTAGTGAAGAACTCTAGAACCCTTGATTACTTGGTTCAGGTATTAAAAAAAAAAAAAAAAAAAAACCATGGCAAAAACCTGCTAAAACCAGCTAGATGGCAAGTTAGGATTGAGAAACTTCATTCTGCATAAAAAAAAGGTTGAAATATACATCATATCTTCAATTTACCTGAGCCCCAACAACAGAAAGTATTCCTAGCATTTGATATTGCATCTATGACATTTTAATTTACTCAGAATTGTCTAGGTGAAGTACACAAGTGCTGAACACACCAAAATACCTTGTCAGTTACAGCACATAAGGATACAAAATTAAAGACAAGAGACACTGAAAGGAGAGCCAATTGGAGACACTGAAAATATTTTTTTTTCTTGCTTTGCTGGAATACATTTCTGCATTTGCCAGGATCAGCCAGATTGTACATCTAGCTACAGATGCACGTCCCAGTGAGAGCTAAAGAACAATACGACAATAATAACGTTAACAATTAGCTACACATGTTAGCTCTGCGTTTCTTTTCTTTATTTGCGTCTTGCTAATGATGGGAAAGTGTGCCTGAACGCAGGTCTTTATCTCCTGCCCACAGCAGATTGAGTCAGCCCACCCAGCCTACTCACTGCCTCCATCCTATTGACGCTCCCAAAACCTCAACAATAGTATTTGCATGCTGGTTTATTCTGTAATAACACAGATATGCCTGGCTGGATTAAAGCAGGCCAAACAAACGTGCTTAGGTCTGGCTAATTGTGCTCCAAGACTGTGCGTGTGCCAAAAAAAAAAAAAAGAAAAAAAAAACAAATGAGAGGTTCAATTTGATATAACCCACAGCTTTTCCTTCAGGCAGCTTGCTAAGTACTTTCAAGTCTTTGTAAGGAAATAATTGATTTGTGTATGTGTCTTGGGTGTGTGGAAAAACGTATTATGATATTTGTGGAATAATGGGTAGTGGTTAGGAGGGGGGCTGGTTAATGGATTAAATGGCTATTGGAAAGAGAATTCTCAACAGGAATAAACTCCCAGTGATTGACAGTTCATAAATTGCATATGTCTGCTTATTCCGCTGATGTGGAATAAACTTTCACTGCAGGCAGAAATACACAGTAATGTCAGATATCCATACTGTTGTTCTAATGCACATAGATTTCCTATGGGGTGTCAGAGAAAGGCAGAGCAGCTAATTTCTCCAGTTTTACTTCTAGTAATGATGCCTACTCTAATCTGAGCCAAGAGACAATGGAGAGGATACTGGCCAGTGGAAAGGTTAATCGCCGCTGGTTAGCCTGGGATGAGGAGCTAATTCCTCCAAAAGGCAAATGGCACATGGCTCTATCTGAGCGGAGATAAGCAGTGTTAATATACACCGCAGAATGAAGGCTCAAGGGCTGAGGTGGTGTTATCAGCAAGCCCTGAGACAAGGCAACCTAAAAACAGCCCATGCCCCGTAACACAATAAACTCTTAGCCATTCTCTCAAGCAGAACTATCACTTAAAGCCTGAACCCTAAAACCCGGCCTCATCAGTCTACACCCCTTACACTACTCCTTACCCTCCACCTCCCCATCACCACTCACACCCTCCCTGAAACCAGGCTATTAGGTGGCATGGCTAATTGGAAGATCAGTTGAAGGCATTAAAAGATAAGATACTCTAGAAGGTTGCCAGATCAGCACAGCAATGGCCTTGACACACACACACTTACAGCAAAACCTCTAACAGAAATGCAGCCAGACAAATTACCCCAATAATAATGTTGTCTGTCTAGTTGACATTAGCATGGACATAAGGGTTACCATGTAAGCGAATTGACAGTCTGTATGTTGTAGAGTATAACCCTTTCTCTTTCTCATCCCACACTGGAAGCTCATCAGCCATTGTATCTTGATGTGGTGTAAAATCCCATTTTCTGGTACATGGATATTCCCAACCCCCTTATACAATTGTAGAGTGTAGACTTACATGCACAAATTTCACACTTCTGAAGTGAATGCTGCCTTCCTCATCTCCAGGCCAAAAGGTCTATCATGGGGACAGATTCCTACTAAATAAAAGACAAAATATTTCTCTAAACATTCACACAAAGAGCTACTTTAAATTGAACATGACTTAACATGACTTTTTAAAAAAAAATTTAAATGAAGTTTTTCCAAAGCAAAGCAATTTTGAGAAGGTCAAACACACCTGAAAGGGCTTTAATTTCAGACAGACTTCACTGGCATAATAAATGCTAAATTACAATGTATAGAATTTAGTTTGACTAGAATAGTAAAGGCACAGTAGGAAATCTAAATGCAGGAATGCCGGTGGCATTTTGGTCAAAGTTTAGATTACTTTATCTGTTCCTGAATAATCAGAGTAAAAGGTAGCAGTTAGGAAGGCTTTCACAGGATGCCCTTGACTAAGACTAGGTGTGGAGGGGGACATGTCTCTGATTCACATGAATCCAAATGATCGTTTGAAAAGGTGAATAACGGTGCTGACAAAATGGCGAGGTTATCAAAACATGAACAGGACTCTCAAATACAGAATAATGAATAAACAAAGATTTCATGTCAGCTGGAATGTAGACTTGTGTAAAAACAGAATTACCTGCATGAAGAATTTCCTCTGTTACTGCCGTGCATAACCTCACAGCACCAGGCTTTCGTGGCTATTTTTCTCCTTAATTGGTGAAGTAACTGGGGTTTGTTGTCAGACGAACAGTGAAGGGCTGCCATGGGGGAGGACAGCGTGGGACATTTTCCAGAATTGGCCAGGTCAATGAAGTTGTACTTGTACCCTCAGAGAGCTGCTAATTTGCTGGAGGAAGTGCCTACAAGACCTTTCTGAGCCACGTTTTCCTTTCACAGCTCCCTGCCATTCTTTCTCAGTCAGACCTCCTGTTACAGATCTGGAGTGCTGGGAATCCAGTGGGGCCAGAACCTGGAGAGAGGAGGCTGTCAGTAATGAACCACTTCACATTTGTGCTTACAAGCATGCTGGGGGGAGAATATGGCCCGTGTATTGGGTGGTGGTTGGGGGGGGGGGTCCTGATTCTGGGGCCCTGAGAAAGGCAGGCCTGACAAAGCGTGATGGTGGAGTGCAGAATTTAGGCATTCTCCAGCAGCATGCGGGCCCCTCACTGCAATGGCCCACTTAACACAAGAGCACCTCTCTCACCTGCCAGGCAAACATGGCAGCCCCCAAAACAGGCTCTGTTTACCATCAGTGTTGCTCTGCACCCATCTGCCCCAATTTAGCCCCAATTGAGTCCCAATTCAACCATGCTGAGGTGCTGCTAAATATTTGTCCCATTCAGACAAAAGGTGATAGCACCAAGAGCACAATCTAAAACAGAATGCACAAAGAAGTAGAGGGCTGACTAAGCAAAAATAAAAAACAAAAAATAATTATCGGCATGGATTCCTTTTATATAGGAACCAAAAAAGACAAAAATGGACAGAAAGAGGAAAAAAAAACAACTGTTTGGTGAAGAAAAATCAATAACAATATAACTGTCATTATAGCTGAGAAAATTATTATTAAGTAAACTTGAGGATAAATGGCAACATTGTTAAAATAAGCCATTTTTTGACAGCTATAGAGTAATTGGTTGTTTGGTGTGAAATGGCAAAGCTTCATCCCTGTGTGGTTAGAGGAAGTATCTAATCAAACCAGGGAGGTTCAACATACCTCACATCCTCAAACAAAGAGACAGAGGTCTAATACAAACAGTATACAAACAACGTCAAAAAGGAGCCATCCCATTCAGAAATGAAGAAATGTCCTACCCAACTGTTTTGCCTCTTAGGACAATGACTTCCTGCTTTTAAATTAACCACCATCCTGACCCAAGAGGCCCCTGCCTTTATAGAGTGGCCCACTAAGCCCTCCCCAAAGTTATCCCAATTTCCGTTGTGCTTTTGTGCCAAGCCTGGCCGTAGTGAAAGGCTCAGTCAGGGTATTGTTGTAGAGAGGAGCCGGGGGAGAGCAGGACATTGTACAACATGATCTCCTTTAAGATGCTACTGATTGTTTGAGCCAGCATGGGTCAGAGTCCCGAGTCCAGTACATGATCGGAGAGGTTGCAAATTAAGCAGCTCTTTTTGTACAAACCTCTCATAAATCCATGGTTCATGGCCAGACCTTGAGTCTTATATTCCTCATGTCTGTTTAAGGAATTTAAAAGCAAGTGCCTTTGTGTAAATCATAACACAATCAGTGACAATTCGATTGTGTTGGGTGTCACAGCTACAATAATAAAGCTGGACTGATTGACTGATGGGGAATTTTACAGTTCATTATCCAATCAGACAGAGGCATCGTAACGGGTGCTTGTCACCGAGGGAACTCTCCCGGCGGGGGCAGATGTCACTCCGATGCTGTTAAGATGACAAGCGCTGGAGGACAGCACTAAGAGAGTGACATTTTCCCTTCCTCCCTCCGATGAATGGAAAGATGAAAGAAAGGAAGCACGAGCGTAATGAGAGAATGTGGAAGCCGAAGGACTGGGAGGACACAATGTGACAGGCTCCATTTTGACATCTGAATTAAAGCCAAGACAGGGGAAAATTAGCCAGAAAGAATAACAACGTCTGACAGCATTATCATTCTGTTTATCCTCACCCAGTTACTGCATGCTGGGAAGAGCTACAACACACACAGCAGCGTTACGGTACTTAGATATGCCTTATGCTGGTGCTGAAATGACCTCAACTGAAAGAGTGGAACATCATGATGTTGTTGATGACATTTAGAGTCTACACAGGCAAAGAGATTGGATTGTATGATAGGGTAGACAGATGTAAATTAAAGAAGCAAAGTTATTGAAGTATGACAAAACAGGGGATCTAGAAAAGTCAATGTTGTAGAAACAACCAGATGCATCTAGAAAAACAGATACTTGCATAACTATTCAAAAAAGTATAGATTGAGAGGGAATGAAAGCGGGTGCCATCCCACCATTACAAAATAATAATTAAAAATAAAAACGATTTTTTTTTAAAGTTATATAATCATGTTATTGTGCTTAATAACATGTCTTAAGATGTATATTATTTACGATGTAATTTTATTACAAATTACATTTGATGTGGTGCAGAAATGACATTGTCAACACTACATATGGAGCTTCTTTAAAAGAAACCAAACCAAATGTAGTAAGAGTTTATTTGGACAGGCCACCTATAGACTGCCCTGAGGCAGCACCAGCACATTAACTGATTCTCAACATGCCAAATTGTATTTACCTTCAGCATGTAATAAAATGTATCAATGAAGTCCACGTGAGCTGAATTTGAAATTGTGATAGGGACTAGGGATGAGCTGATAGACTATAGATGATCTGCTAAACATCACCAAAAACTTGACTAACAGAGAAGATGATAGTCTGTAGATTATCTACTAAAATCAATAACCACAAACTGCTGACAGATGGTTTAGAATTAGTTGATAGGCTCGTTGATGACAGTCTATAGTTGGTTTGCGGCTGTTTGTCCACATTGTCCATGTTAACAAAAATTTAGATAACCAGCATGAAGCAGTGAAAGATGTCTGCAGATAATTCAGTAGTAAAATCAAGATAATCACTTCCAATAACTGCATTGAATCCACCTCTGAAGATGATGGGGTGTACCCAATCCACTAACAAACCGTTATAGGAACCTATATTTGGTCTTCATCAGGGCAGAGAACCCAGCAACTTTAATTGATCCACTCATTCACGTTTCATACACAGAATACTTCCTGATTTAATCCTGGCTTTAGTCATGACCTTACAATCCGAACAAAGAAATACTTTCAGGTATTACTACAGAAATTAAGATACTAAACACAGAATGAAAAAAATAACTTATTTAAGACTACATAAGAGGGAGTGAAAATCTGTAACATGTTATAGTTTTAAAGATAGACTACAGCATTTAAATATCTAATAGGCTGCTTGCAATTAGTAACTGTTATAATTAGTAACTGTTATGATACATGCAGTTGTGTATCTTGACAATTTATCGTGAGATTGATATTACAGTATATCATCATATTGCCTAGCACTACTGGGTATAGCCAAATGATTGGTGTATATATTTTTACTGTGCAGTTAGACATTTTGGTCCATGTTAAGGTATAACTGGTGGGTCCACTTCTTTTACAATTTAATCACTGCATTAAATGGGGGGAAAAAAAAAAAAAAAAAAAAAAAAAAAAAAAAAAAAAAAAAAAAAAAAAAAA
>JANDJT010000032.1:7989984-8015236 GCA_024331685.1 Stegophilus panzeri
TATATAACAGGAGCACTGATATTTTTCTGAGCAGCAAACAAATCAGGTTTTAAGCAATCAGAGAAAGGAGAATCATAAGAGATAAGGATCAGAAAAAGGCTGGGCACTTTACAAAATGAAACTGATGGAAATTATGAAACCTTATGCAGTTCTGTGTATGTCTGGTGTTCAAATCTTCACATCTGCAAGGATTTTACATGATATTTTTTAACATTTACAATACACTTTTTAAAAATTCAGAACTGAATGATGTTCTTCATCCTGCATGGTTTACTGTTTAACTAGAAAGAACATAACTGTGAAAAGTGTGTGATGGAGACATTATCAAATCCTTTTGTTTAAGTGTGTGTCACACTGTCCTGAGACAGCCGTGATAGCTTATCTTGTAACTAGAATATCTGATCCATGCAGAGAGCATTATTATGGGCTTGCAAACCTTTTCTACTTTGCCCTCAGTCTCATAAACATCTCTGATCCTATGAGAGCATGAACTGCCATCTGATGAGTTTTTCATAAGTCTGGACTTAATCAGACAGCAAACAGGAACACTAAAATGACAATATTAATCATATTTCAATAGAGATATGCACAGTAATCCTGATACTAGGTAGTTCCCCTCCCCTCATGTTGTCTGTCACAGCACACACTCACACAAAGTACACAAAGTCCCATGTATGTATGCATAATGACTGATGAATGGTGAAAGTTTTACTGCTCCATAATTCCTAACAACTAGTAGAGGTAGAAATGTTTGTCTTTGTGTCCTTGTGTCCTGTATGGACAGAGCCACAGTATGTGTATTAAGCTGCACTGATGTCTGTTTTGGATTCAGTGACGATAGAGAAGGTCATCAAGTTGGCTGTTGAAATTTTTATATAATTTAGTATAACTTTTACTGAATAAAATGCTCTTATATAAGAAAAAAAAAATGTTCACAAGGTTACTTGCATGTCTACCACACAAAGTCAGTAAGAGTGTTCATATATATGGTTATAGTTATATTTGTAATGAACATCAGAATGGGGACCATGCTACTGTGAATGGGGAACCAATGGTGGTTCACAACATGCCTTGGTTGGAGATAAATATCTGATACAGTGGAACTGTAACTGAAAGAACTTTATGCCAAGGCTATAATCCAGAAATGTGCTGTAAAGGGATGGTGGCAAGTGGTAAAGAGTGGGGGTTTGAATGACTCATGGGCCCTATAAATATACACAGGCTTTACATTTGGCTCTCCAGCCAGGGAGAGTACCTTGATTGTGGGTGGCATGCTGGCAATTCTGCACTTCTGTCTAGATCACCCGCTCTACTGTTAGGATCACTGTCACCAGGGTTGAGCGCTTGGGATAGTAAAAGAGACTGGATCAAAGGAGAAGAAGTCAAACTCAAGAGGTTCTGGTGTCTCAAACAGCATAGTTCCCAAAGCCATAACTCTGCAAAGAACCTGGCTGACCTGTCACTGAAGATGGTGGCATAGTGGTACTCTGTGTTTACAAGGTGGATTCAAGCCCCTACTGAATTTAGTTTGGCACAAACTGCAAATCAGTCACTTCACCCCCTGTAGTCTGCTGGTATTCTGTACCAGGCTTCTGCTGCATCTCCAATAACCAGGACAAGTGAGAGTCAAGCAATCTGTTATACCTTTTCGTACCTTGTTTGGTCTCTGTGGTCTTGTTCACTGCTTTCTCCAAATTGAAGCAGTGCTACAGGGGCTGAACAAAAGACATGGGATGGCCTCCTTAAACCTTTCTCAATCATGATTTGAGACTGAAAACAGGGGCATCATTACAGGGGGAATAGTGGAACTGACTCTCCCTAGGTGGAGAAGGACTATAAAGGTTGGCATTTTTGATGATTTGGCAAATTTGTAAAACTCTGTAATAATTTTTTTTTTTTACAGGTGTGCTGGGTATGCCTGTCTCCATCCTTCTAGTCAGTCAAAACAAAAAGAAAGGAGTACATTGCTCATATACACAAATGTTTTCTTGTTTTGTAGTTCTGTGCAAAAAATATTATGTTGTGTTAGTGTTTTGAAGGGAGTGAAATCTGTAATGCTCATCTGTAAATGAGCATTAGATTATTCTAAAGATAATTTACATGGCACTAAAACAAACAATGTATTTAGCTACAATGAGCAGCACCCTTTCTTGCTATTACAAGGATAAAGCATAGAACAATGACAGAGGGCACAGAGAGGAGTATAAACTGGGTCGTTCTGGCTTTTTCAAGGACTTAAAGCTAGGTACTGTTTAGTTCTCCCAGAAGGGTCATTATACAGTAAAGTAGGACATCTGAAGGCCCTGGGGCAATCAGGCCTGAGGGTTTTCCAATGCTTCATCAGGAGCAAGCAGAAGCTCACTGAATTCAACACAGACTCAATTAAAGAGAAGTGCATCACACATTGTGATCCATTCCTCTTAGCTAATTACTTGATCACACTGTACTGTCCAACATACCTGACGTCACAGGATGGCAAAGATGTTACTTGTAAAACCATTAACCATTGCAACATTGCTGTGAAATTCCAATCAAACGTGTACAACACAGTGAAGTACTGTATTTTAAACAGAGAGGACCATATGAGTTGTGTCGGGTGGGGGGGCTGAGGGGCATAGCTCATAAGTTTAAGTTCTGAACTGAATATAGTAAGTCATTAATTTTCTTTCTCATGTAGGTTACCACTGAAATCACTGCTATGCCTTTTTTCTTTATCTTTCAGTTCATTTCCAGTCACCAGTGTGTGGCTTTCTGAACATGAGCCAGATGAGATTATTAAGATTCTTAAAAATTGTGCCACAGTGCTCTAATATTGTAAATGTGCTGTAAGTGGTTTACATTTCAGGGTCAGATGTGACATCAAAGGATTTAAATAGATAGAGTTGACTAGCTTTGTTCCTTTCTTTTCCCTGCTGCCAACAGCAAAGCATTATTCCTTTGAATTTAACATCAATGAGTAGATGACATATGTTCAAATTGGCTAATATGAACAGAAAACTTTGTGGATGAGTATCTTGCTTGAAACGTCAATGACATTAATTATAATAATCACTTCCTAACAAGGGGATCAGTGAACAAGAAACCACTGAGTACAGATCAGATGTGTCAGTGCTCCTTGTGCTAACTCAGTGACAGCTGGTGTCTGATGTCTTGTAACCTAAATTAGGGAAGGGCTGTATATCTTCATATTTAGTGGTTTCTGTACCCTGTGAAAATCCAGCCTTTAACAATCTTTTGCAAATGTAAATGCTTTCTTTCCATGGGTCTTTCCATGGGTCATGCGTGCTTCCAAACGCCTGACTTGTCTATAAGGACATGAAGAGGTAGCAGTGTGACTTACTCACTTCTGTCCTGTGTGTTGCAGTAATCATGACTGTTGTTAGTCCGTTGATCAAGTTCTTCCACACCAGTCTTGGTAAACCATGTCTTCATGGACCTTGCTTTGTGCACAGGGACATTGTTGTGCTGGAACAGATTTGGGCCTCTTAGTTCCAGTGAAGGGAAATTGTAATGCTAGAGCATACAAAGACATCCTACACAATTTTGTGCTTCCATCATTGTAGCAACAGTTTGGAGAAGGCTCACATATGGGTGTGATGGTCAGGTGTTCAAAAACTTACAGTGGTGCTTGAAAGTTTGGAAATTTTCTATATAGCTGCATAATATCATCACCTAAAACATCATCAGATTTTCACACATGTAAAGAGAACACTGAACAACAATGGTGTGCATAGTTATGGTTGCGAGGAGAAAACCACTACGATCACAGACAAGCCAGAAGGCTATTGGAAAAATGTTTTGTGGACAGTTGAGACCAAAATCGATTTTTTTATATAAATGAGAAGTGTTATGTTTGGAGGACAGAAAATATTGCAGTCCAGCATAAGAACCTAATGCCATCTGTGAAACATGCTGGTGGTAGTATCATGGTTTGGCTCTGTTTCTGGGCCAGGATAGCTTGCCATTGTTGATGAAACAATGAATTATGAATTATTCTAGCGAATTCTAAAGGAAATTGTCTGTCCATGATCTGAATCTGAAGAGAAAGTGGGTCATGCAGCAAGACAATGAAACTAAGCATACAACTTTGTTCTACCAATGAATGGTTAAAGAAGAATAATGTTAATGTTTTGGAATGGCCAAGTCAAAGTCCTGACCTTAATCCAATAGAAGTGTTGTGGAAAAACCTGAAGCAAGCAGTTCATGTGAGGAAACCCACCAACATCCCAGAGTTGAAGCTGTTCTGTACTGAGGAACGGGCTAAAATTCCTCCAAGCCGATGTGCAGTACTGATCAACAGTTACCGCAAAACGTTTAGTTGCAGTTATTGTTGTATAAAAGGGTCACACCAGATACTGAAAACAAAAGTTCACATACTTTTGGCACTCACAGATATGTAATACTGGATCATTTTCCTCGATAAGTAAATGACCACGTATAATATTTTTGTCTCATTTGTTTAATTGAGTTCTCTTTGTCTACTTTTAGGACTTGTGAAAATCTGATGATGTTTTAGGTCATATTTGTGCAAACATATAGAAAAGGGTTCACAAACTTTCAAGCACCACTGTATATAGTGTATAGATTTGGGGTATTTTGTATTATGTATAAAATATTTTGATTTATGCTCATCCATCTTAAAGTAAAAGGGAAACATGAAAACTCAGCAATTGGATGCACTTTTTGTATCACAATCATTTAATTGTAAGACACACGTTGTTAGGCCATCATCAGTTACAGAGAAATGAGCATTATGAGCATTCTCTTAATAGTTGTAAACATAATGTATGCTAATTATCTTCACAGCAATCTACTCAAATCCTTTACCTCCTCACATTATTGAAAATACACACAGCAGGCTTGAATATTAATTGGTCCATCAGTATTCATGCATGAAGCACATTTATTATATAAGCCTCAGGGTAAGTGGAATAACCTCCCAGGCTAAGAAGCATGCTTGACCATGTCTTCATTAGAACGCTGGCACGCTTGTTCACTCCATTAAGCCTCCTTTGGTCAAAGGCAGGATTGGTACTAAAGCCTAAAAGGTCACCATCAGCTCAGACCTGGACCTGGACCATCTCTGAATGGAGTGGATACATGAAACAAATAAGCAGCCTAACTGAGTGCTACATTAAAGAGCTTTCGGTCTCCCCTGCTTATTCAATCCCAAACCTCATCAAAATGCATTTTCCAAGTCGCCACGCTCTGGCTGCCAACTCCACCTGTAGCGGAAATAATTATTCAAACAAAACGGCTCCACCACTTAATATTTAATTCTGTGTAGACCAGCCAGCATGATTAATTTGAAGTGAACCCCCTCCAAGCGTTCACATTTACAAGGTATTGCATCACTGCTCATCTATTAAAGCAGACTACAGAGCAGGAAAGCAAGAGGTTCTGTCTTTCTACTAGTAAAAAGCAGGTTATTAATAATATATATTTTTTAAATCCTTATATTTCACGATAATAATAATTGCAAGCATTGTACACCAATAATGTTGAATGAAAGATTTTTAGTTTAGCAGATGATCTGCAATGTGTTACATTAAAGTATAATAAGACATAGAGATAGTTCGCACGGTGGCTTAGTGGTTAGCACGTTCGCCTCACACCGGGTTCGATTCCCACCGTGGCCCTGTGTGTGCGGAGTTTGCATGTTCTCACCGTGCTGTGGGGGTTTCCTGGTACTCCGGTTTTCTCCCATTCCAAAGACTATTCAGGTAGGCTGATTGGCATGTCCAAAGTGTCCGTAGTGTATGAATGGGTGTGTGAATGTGTATGTGATTGTGCGCTGCGATGGATTGGCACCCTGTCCAGGGTGTACCCCGCCTTGTGCCCGATGCTCCCTGGGATAGGCTCCAGGTTCCCCGTGACCCTGAAAAGGATAAAGCCGTATAGAAGATGGATGGATGGAATACATAAAGATGGTATTTAATAATGTAAAAATCACCACAACTATAACATAATGTTTTAGTGTTATACTTACAGTAATGATCAATATTATTACTACATTACAGCGTTATGATTAATAAACTGTGTTCCTTCAAAATAAATCCAGAAATCTGCACCCCAAACATCCTCTATACCTTCAGCTTTTTATTGTCTTTTATACAGTTCTAAACTTGTAAAAATGTAAAAACATACAACTCACATTGTTTTTATTTTTGTGTTAGCTATGCAGTTGGTTTCTGATTTCACAGTGCATACATTCAATATGTTTTCCATATGTTTTCATACTACACGGTTCCCACACATTAAACATTTTTTCTTTTTTTTATTTTGTATACGGTTTGACCTTTCGTTCTTGAATATTTAATGCTTTCAGTGACTCCAGTTGATATGTTGTCATAGTGACAGCTTCCTCTTTACTTGTGGTTAAAGTTGTGAGCTTCAGCCTCAATTGCTACTCCTCCAGCTGTGTTTCGTGCCCTCTGTGTGATCCTTGTGCAGTATATTGAGTATCTCAGAACATTTAAATCTCATATATGTACTTGGAATCCTATGCAATAGGATATTACAATCCATGGAATTCTGGATTTCGTGATAATAGAAAAAGTTTATTGTCTCCTTTAGGCATTATTGTATTTACATTTACAGCCTTATTCAGAGTGACTAAGAACACTATCGTGCTAGACCCTGTAATGGGCAGTTTAGTACAGCATTATTGCAAACAATGTGCAATGTACAATATGTCCCTGTGATTTGTTCATGTTTGTGCTGCTTATTATGGTATAGTCATTGATATATTGCTGTATCTTCACACTGGTACATTTGTATGCAAAGGTTTGGACGCCCCTGACCAAATTACATATTTTGTTGGTTATTTGGAGTGAAAAGAAGTAAACATAACCTCTGCAGAAAACTTAAAGTATTTCTGCCAAAATAAATATAAAGGATACTTTATATTTGAATAACTTAAAAAAAAAAAGAAGTTTTTGTGGCATGTGCAAAAGAGCACTATATGAAGTCAGTATTTAGTACATTCCCATAATGTTACTTATATGATTATGAAATTAGATGATGCTGAAGTTCATCACACCATAATGCCAGCTAACCTTTATATAAAGCACTACCATTGATTGTAAAATTTAGTTTAGACACTTTTTCACTTTTTAACTCTAGCAAAAACTGTAAGCATGAACATGTCTGAAAATGTCTGAATTTGAGTTTGCACTTGTCAGTGATGTGAATAATGAAATTGTTATTGAGTTGAGATCACTTAGTTCATTTCATGCTCAATTTCAATATCCCACTGTGTGTGTGCAGAAATGTGTTTGTGTAATGTGTATCACAAGGTCACCTTCTGCTTATGTAAATCATGCTTGTGCTTTTTATATGAATATAAAAAAAAAACTAGGCAACTGGGCAACAGTGAGACTTATGCATTAATTAAGTCATTTTTGCTAGAACCCACTGAAGCATCATGGTGAAGTGGCCCACCTCACAAAGAGATTTTCTTATTATTGCTGGGAATTATTCTGAGTATTAATTCAGACCTCTGTGGCAATCTGTGTGGTGACAGCTGACACTAAAGGCGAGGAGCTGCTGATGCTCTGCTTAGCAGGGAGATTAATCCGATGAGATTGTTTGTCAATGAAAGGGGCACAGGAATTTCGACTGAGACTTAGAGCTCCAGAAAATGTGTTGTTGTATGTTGGGATGAGATAGGTTTTCATTTTTCATTTTTTTAGTTAAATATGTGCAGAATATTTAACATATAGAAACCACTTTAAGCTTTACAGTTTTGCTGCTGCTATTGCTGTTGTTGTTGAGCTTCCAAAATCTGAGCAGTGAACACTGACCTTCTCACACTCCTTTCTAACTTAATGTTCTTGTCTTTCTGTTTCACTGTCCTCACTCATATGTGTTATTGAGGTGAATGCTCATCCGAATTATTTACTGGTGGCTGCTATTAATGCAGGTTTTACACTGCAGAGAACTGTCCTCAGCTTTCCTCTAGTCAGTTCTCCTTCCTCCTCCATGCCTTGCACCTCTGACACTACCACTTAGGCCCTGGTGGGGGTCAGGGTTCACTCTGCCAGGTCGTGTAAGTTTGCGGTGTGGGGATGGCAATCAAGCATGAGACAACTTTTTACTTCCTGGGTGCCAGAGCCAACAAGCCTTTCTCGTCTCCTTTATTAATCCACTCAGCAACCTTAAAGTTATACGTAAAAGTTTAATGAATTTTCTTTTGCCATGTCGCATTACTGCTGGCATCATTAGGGCTTAGGTCAGCAAGGGATGAAAGATTGCACCTCTGTTGTATTGACCCTTTTCATCCACTACCAAGGACTGTGCTGATATGTCTGGTAATTTGTATGAGTTTTTATGTATAATGTGCACTTGTATGCCCTGATGTCTTTTTGAAGTTGTAGCCAGTTCAGAATGCAGCAGTACTTAGCAGGTCCTACTTTGGCTGCCAGCATCATTCTGCATTGATTGTAAAGTCCTTATTAATATTGTATAGAGCCTGGTTTAGCTCAGGTATACAGTATAACCTGTATATCTCATGCATGTCACTCAGCTGAGTGCAGTGTTCCAGAGAACATCAGGAATGCCTGGTTTTAAATGCAGATTACATTCTTATTTAACTTGATCTATCTATACTTTTTGAGTGTTTTTGTTATCTTTTATTACCTTATTATCTTAATCCATCCATCCATCTTCTATACTGCTTATCCTTTTCAGGGTCACAGGGAAACCTGGAGCCTATTCCAGGGAGCATCGGGCACAAGGCAGGGTACACCCTGGACGGGGTGCCAATCCATCACAGGGCACACAATCACACACACATTCACACACTACGGACACTTTGGACATGCCAATCAGCCTACCATGCATGTCTTTGGATTGGGGGAGGAAACTGGAGTACCCGAAGGAAACCCCCACAGCACGGGGAGAACATGCAAACTCCGCACACACAGGGCCACGGTGGGAATCGAACCCCCAACCGGACTGGAGGTGTGAGGCAAACGTGCTAACCACTAAGCCACTGTGCACCCACCTTATTATCTTGTTAAATATAAAAAATATATATTTTATTCATTATTTTACAGGGATGGGCAGTATGTTGGTGTATTTATGTAGTCTGACATTTTTGTTTTTGTTATTTAATATAATTCCTGTGCATATATCCACTCCAAATTTACACACAAAATGTGTTTTGATATCTTTTGATGACTTGTAAAGAAGTATGCATTCATAGGCATATACAAAAATATGTTTATCAAGCAAAATGTACAGGGAACAAATTATTCAGACACCACAATTTACCAACATTATTAATTTGTTGCAAAGCTGTTGTTGGCAGTTACAGCTTCAAGATGTCTACAGAAAGAATTATCCTATTAACTTTTTTGCAGCATTGTGGTTTAATTTTCACCCATTCCGCTAGGCAAATTGTCTTCAATTCCACAAGGTTAAAACGGTCCCTCTAATGGACTAACTTGCTAGTGGAATTCAAGTCAGGAGATCGGCTAGGCCATGTAAGTCATTCTTGAGTTATTTTGATTCTAAGTTTGGGGTCCTTGTCTTGTTGAAACATCAGTTTTCTCCCCAGATTCAGTTTCTTGGCAGATGAGATTAAATTCCCACAGAAGAGCTATTGTAAGGTGTCAGAACACACAGTATTGTTGTACACAGGGTTGTCGTACCTACTACGTTGGACTGTTCCACAATTTTACTGCGCATCTGCGGAAATGATTCAGGAAGAAAGTAGCCAACTCGTGCAAATGCCGGCGACGTCAGGTGTAATGTACAGACAGAGCAAAAATGAAGTGAAGCAGTGGGGCTGAAAAAAGAGAAAGCGGGAGGAAAGTAAAAAGTTTTTAATCGAAGCCTGTAAAGTGTTAATTAACAGATTTTGCCTTTGGTATGAAGGCAAGTTGTAGTTCTGCAGGAGCTGACTGCTCCAACATTACAGCCAAAGAACAGCGAGGCTGGGACAGGCAGCAGGCTCCATTCTCCCTCTCTCTCTCTCTCTCTCTCTCAGCATGGTTCATTCTCTCTCTCTCTCTCTCTCTCTGTCTCTCTCCAAATGAAACTCTGCAAACATGATCACATGTGAGTTTAATGTCACATGATGATAGTGTGCCATTCAGATGTGGATTCATGTTCAGTGCTGCTTCAAATAAATGTTTAAATATTACCATAATTTAGAAAAAAAGAAGAATATTTTAATAAGCTGCTGTCCTACTGTACCATACAGTGACTTATTGTTTGCTCTTGGTTAGTGGTTGTAGTGAAATAGACTTATGTATTAATATAGGCCTAATGTCAAGATTAATTTCATAATATTAATATAGAAAATTACATGTATTATTATTATTATTATTATTATTATTATTATTATTATTAATTATTATTATTATTTCTTCTTCTTCTCTTCTTCTTCTTCTTCTTCTTCTTATTATTATTATTATTGTAGTAGTAGTCGTAGTAGTAATGGTCTATTTTTTGGGGTAAAATGATTAGATGTGGATTCATGTTAGTGTTAAAATATAAAGTTTCAGTCCGGATTCAGGAGTTATACAGCTGAGAGGTGCAGTTCTCCTACATTGCACCCAGATGATGCCCCCTGACTAGCTACCATGCTGTCTTGATTGGTTTATATTCTTACATTCTTATGTTGTCACACTGTTCTTCTGTTTCTGTTTGCTTATTTTACAAACATGACTTGATATCTGTTCAGTGCTACTTTAAATAAATGTATTTAAATAGCATTTATGTTTCTGTATTGTGTTATAATTTTATTCTAGTAACTGGTGTTAAAAATTGGTCTAACCATCAATGAGCCGGTGTGTTATAATGGGGCGTGTTGTGGGCCGGGTGTGGTGGTCTGCTCTGGCCCACAAAGTCCAAGGCCACTTTTTGATCCCAGTTCACCATTGAATATTGTTATTAATGCTAAATAACGTATGCTGATAATTTAAATATTGATGTTAAAACACTGAAATGAGGGCCCCATTCCTACATTTTGCCTAGGGCCATCAAATCACTAAATCCGCCCCTGGTTTTAATGTTAAATCTGATATTCAATTTATGAGCTTCTATTTAAATAAAATTATTATTATTAATAGTAGTAGTAGTAGTAGTATTGTTGTTCTTGTTCTTCTTCTTCTTCTTCTTATTATTATTATTATTATATTATTATGGTTGTTGTTGTTGTTTTGTTATTATTGTTGTTCCAGGTCACACAGGTCTTACTAAAATAAAGCTGGAAAAGGAGAGGAGATGCACTGGTCTAGACGAGTAGATTAAATGATATATAATATGACAATATCGCCCTCTGGTGTTGAAAATAAGACAACATCAACTGCGGGTAAAAACTTTACATAAGACGACTCCATCTGCAAAACAGTTTCCCCGTCTCTGTTGGATTGATAAATTAGTAATATGCAGGCCATAGCCCTGGTTTAGGTCTTCCATCCTAGCATTCCTTTCACTACTTTTAAGCCTTAGATAAAAACGTTTTCATGGTTTTACAATTAGCCTCATTTTGCATTTACTCTATTATTAACCTCTTTTCTTTTACTTCTGCAAGACCTAAGGCCTATTATCCAGTACGCACATGAAAGCCATGTACAGTGATAATTATACTCATGAGATGTGGAACCGTCCACAGTTCGTTAAGACTAATTCTGTGTGATTACAATAAATTATCATATATGATTACGTATACTCATATGATTTGGCGAATGCTTAAGGGTTCTCAGCTTTCTAAATTGATTTATTTGGAAGCCTTTCTGATAGAAACACAGTTGTATAGATCTGTATAAAATTTTTTAAGTGTTTCTTCAGAAGAACAAAAACACCCAAGGGTGCAGAAAGACAAGCACAGTTTTAGCCTGAAGAAATATTATTTCTGGCATGAGCTTTTTTTTATTATTATTTTTTTACACTCAAAGTAATGACAGCATCATATATTACTGGCTGTGATGGAACATGTGAAGACACTACAGCAGCAATCACCACCTCAGCAGCAGAGGGCAGTGTGTTTCCATAAGCTGCCGTTAGGTTTCTACTCGCTTACCTGTGGGTTATATTAATCATTACCAAACAAGTAATTACAAGTGCAAGTAATTGTGTACCTTTCTACATTTACGTACTGCAAGACAATTCAAACTTTAAAAGATTTTTTAAAATGACATTGCCACAACACATTCGAAAGCTATACTGTATTTCATTAGGAGTTATATCTCAATATTTAACCAGCCTCTCTATAATTAAATTCAGTATATGTCTATATTAGTGCATTGATTTATTTATTACTACACACTGTACAGTGTTGTGCAGAGTGCTTTATAGCACGGTCTGAGGTGGTGTCCTTGATGGGGGTGTCCATAGTACCTCCCTCGGCTGTTTTAATGAAAGGTTTCCTGACTGTGGCGAGGCCAGCAAGGCATTCTACAGCTCAGAATACCCAGCCTGTGACCCAACGCTGTGGCACTGAGCACAGGGAGGAACACCACACTGGCTCAGGAGATCAGTCGTTATCCAGAACAGTATGTGTCAATTTTAAATATGGAGAACAGACTGAAAGTGAACAAGCATGAATTAGAAACACTGTTTAGATTTTAGATGCACTGCCAAGTTGTCTAGCATGACAGTGACCATGATGTGTAGCATTCTTTCTTAAATTTTAACACTAGTTATAAACATAGTTTATTATGAAGTTGGGCTGACTAGCACCTCACTTGACCCTTGGGTCACAATATATGAAAAAAAAAGAAAATGCCTAGCTAAAAAAAAAAAATCCCCACAGGGGAGACGCCTCTGACAATAATAACCCGGAGTGGCAAGTCGGGTTCTGTAGCAGGCAAGCGGAGCAAACCGACCCAAACCAGTCTGATGCACAGGGCAGTGGCCTGGGTGCTGCAGCAGATGGTAGCTGGGGTTAAATTCAGCTCTGGGTGTAACCGTACATAAACAAGCAGAGCAGACCTCAAACAGGGCTTCTGGATGCACCACTGCCTGCTGTTTGGGAAGATGGCTTTGGGAATAAATTTGCCTGATTTACAACCTGCTGCCCCTCCACATAAATCCTATAGCTGGAAACTGCTGCCCTGCAGGTGTGTTCCCCAAGAGTGGAAGATGGTGTGCACATGGAAGCATAGAAGAGGAAGCAGAAAGAGATGTATGGCTCTGTTGCTGTTGCATGGGTTAACATGCCCTATTCCCTAGCAATTGACACTCTTTGAAAGACAAAAGAAATGAGTTCAGTGTAGTATATGTACGTTGTTTCAAAATTGTCATGTTGAGGAGCATGCACCTGTGCACCTGTTCCACTAGCTCAGGGAAAGGCAAAGAACTAGTGTGTTCAAACATTAACATTAGCAGAAAGGGGGGTGGTGTGATCCCTTCCTTTGTGGGATGTCCTCTATACCGAGTGGTCGCCTTGGAAACATTCTGTGGTCATCACAATGAGACCAGTGTGTAGAGGCACAGACGTCTTGGCCCTCATAGTGATGTTCCCACTCCAAGTAATGATGTAATGTTTTGGAATGATCAGAGCATCTCAGTGAGAAGCGCAGCCTTTGTAATGCATGAGTGGTTGCTGTGGATGAAGTTTTGTGAGACAGTTTTCTTGTTTTGGACAGTGTGGTTTCAATATGGCTGTCTATGACCCATGCCAGGCGTATGGCTTAGACATCTTTTTTTTTTTTTTAAAGAAAAAAAAATCCCTCACACTCTCACAGTGTAATTTAAAACACCAAATTGATAGTTTGCAGCCAATCCCTGCATCGTCTATGATTTGTGTTCTGTCACTCTTTGTTCTGCTATGGAAATATTTATTTGTCTGTCCACTCATTTCCCTTTACTCACCAACCTAATGAGGAGCAAATCTTTAGCCTGTATGAAGGGTTGAATCATGCAAAGTGGGACAGTCCCTGTGTCTGATGTAACACATTACATAATCCAAAAACCACAAATAAACATCCATATGGGATGTCAGTGTGGCCACTTGTAGTAAGAGAAACTGCCAATTTATGGCAGTGGGAATTTTTACAAAATTGTAACGTGGAATAAAGTTTAAATAGCCTCTATTCCTGCCTCCCACAAACAGAGTCTGCATCAGGCAAATCTCACTTCACATAGGTTCTTTTCCGTGAGAGGAAGGATATGGATTTCAGGCAGGTCAAGTCTCTCCTGTGGCCAGTAAAGCACAGGACCATTTCTTATGCAAATTGAGTTTTCTTGCATTTAAAAAAAATATTTGTTGATTTACTTTAATAAAGTAATCTAAATGATATAATATTTTGAGGTCAGTGGAAGTCAAAAAAAGTTTAAACATTTAAAAACAACAATAACAACTATGGCACATGAAGTTAACTTGAAAAAAAGCAAGTGCTGTGATATTCAATAATTAAATAAACAATTATTTATAGTGGGGGGTACAGTGACTTAGTGGTCAGCATGTTTGTTTTGCACCTCCAGGGTTGGGGTTCGACTCTGACCTCCGCCCTGTGGAGTTTGCATCTTCTCCCTGTGCCCCAGAGATTTCCTCCAGGTACTCTGGGTTTCCTCTCCCAGTCCATAGACATGCGTTGCAGGCTGATATTTCTATATTTCCAATCAAGTGTGTGAGTGTGGATTTGTGATTGTGACCCACTATGGGTTTGCATTCCATCCAGGGTGTCCCTTGCCTCATACCTCAAGTCCCCTGGGATAGGCTCCAGGCCCCCCAAGACCCTGTGTAGGATAAGTGGTACCAAAAATTTATGGATAGATTGATGGATTACTTATTGTGTGATTACACTTTTAATTATACGCATGTTTGACTATTTGTCCTAGTTTCAAGAAATAATAAACTCATGAATTTAAGTGAAGGAATAAGGAGTGTGTCCAATGAGAGGGAACATATTTATTTGTTTTTTAAGACTTTGAACTTAATAGGTAGAATAACTAAGGAAAGTCTAATTAACAAAGTAACAAGTAGAATCTGTTTAATAAATTAATCCAATGTCTGAAATACTGCACTAATATATTTTGCCTTTATGTCAAAGTGAATTGTGGGTATTATGTAATCTCATGGGTACATAATTACAGCTGACACTAAGCAGTGCAGTGGGTGGATTTCATTACTGAACTAGACATTCTCTAATATGAAAGCTCTGAAATCATAGTGCACTAAATGGTGAATGGGGTGCAGTTACCAATCCCTACATTTGTATTAGGATCATTATTCACATTATTGGTTGAAATCATTAATAAAAGTCAGTGGGTGGCGCTGTTAGGCTAGTCAATGTTGTTCTTTCTGTTTCATATGAATTACTGTTTTAGTGAAGCATGGCACCGCTCTGCTTTTTGGATTATACGAGATCTATCTAAAGCACATGGACGCCTTGGACAAAGACGCTTTGTGATAAGAGCAATTAGTTTCCAAGTACTTCCGGTTTGTAGAATGACATGGGATATCTACGGCCTAAAATATAGGTCTGTTGTCGCAGGAAATAGCACAAAGTATGTCAAAAGCCTCCATAGGAAAAGTTTGCAAGAGTCTCGGATTAATCGGTAGGTGCTTGGATCCGCCTGTTCTATGCAATTCCACAGTAGACTATATATATAGGTGATATAAGGAATAGCATTAGTAGTAAATTCTCTTGAAAGCAGCCTAGGTGCGTTTCTGAGTCACCAGATTACAGGAAATTTCAAAAGTGCGTCGCAAAAACTCTGCAAGCCCCTCCCTTAGACCACCAAAACACTCCCCCTTGATCATCAAGCCCCTCCCCTGGAACAACTGTAAGGCATTTATACACATGTGCGACGCTCGCCAAAGCGCGACACTCCCCACACCCAGGGCTCACTGAGCGTTGAAGTGAACAGAGCAGTGCGGCGACCTATCTGCTCTCTCATCTCTATCCACCATAAGAATCTCAAGAGAAAAAGCAACAACATAACACCAGCCGTGGATTTATTACTGCACACAAGGATCCCTCACGGTCCGACACAGTTTTTTGAGCTTGAACTCGCTGAAGAAAATGTCGACTTCAGTACTATCTTCCATTTACGACTTCGACCTGTTGTACAGGGTAAGAAAATCGCTCAAAAAAAAAAAAAAAAAAGTATATAGTGTGTCCGTGTCAAAGTTGTTTTCATTGTGCATAGCTCAAGCCTCATGTTGACGCTGTAACTTGAGAGCTATGTGTCGGTAACTAATTTTGGCAATAGTGTAAAGACTAATATATCACTGTAAAGAACTCCTGACTAAATGATTGTCTTTTTTTTTCTAGCAGGAGAAAAGCCAAGGCTCTAATGCAATGCACCTGAACAACGTGTTGGATAGGAGAACCGTGGGGATACCGCTCTCCACCTCCAATAAAAACAATAACAGGTTCAACGCGGGCGGCTACTTCCGGGCTAACTCCATCAGCCACATGGACTCCATCAGCGGTGGCAAGGAGAGTCCTACACCAGCATATATGAATAAGGAGAACAAGTTTCGCGACCGCGCCTTTAGCGAGACAGGGGAACGTGGTCAACAGCTGCAGGAAATGCTCCAACCCAAGCCCGGCTCTCAGATCAACTCCACCCGCTATAAAACCGAGCTGTGCAGGCCTTTCGAGGAAAACGGTTCCTGCAAGTACGGCGAGAAGTGCCAGTTTGCGCACGGCTACCACGAACTGCGCAATCTTTCCCGCCATCCCAAGTACAAGACCGAGCCATGCCGCACCTTTCACACCATAGGTTTCTGTCCATACGGCCCGCGCTGCCACTTCATCCACAACGTCGACGAGCGCAGAGCCGCGCCGAACACACAGCAGAGACTCCAGCGAGGCGAGTGCGCGCTCCCGACCGACAATGAGTCCGCTCCGTTTTTCACGCACAAGGACAGACCCAGGTTGCACCACAGTCTGAGTTTCTCTGGTTTCTCAAGCTCTCACAGTGCCATGATCGAGAGCCCTACGTCTCGCACGCCGCCGCCGCCCACCCCCTGCGCGCTCTCGTTCTTCGAGGACTCACTGGCTCCGAGTCCACACTGCTTAAACGCCTTTGGGATCCCCGAGCAGGACCTAAAAGCTTTCCTCGCCCCTTTAATCCCGCACGCCCAAAGTGCTTTCAGTGGGCAGGCCTCGTACGGGCCGCAAACGTCGCCTCAGTTCCCAGTGAGCTCGTTAGCGCCACTGCGCCTTATTTCCGACTCCCCGCCGGTGTTTGACTCCCCACCAAGCCCTCTGGACTCCCTCTCGGACCCGGAGAGCTTCGTCAGCGGCTCCCGCTGCTCGTCCGGCACGATCAGTGGCTCCGAGTCGCCCAGCCTGGATTCAAACAGACGCCTGCCAATTTTCAGCAGGCTGTCCATCTCAGACGACTGATTATTATTATTATTATTATTATTATTATTATTATTATTATTATTATTACTATTATTGTTGTTTTGTTGTTGTTGTTATTGTTTTGTTATTATTATTATTATTATTATTATTATTATTATTATTATTATTATTTCATATTATTGTCATTATTACTATTATTATTTTATACTAATGATAATAATAATAATAATTATTATTATAATTATAATAATCATCACAGATAGTGTTTGTTAAGCAGGTCACCCCAAGCTTGAGGTTTAAAAAAACAACAACAAAAAAACAACAACAACAAATAACCAAGAAGGTGCCTTATGATCAAGGGCTAATTAAAGGCTCTTGTTTTTGTCCGATAAAGTAGCTAAGTCGGGAAAAACGTGTGATGTGCCTTTTTTTACAGCGCCCCCATACGGCGTGTGTCAGTCAGTGCAGTTTTTTGCTGCTGGTGGAATGTCGCTGCATTTATTAATGCGTTTTTAAGTGCTATCATTGCGCTTTGCTACATGCTATGAGATCTATTTAACTTATTTATTATCATGTGAAAAGTATGGCCTCTGTGGATCAATTGAGTCCGTGTAGTATTTATCAAGTCCAAAGCAATACATTTATATTTCTTTTTAAATTATGATTATGATCTCCATTGTTAATCTGGAATCACTTTTTTTTTTCCTCACAATAATATATTTTTGTTATATTTGGGGGGGTATATGTGTTGTAAATAAGTGAATAATTTATGAATTGTATGCTATTTATTTCAGTTTTGTTTACGACGTGTTATAAGAGTGGGAGCATCTAAAGAGGCCTCATTTCTGGGTTAATTTAGGGTTGGGTTTTTTTCTTGGGGGGGGGCAGAGGATCTCTGGGCATTTGATTTGTATAGGATGTATAGGAGTCTTTACAAGGTGTAATGTTGAACTAGCCTTCACAATTCAAACCTTCACAAAACATAGGGACGATACAGACAACCAAAAAAAAAAAAAATCACCTTTGTTTGCACATAGTTGCACTATTTCAGTCAAGTGCCAGGGAATGTAGCAGTCACTTATTATCTTGATGTTAACTTTCTAAAATGTGCCTATGGAGTAAATGATCTCACATACTGTAGATCAGCTTAACTAAGGATTATGTTTTAGTGCCTATGTCAAGCAAATTCAGTTGAATGTAGTTTTTGTTTATGTAGATCAAGATTACATTGATTTAGACTATTTAAATGCTTTTATTCAATTAAGATCATTTTTGTTTTGGATCATTTTGAATACACCATTCCTTATAATATGATTACAAAATAAATACAGTTTGTATTTTTACTTCATATAGAGGAACTAAACTTGCTGGTCGGGGAAGTACTTTGAAAATATGTTGTATAATGTAGTTAACTTGTGATGATCAGTTGGACTACTTGGATTGGAAGGTAAAAAACAATAAGTTTGAATGTAAAGACAGGTCAGTTTGATTCATGAGGGATTGTGTATGCAGAGGCATCAATTTGTACTTTGAAATATTTTACATTGATATCCTAATAAAGATACCTTTTAAATAAAAGGAGGATAGTTGAATATTTCTTTACGAATACAAAAGGGATTTGTTTTAGTGTCAGGATGGAGCTCGTTCAAATTGAAAAGAGCTCTTATTGGCATGGGAATGATTGACCAATCTCTATTCTCTATTCTCTGTCTCCCTACCCTCCCTCATGCCTTTCGTTGAGAAGAACACCTCCTACAAAGTCATAGAGTTTGGTACACTTTCAAAAGGTTGAGAGAGCCAGACTGGTCTCCTGTGAATAGCAAGTAGTGTGTGTGTGTGTGTGTGTGTGTGTGTGTGTGTGTGTGTATGTATGTGTTTACACTCCAAAGTATGTGATCCATTTCTAAACCACACATGCAGAATCTTACATATTGTAGTGGATTTCAAAGTTTCTTCTGATTCCTTATGAAGATTAAGAAATAAATAAATAAAAAACTGTCAGGCTAATGATAAAGAGAAATTAAGTTATCAGAGTCAATTTATCACACAGGAGAGCAATTAGAAAAACAGTCAGCATATCACCACGGGAGTTTGCTTAAAGATAAGGTGGTCAGCAAATATTAACATCCTTAGACCTTCAGACAAAGCTCTTTAACTTTGTGCAAGCATTGCGATGGAGCTTTGGCCAGTGTGATCTGAATTTGTACAAATGTTTACTGAAGCTTGTGTGAGATTATGTTCGAATATCTGCAGGTGTGTGTGTGTGTGTGTGTGTGACTAAGTGCAGATGTGTATGTGAGGAAAAAGTGGCCGTCAGCCCTTAATGATCCTGGCATTACAATAGCAGGAAACATACTCTGTTCCCTGATTAGGGGCCTTTGGGAACAAAGCTGTTCTTCATTTTTCTTTCCATGGCTTCCACACAAGTGTTTCATCTAGCGTTGCTTTATTTTAGCTCTGCTTCAGTGAGAAGTAGAATATTCCTACTTGACATGCTGAAAATAAAGAATTCTTGACTCACTAGGATAAAACATTTCTTAAGACTCATTGTCAGTCCTTGGCAGTGTGTGCAAATGCCCACAAAGGTAACAGTTTTAAATTTTCTGAACAATATAGATCAAAGAACTTCTCTTAAAATGGATTTCTCAAAAGCTCTTTGGATAGAAAAATGTTTCTAAGTGTTGTACTTGGAACCCCCATGAAAGGGAAACCCTCAGTTTTTATGTTTATAATTGGTTTTAGTGTGATGCTGAAATATTTTTACTTGTAGGACATTAACATAAAGGGTTCCATAATAGTAGTTTGTCCAACTGGGAATGTTGTGTAAGCAACATTGTTTGAACATTCTGACACAAACTATTACATCATGTCATCATGCATTTTATTAGCATTACTTAAAACGTAACAGCCAAACTTACTTAGAAACTTAATCGAATACATTATTGAACAGTCTGATAACATTCTTTGTAAACCCTTAACAAGGGGCATAAAAGAAGTGATGGTCACTTATCAGCACTTTATTCAAGGTACAGAACCATAACGGCAGACATTGCTGATACAGACTGATAAAAAAAAAAAAAAATCAGGTTAGTACTGAAGTTGCATTCCCATGCCTGGAGGATTGCGAAATGCATGCTTTCAGCTTATCTCTGAGTAGCCATATGTGAAGATTTACTCAGAATATACCTCATGTGTTTTAAAGTGCATAATTTGACACGGATGGCAAACAATGATGGGTAGGATGATATCAGTAGCTGTTATTTGACCATACAGTGTGGATTATTTGTATCAGGTGGATGCAATCGGTATTCAAAATAAAGCTTACATAAAGTGGATCTAGATAAAACATGTGGCAAGCATTAAGGACGTGAACATTATTTATGTGGGTAAAACATAGCATGGAAAGGTTATTTAGTGGCATGGTGGGTAAAGCATAACAGGGCATGAAAATGAAGTTTTTTATGAAAATGAAGATTTGGGGTGTGAAATGAAGCAGATACGAGTAATGCTACTTCATGCACCGTTAAGAAATTGTATAGCACACCAGTACCTATACATTACTACAAACAAGATAAGAATTGGAGCAGCAGTTCAAGAAGCTGAGAAATAGGCAGACTAAGAGTAACACAAGGCTTGAGCCAGTAATATGACACACGCCATGTTTTTCAAAGTGGGGTCCAGAGGTCCATAAAACATAACCATAGGTCTGAAATTTTCTAGCTTTGTTACAGTGATGGAAACCACAACCCACCATTATCAAAGCTATGCCAATGAATAATGCCAAGTGGACTCTAATGAGAATCTTATTAAAATTGCTTCAATGAGTGGAAAGTTAATTTAAAATAATGATGTATTATTATTATTATTATTATTATTATTATTGTACACAATCATACACATTTAAACAGCATGTCTATTCTTTTATATTTGGTTTATAAAAATAAATCTGAACTGAGGGGGCCTGTGATTTTTTAAAGGGGGGGGGGTCATAATACTATGTAATAAAATAATAATAATAAGATTTAAAGTATTATTTTTAAACAACATATTTAGTAGGTTGTATCCAACATGTATTTAAAAAGAATAATGTGGTTAAGTGGTGTATCTTATGATGATATTAATAGCGAGAAAGCTATCCCTTTCTGAATTTGAAATCCTGTGCCTTAATAACTGCCCCCACCTACAGTGTTTGTGTATCCTCCCTGAAGCATCAGTTATACTCATAATATGCAGTTATTATTCATGACATCTCTGACCATTATTTGCCAAATCTTCTTGATATATCTGTTATACCTCTGTCAGATGTCACACACTGCCTTTCTTCAGAAGAGACTGAAATGGTCATGGCAAAACACTGGATGATGCAAGCTCTGGTTCTTAAATTTGTATATATAATTGGTACCGTGTAAACCTGTTTATTGAATTTCTTTCAAAATTGCAGGCCTTCTGAGCTACCTCCTAAAGGCTCAGATATTTACTCCAAATAGCAAAACGTGGACTTTGAAGGCTTTAGGAAGGTGGGGGAGTGCATGGGAGAATTTATGAGAAATTGGGAGTGGCTGTGCTTTTAATAAAAGGCCACATTTTCAGGAACAGGATGGCTGTACTGAAGGCTAGAGGACCATGCTTCGGTCTGGCTCGAGCTTATCTTTAATAGTGGTGCACCTGTGACAAACGAACTCGCTAACTGTGAGTTTCCTGTTTTGTTGACAGAAGTGTGTGCATGGTGTGATCCCTGGTGCCTCCTTGCACAAGGCAAGGAAGTTCCACCCTCCTCCTTCTCTTCCTCTAGTGTTTGAGTCATAGAGCCCTGAGTGAATATTTCCTTCCTTAAAGAAAGCACCGTGGCCATAACCAATTCAATGCAAACTGTTTCTGTGGCAGCCATATTGTTTACTGATTGTCTTATCTGAAAACAATCAGTACAGAACACAATATAGCACACTGAGTAATGTAAGACTTTTAAGAGTGCTTACTGTGTCCATATAGACATAAGGATAAAAGGTGAAATCATAAAGATAAAAGTATGACAGGTGAATGATAAAGCATTTTGCTCCTAGAATTTGCTCAATAAAAAGGAGCTAATGTTAATGTTTAAAGAGTGATAAACTATAAGTTATGGAAGGGAGCTTCATTACATAGATATACTCTCACCAAACACTTTTATAGGAACACTTGTACACCTGTTCATTCATGTTCAAACAACAGAATGGGGTAAAAATGTGATCTTAGTGACTCTGACCCTGGTACGGTTGTTGGTGCCAGACAGGCTGGTTTGAATATTCCAGAAACTACTGATCTTCTGGGATTTTCAGTCTAGTCTAGAGTTTACACACAAAAAAAAAACATCCATTGACCAGCAGTATTGCGGTGGAAACACCTTGTTGATGAAAGAATTCAGAGGAGAATGGCCAGACTGGGTCAAGCTGACAGAAAGCCTATGGTAACTCCAGTAACCACTTGTTACAACCATGGTGAACACATGGTGAAACGCATCTCAGAATGAATAACATGTCAAACTTTGAGGCAAATGGGCTACAAAAGAAGAAGACCACATCAGGTTCCACTCCTATCAACCAAGAACAGGAATCTGAGGCTACAGTGGGCACATTCCCTGAAAATGGAAAGTTGAAGATTAGAAAAAGACCATTTATTGATGTTTTCAGTTTCAATGAGCCTGTGCTCACTGTGGCCACTTTTATGCATTGCGATGCTGCCAGAGGATTGGCTGATTAGATAGCATTCTGCTCCCAGATATTGCTCGGTAAACATGAGGAGTCAATGTTACTGTTTAAAGAGTGACAAAGTCTAACCTATGGAAGGGAACTGCATTACATAGATATATTTACAGTGCAGTGAATTCAGGTACAAACATTAACAGTTAACTGCAGCGAATCTGCCACGTCATGAGGCATAACAATGAATACAAGGGCCACTCCAAGAGCAACATGCTTCACTTAGATCTAAACAAAAGGAAATGAGAGGTCCCATCTGGGATTTGATTTGACTACTATAGCACAGAACAGTTGAACAACCTGTTTACCCTAAAGGCCATGTTTTCGGCCTGCAGATGTGATTACTTAATCTATTTGGTTGGAGTGAAATATAGTGAGCTAGCTGAATGGAGGAAAATGTTCCCATGGTTGTTAGATGATTAGGTTAATTAATATGCAGCTGCACTTTGGCTGCAGAGACTTTCTTTTGGGTTTCTTTTTTCTGTGTCATGTCTCCCCCTTGAATGCTAAATAGGTCAAAAGGCATAATATGCAGCACAGCACACACACTGCTAGGAGCCTACACTGACGTCAGTGTGAAGCCTGCACGAAACTGACCTTGAGCTTGAGGCTGATGAGAGAGAATGGCTACTCTGTTTCACCTGACTTGAAATGAGATGTTCACGACCAATCATTAACTTCCCTCTCATATAGGTCAAAGAAAGTACAACTTGAGACCAATGTTTGCAGACAAACATAGGAGATCAGTGCCAATTTCATGTTCAGGTTCCCAGTAAATAGATTTATTTATCAGTATTATGCTGCACAATTTTCTATTGTATATCTACTGTACTTCTGAATTTTGTTCAAACTTGAAACTACTGCATGTTTCATGACTGAGTATTAAATATACGGCTCAAATGATGGTGTGTATCTCAATGTGTATGTGTGAGAGGGAGAGAGTGAATCTGGCGGAATGTGTGTAATCTATGGCCATGTCAAGTTTAATGGTGTATAAGCATGAACCAGGAAACCTCCAATCAACTGCCTGAGGGCTTCACTTGAATAAGTCTGTTGACACTTGTTTAATCCTATGTCGGGCTTTCAAGGCATAGTTGCCATGTCAGGTAATTGTCAGGTAATAATTTCACAAATTATATATATACACACTTATGTTTGCTGTTACCTGTAGGAAAACAGCTGGTTCTCTGCAGTGGCACCTGCACTGACTGATCAGACACGTTTCACCTGAAAAAATACATAACTGTTGTTTAATTTCCTAATGGGAATTGGCCTAGTGGTTCCCATTAAACATTTTTTTTTTTCATCAGGATCTAATGGTTTCTACAAATCCTGGATATATTCAGTTTAAACTCCCATATATAACTGCTATATATAAATGCTTTGTTATTCAATAATATTTGTTATTCACACAAATCTCTTAGGTCCATTACAACAAGGTGACCATTCTACAGGTTGCTTTTGGAACCTAAAAATAATCAACCAAAACAACTAAACATATCTACAGTCATTTGAAAAAATAAGTACACCCCATGGAAATTGTTGACTTTTTTTTTTTTTTTTTTTACATATTTGGACAAGCAAACATTTGATCAATTTTGAAACAGTTCATATTAATAAAGTTGATATAGTTTAACAAAACCACAAGGAAAATTAGCTTTTTCAATCATTTATTCAACAGAAATATCAATAGATGTGATATTCTTCTGTGGAAAAAGTATACCCTTGGTCTCAAAAGCTAGTATTGCCCCCTTTAGCAGAAATAACTTCTTGTAGGTGTTTTGCATAATTGTACACCAGGCTTGCTGGAATTTTTGACCACTCTTTCATTCAATATTCTTACAGGTGCAAGATGTTTGAGGATTTTATTGCACTTACTGCCAGTTTCAAATCCCCCCACAACATTTCAATGGGATTCAAATCCAGGTTTTGTCTAGACCATTCCATAACCCTCCATTTCCCCTTTTTCGCTTCAACTTTCGGACAGATGGCCTCACATTATCTTCAAGCACTTTTTGATATGATGCAGAATTCATAGTTGAATCAATGATTGCAAGCTGTCCAGTCCATGAGGCAGCGAAGCAACCGCAAACCATAACATTTCCACCACCGTGCTGCACAGTGGTATGAGGTGCTTCTCCTGAAAAGCTGTCTTTAGTCATCACCAAACATGTCTGCTGTTACTGTGGCCAAACAACTCTATCTTTGATTCGTCTGTCCAGAGCACATTATTCCAAA
>JANDJT010000032.1:8020837-8054698 GCA_024331685.1 Stegophilus panzeri
CCATTTTGGAATAAGGCTGTAACATAACAAAATGTGGAAAAAGTGAAGCGCTGTGAATACATTCCGGATGCACTGTAAACTGACAAATGGATTTTGATTTGGCTGTAAGTTGCACACACAGTTGTTCACAAAGATAACCTTAAAAAGGATTTTGGGATTTTGGAAGGATGTTTGTACCCCTTTACAGAAAAAATGGGCTCTTCAATGGTTCTTTGGATGGTTAATTGGTTTTACTTGGAATATTTTCTGAAAGGAAACCCCTCTTATTTTTTTCCATAGATTTTCCATAGAGCAAACTAGAGAACCAGATGAATAAACCGAAGAACCATTTAGCATGCTTTTTTCTATTACTAATTGACTGATGCTAATTAAACACCAAATATCTAAAATTGGTTTGTGTCTCTTTCTGACTTCTGCATCATTATATGCCAAGAACTGTTGATTAATATTGTACTATAAAGAGAGAAGAAATTTTAAAAGGATAAAATACCCTTTACCTATTTAATAACTTTATAATCATTAAGCAGAACTGGACCTTAAAGAAGACCATCAACCACCAGTTCTGTTTCTCCTACATCCTCACAAAAAACAAGTTCCTCAAAGGGTATGTGGATGGTTCAGGATTCTAGTTTTCACAAGGGGTTCTGCTTTGAATCTTTCCAGATATTGAAACAGTTGCTGTATTCCACATAGAACTTTTATTGGTTCCCCCAGATGGGAGAACCTAACAACCCTTTGTTGCATGTTGAACGGAAGAGCATTCACATCCAAAAGGGGTTGAGGCAAGAGATCAGAGACAGTTCTCTTTTTAAAAAATAAAAATTGTATTCTGTTTATACATGTGGCATGGTACTGGAAAGGGATCCAGCAATTAGACACAACTCACAGTTCTCAAAAAAAAAAAAAAAAAATCTCACAAACAGATCCTGGTCATCTACCACACTGTTTTGGATTTTCCTTGCTCCAACAGTAATCAGTAAAATCTTTGTTGATTTGCTGTTGCGTTAAGTCAAGGTGTAAGTTAAGGTGTAATAGAGCATGGCAAAACACTACGCTAAAGTTTGACTTCTCTGTTTGTGCATTTGTCAACAATTGTCTCCATGTATATCTGATCTAAGCAGACCTTACTGGGAAAATTACATTTGCATTTATTCAATATGCAGATGCTTTCATCTAAACTGATTTAAAACAGAGAAGATACCAAATTTGCTTAATGGTCTCTGGTGGAGCTTCGATTTGAACTCACAATTTTCTGAAAACTAGTACAAAGCCTTATGGACTGAACTATCACTGCCCACGTATCTGACCATTGATAATGATCTGTCTTTGAATCTTGCTTTAATGATCAATAGAAAAACACAGGTTCTTATGACAGGAGTGCAAAAGAGAACCAATAAGAAAGAATTTATAGATTGATGCATGGCTCATTAAAGTGACGTAGAGAACTATGACTAGAATCGCATATCTTATCCAGCAACAAACCTTGGCCTGCATTATGGCCTACAGCATTAGCACTACTGAATTAAAGGAAATATAAACCCCAAGAGTATCTGTGTGGTGGATTTACAAAAATATTTGTATTTGTCAAACCTCGAGGCAGGTTGGTGGATGCTGTGGCTGGTTCGAGGCTGATGGAGTGGAAAAGTAACGGCCTTCTCCCAGGAGGGTTTTGCTCATCTGGGCACGCTCTGTAGAGCTCTCACACTGAACTGCCATTACTCAGCGGGCAAGCGCTATTTCAGCTAGCACAGCCACAAGGGATTGCAGTGCAAGCAGAGCATACCTGCACATCTCACCAACCCCCCGACTACACAGAGAGACTTTAGAGAAATTCCAGCGCAAGTAAATATCAGAGTCAGTATCATCACTCTATTAATCAACATAGAGTCTTACAGCAAAGACGTAAAAGCTTACACAGCAGGTTATTTAACTTTCCTTCAGAGTGCAAGGATTGGGCTTTGGTACATATTCAGCAATGTAGGTCAGTTTATTTACACCTGTGAGCATTCCCAGGAATAGAGTTACTGAGATATTTTCTGGCCCTGACATTAGCTCTCAGAATCTAAACTGACGCAACACCATTTGTCAAAGTTTCAAGCATCTGGGGATTGTTTTATATTATGTGTGACAGGAAACTCTGCATGAATTTAGAATGAAGTGCTTAGTTCACTCCCTTCAATTCTAGAAATCCCTCAGCAGTGTTTTATCTGTGGAACGTTGAACATGTGTGATTGTCGGACTGGGAACTGTGTCAAACTCCAGCCTCGGCCACACTGTCAGCACGTGAATGAATAAATGTGCCACGTACAGACCTTAGAACACAATGAGGCAAGATACACTGAAAACAAAAGGCCAGACACTCAGACAGAACTGCAAAAGTTAGTCATTACAAAATTGTTTATCCCCACACCAAATATGTAAGATGTAATAAAAGATAATTTGACAACAGTCTGATGCCTTTGTCAAGTATGTAATGTAAATGTTCCCTTTTCAGAAAATGTGTCTTTCCTGTACCCAGACAGACTAAAGAACAGTCTACTGTATGGAGCTTTTTTGATACAGGGGAGTGATGGAGGGGAGTGCCACTCTCACAAAGTCCAATAGAGACATCTGCAATCTGTCGCCTCTAGCATACTTGCCCCATCGACCTTCTTTTCAAACCAGAACTTCTGCCAACGAGGGAATAAAAAAAAAACCTAACCATGAATTCCCAGTGCTTGGCAGTCACAACATTCACAGTCTCCTTGTGTCTTTTGTACTTAGTCTCCAAAAGATTTCTTTTTTTCCCTTTTCTCCCTAAGGCATAGAGGCTTTCCCTCTCTTTTTCTCGCACTCAAGGCCCTGGAGGAGTCACAGGCACTCTAATGAACAGCATGACAAAAAACGGCATTTACATCTCCAGTGAATGTGGCCCCATCAAAATTAAATTCAGGATCCAGTCCATTCTTGCAGATGAGCTCCACATGCTGTATAAAAGACTGGAGGAATTTTTTTCATTCCATAGCATACAGCAGGCATTTGAGATGCTATATTGTTCTGTAACACAGGCATTTTAATTCCTTTACTTAATTAAAAAAAATAATAATAATATTCAAAGTCATAGTAATAGTAGTATATGGGCCATTTAAATGTTAATTCCTAACAGATTAGGAGGCCCCTGGTCCAGATCAGCATAAGAACACAGCCCCTATCTTAAGCACTCAGTCAGAAGGAAGACCTCTCTTGTGCCTCTGACCAGACCAGGCACACCAGCGGTCAGACGCAACAGTAATGTGCCAGTTGGCTGCTCTAGCCCTTGGAACTGAAACCTCATGGGATTGCCTAAAATTGCCCTCCCTGGCTGTCATGGTGACAGACATGTGAGTATTTACAGCTCTGTTTTCTCTTGCCTCTTGTTGCTCCTCCTGCTGCTCCTCACAACACACAAGGCTACATGGGAGGGGTGCTTAAACTTTTGTGGGTTTTTTTTTTTTTGTGGTTGGTATTCTGGGTTTATTTTCCCCTCATTGGGCCTGTCTGTGTTGTGAATCCCATTCAGTGCTTTATGGAGACTGACCAGGCAGGAGGTTTGTGCGTTGTTTTGTTTGGGTCTTTATAAGGTCCATCTGGACAGGTCTGTTGCCCAGTAAAGAATCAAAAGCAGCCTGATATTTATACAGATACTTCCTTTAAAAACATAGACATCCTTAATCATATTTGATACCTGCAAGCTGTGTATCATGTAAATCATCACCCTAATACTAGTTTCCTCAGAATCAGCATACTTCAATGTGTAATCTGTGTTGTTGTGGTTTTAGTGTCTGCCCTGTCAATGCTTCAAAACGTCATACTTCACACTTTTCAGTTTGCATGGATGGGTAATGGTCTGCTTAGACAACAGGGTCCTCTTTGTGTGATTTTGTTCTTGTCTAATACGAGACAACAGATTTGACATTTCACATCTACTTCATCATTTACTTCATCATTAACTTCATAACATCATTGGCCAGTACCTTGACCAGGCAATGTTTTACAGTCTTCAATTGTCCAGTTTCAGTGAGCCTGTGCAAACTTTACTTGTTCGTGGCTGAAAGAAGTGGAACCCGATGTGGTCTCTTTTACTGTTGTAGCCCACTCACCTCAAAGTTCAAAATGTGAGAAGCTTTTCTGCTCACCACATTTCTAAAGTGGGATTATTTGAGTTACTTTGGTCTTCCTGTCAGCTCAAACCTGTCTAGTCATCCTCCTCTGACCTCTCTCATCAACGAGGTGTTTCTGACCACAGAACTGCTTCTCACTGGATGTTTATGCTTTTTTGCAGCCCTTATGACAACAACCATGCCATGGTCAAAGTCACTGAGATCACATTTCCCACCCAATTCTAAACATTAACTGAAACCTTTGACCTGTATCTGCATAATTTTATGCATTGTACTGCTGCCACATGACTGGCTGATTGGATGATTTCACAAATGTGCAGATGTGCAGGTATTCCTAATAAAGTAGATTGTGAGTGTAACTGATTCAGTAAAAAGTGGTAGCATGGTACACAGTCAGTTGGGAGGCTGGATTATCTGTATGTCAAACAAGCTAGACTGCTAGGAATTTCTAACTCACAATATACTAAACTTGTGTGTACGTGCTTGATTGACTACCTTTAAATGTATATAAGGAAGTTGAGTTGTATTTCCAAATCTTGCAAAACCAACCACAGGAAAATACTACATCATGGCAAAAATTGATAACTCTATCAAACTCAAGGAAACTGCAAGTTTCTAGTGTGACTGTGGCTTTACAAAACATTAACAAACAACTGTGAAGTTCATCAGAAGCTGGAAACCTCTTATTCGAGTATTATTCAGTAGTGTATATAGCAGTATTCGAGTTTTTATGCTGAGAAAATGGTTCAGAAGAACTCAATTAAGAAACTAAAATACAAGAAATATCCAGTCTACCCTTACATAGTAAGGCATTAGCAATGAGTGACTAATTTCAGAAGGCGTCTATCTAGGATTAGTTACAGTCTCAACTGTGTGTAACTGTATAACTGAGTTAACCAGGGCTTAATTGTAGAGTTTGAGTTGGTGTCATGCAAAACAACAACAAGCCAGAGTGGCCTAGCACAGCTGAGATTGTTAGGAATTGGGCTGCCACCCTGTACGTATGCAGATCAGCTTCACAGCTGATTGTGGAGCAGCAGGCATGCCCATGCGTGTCTGAAACAGGCAGATTCACTCCTAACAGCTGAGACATGCCTCCCATCCTCTCTCCAAAATAACCTGGGTGGTATTACTCCCTTCAGGGTTAACAGAATGACAGTGGTGAAGGAGATTGTGTGTAGTTGGTTTACTCATAAGTAATGAGTGACTTCCTAAATCAAATTGTCAAAATCAGTGGTGCCTAGAAAGGGGTGTGTGTGTGTGTGTGTGTGTGTGTGTGTGTGCGTGAGTGTGCGTGTGTGTGTGTGTGTGCGTGTGTGTATACACGTTAGTAAATATCTACATAAGTGTGTGGTGGAATTCACACAAACTTGTATCCAGAGCAGCTGTGATAAAACAAAACACACACACATGCGCGCACACACACACAAACAACAGTTTGGTCTAGGTTAGTCAGGACAGCCTCTCATGAAGCCATTCCAGTCGTCTAACCAACCATGTGGCAAGTGCAAGGTCAAGACCTGTGCTGTGAAACTCTAGAACTCTACCCAATGACTGGTTAGAGGCACTGAAGTGAAAATGGTGCCATTATTACAGGCATGATATAAACGGAACATACAGACACAAAAACACCACAATAACAGGACCTTTACAATATTATCTTGAAGAAGAAATCCATAAATGAATACAGTCCATGATTAAGACCCATTTTCCTTTTTGTCTCCCAAGACAGAGATTAAGGTGCACTCTGGGAATAATGATCCACAGGAATGCAGCGCTAACCCCTGCATATGCTATTCACTCCTCCACTGAAGCTTCCAGAGCCTCTTTTGATGTTCAGTTTAATGCAGACTAACAGCTGCATGCCTCTCATGAAAGCCCTTTGCTTTCTTTCTGGGAGAAGAGAAAAAGAGAGTCTGATAGGAAGCCTGGCAGTAGCAAGATGAATAAAGCAATCCCTGAATTGCTCCTTCAATCATTTGCTAGGGAGAGAGGTTGGCAGTCTTACATGGATTAGGCACACACAAATACGTGTAAGAAATCGATTTACTTTCTAGTTCTTTGTGCACACTTACATTGTGTGGACTGTAGAAAGCACAACTTTCATGTGTTTTAGGTCTTACACCTCAGATTGAATTGATTTGATTATATTATATGTGTGTGTGTGTGTGTGTGTGTGTGTGTGTGTGTGTGTGTCTGTGTGTGTGTGTGTGTGTGTGCGCAAAGAAGGCTGTGAAAAATTGTCTTTAGTGTTTAACCTTTTGAAATTTTGTTTAAAAAATTCACATAAATACTCTGTTGTCATGGATATCAAACAATTGTAAACACAACACAGGTTTAAAAAAGAAAATCTTTGTTAAATATAGGTGTGCCACAATTATTGGCACCCCTATGAATTCATATGAGGAAAAATATATTTTGGTGTGTGCAAAATTTCCCCACAAGAATAGGAATATCTGAGAGTTTTGACCTTGTGGGGACAATATAACTGCTTTTTTTTCCCACAAAAAAATTGCAGCTTATATAAACAAAAATCTAAATTAGGTAAAATGTTTCCTTTTGGTTATTGATGTTAAGGATAGGGTTAGATTTAGGTGCAGGCATAGCATTAATTGGTTACAGTAATAATTATAATTATGTTAATAGAAGGTCCTCACAAAAATAGTAAAACAAACGTGTGTGCGTGTGTGTGTGTGTGTGCGTGTGTGTGTGTGTGTGTGTGTGTGTGTGTGTGTGTGTGTATGTGTGTCTTTCAGGAAATCTTTCAGGAAAGAGGATCTGTGTCATGATGTCACTGTTAGTGCTATGTTGATGTGTTTCAGTTCTTTTTTTTCCACTCTTACTGCCCTGTTCACTCCGCCCAGCATCCAGCCTGCAGCTCTCCCCTGAGCCTGTTACATAACTACGTGACGGCCCCTTGCCCCTTTCCTCCCATCTACACACACCCACAGAGAGAGAGAGAGAGAGAGAGAGAGAGAGAGAGAGAGAGAGAGAGAGAGAGAGTACTGTGAAATATTTCTTCTGGATAATTCAGCGGGAGATTAAGCAAGCTTTGGGTCAGAACCTTCTCCTGACTGGATTCTCTGTGTGGGTCTTTATAAGAGGTCTGGATTTTATCCTCCACTCCCCCTGCACTGACAGCAAGCACACAACTTCAAGCCTGTAAACTTCTTCCACTCTGCCTCCATTTTTGGCTTTGCTAGTTAGACACACAACAGAGCAAAAGGCCATGTCTCAGAGAGAAAAGCAGAAAGCAGAGAATGGCGTTTAAAAGGGAAAGCTGTAAACAGTTAACATTTTAATGCAGACACTGAGCATTACTGTAAGTCAGAGGATAGAATAATGGCAAATCCAGATGGCTAACCTTTGTCAACATGCATCACTTTGTTCCTTTTTATTTTATTTTATTTTTGTTTGCCTAGGTAGTTGCTTTTTAAGCAATACTCATTTTAGTTCATAATGCAGAGACAGGCTCTTCTTTCTGTGCTCATATGCCTAATTAAAGTTTCAAAAGGCTTAGTAATTATTTCTTGTCACAAAAGAGTGCTGTTCTTCCCTAGCCCCAATGTTTGACATTTTAAATTGCTGATATTTTTTCTACTTCATTCCACTGCACCGTCTCTCCAGTGGCTGCTGGATCTCCAGAGTGATATGTGCGTCATCAGCAGGTTAATAAATCCCATTCTGAAATAATATTTATGAGAAAAGGAGTTTATATGGCCTGTGGCAACAGAGACAGAGTGGGGAGCTGGAGGGAGGGCAGGTCAAAGAGACGATCTTCTTCAGGTGGAACACATCTGGAAGGAAGATTCTTCAACTCTCAATGCTGGCCTCCACACAATGTACACTAGACAGAATGTGTACACTGAACTTCCAGGACCTGGAAAGGAAAACCATGAATGTAATCCAGGCCAGACATATATATCCATCCTTGCCTTTGAACTGCAGTAGTTTAATAGGATTTCACATTAGTGTATCCAACTATAATTTATACACAAGTAACAAAATATCATATCTAATTAGACTTTCGCTAACAGAAGTCATACTGTACTATAGCAACAGTTCTAAGGGATTGTAATATATGAAAGGAAATGTCTAAACTGAAACGTCAACAATTGTGGTCATTCTTTTTTGCAACTTCCCAGATGTCTCTCTGTAGATCAATCCATACCAAAAATAACTCTGAATTTACAAAAGCAGAGAAGGAAACAGATCGCTACAGATGGTACACGTTATCACAGTTTACAATAGCCAATTACCCAACACAACTTCACTCCAAACAAGTCAGGAGTGATTTTTCATGGAAGGGATTATGACTAACACACTCAGTATGCGCTTTATTTATGAACCCATGGGAGCCATCTTAGAGAAAGTATTTTCCAGCTTGAGTTTTGCCAGCTGTGTGGCACAGGCACTGGAAAGCCTCAGACTGCTGGTAGTCTTATAATAATCTGAGATCAGTCTCATGACTTCTCTCATAATGATAATGGTCAGGGTTTGGGTGCATGTTCTAGATTAACATGAAAGGGCATTTTTTAGCCAGGGAAAGCACCAGGCATCTCTCCCAGCTCATATCCAAACCAAAGAGGAGCTGTTTTAAGAGATTCATTCTCTTGCCTTGCCTTTGAAATTTTCTGCCAGAGCTTTTGGGCACAGATTCTCTTTTCTCATTGTGTTTGATTTTGAATTTTGACAACCGATTACAGCAGCCTGCCAACCAGACACACAGCTCTGTGCATGAGCAGGACTAGGCAGGGTAGGGTCATCAGATGGACAGCTCAAGGTCAGGTGTGACAAAGCGAGGAATCTGAGCCAAGGGGGCCAAGTGAGGGCTTTACTGAGAGCAGTCATTAGACTGTCAGGGCTAAACCTCCCCCAATATGACAAACGATGTAAGAGTTGCTGGAGTCTGCCATTAGCCCAAATGATTTGACGTGCATTTTTGACCTGGTCATGAAAACACAACTTCAAACTTCACGGCTTTAGTGCATGAACGATTCGAATTTTGAGGGGAACAAAAGTGAACAACTATAAAACTTTGTCAGTAACACAAAATAGTAAAAGGGTCAAACACTTCAACATATTCTGGCACTTAATTCTGGTATTGCTCTCAACACATTGTGGCTTTTCAATGAGCCAACTAAGGATAGAGTGCCGGGAACTGTATTATAACTCATAAAGAGTTTGGAAGCACCAGCTATTTAGTTTCCTGTAAACCTTTTACATAAATCAAAGACTTGTGCACAAATATCATAGATTGTAGTAAGTCTGATTCCTTGGCACACCATTCAAGTCATCTTTCCCTACTCTTAAACATATTATCGGGTATTTGTTAATCCTTATATAATATAAATATTACATGTTGTGTTCTATATTCTAAATTATAAAAAAATATTTGTAGCAAGTGGAAGTTCATGAATGGCTAACATCTAGCTTGTTTACATAGCCTGCAATCACCCTGCAGTCAGAACAGAAAGCCATAAAAGCCATGTTAGGTTAGTCCTGGTGGTGCTGTCCTACGTTTCTGCTGAAGAGGAGGACATGCCTGTCTGAACCCCTTGTCCACTCCACTCGGACCCTTTTATTGTCCATCTTGTGTCATGGGTAATGTTGTTTACACTCACCAAGGCTTTCCTAGACAACAACCCTATGCATACTTGTGTAAAAGACCTCTCAGAAAAGTGAATTAATCTAACAAAAAAAAAACAAAAACAGTTGTTTAAGAAAATAATTGAATAATAAGTTGCAGAAATAATTTACTGTATTGGATGCAACACTAATCTTGAACATGAGTCATGACAGTCCATTTTAATTCACTAGAAACCCATTTAAAGCGGGGGAAAACAGTCTAATCTGGACTAAAATATTTAATGTGTAAAATTTTACTCACTCCTGTTTTGGGAAGATACATAAAACAACAACATGGATAAATTGTGATTAAGATATATGTATGTAATCATTTATGTATTTATTTGTTTGTTCATCCTGGTGAGGATGAACCATGGTAAATCTGGAGTCTATCCCAGGAACACTTGGTTGTGAAGTGGAATACGCCCTGGGTGGGATACCAATCTATCTCAGGGAACCATGCGCACATACATGCACACCTAGGGGCAATTTAGAGTAGCCAATCCACCTACTGGTATATGTTTTATCAGGAAACGGAAAAACCTGGAAGAAACATCCAAACACATGAACAACATGATCAGAATCTCCACACAGACAGTAACAGGATCAAACCAGGGACCCTGGAGCGGTGAGGTGGCAACGCTACCCACTGAACTGCCATATCAATTTATTTATTTATTTATTTATCTGAGATCAGAATAAATATTGGAAATGGGAACAGAAATGGGGTGCCAAGGCTTACTTTAAGGCTGACAGCTTACTACCCTGTGACACCCTGAACACCCATGACCTTCTATGATATCAATGTAGTGAAAGAAAACATGCCTTTTTACATGCTCTGATATCCTTTTGACTGTATGGTCCATGGAGATCACACTGTTGACTCCAAATCTCATCCTTATTGGAGGTAGAAAGTTGTGCTCTTTCTCCAGCATGGCTCCAGGAGATAAAAAGCCTGCTGTGGCTCTGAGACTTTCTCCTCATCATTGTGGAGACTCAAACAAATATCCCTACGTCCATAAAGAGACACACAGATTCTAGACCACAGACAACCTCACACACACACACGTGCGCACAGACACACACACAGCTGAAGCATCAATACACAAAGAGGGCCTAAGAGATGGAGCAGTGCGGCTCTCACAAAGCCCTCCAAACAGAGCTGTGATTCATCCTCTTATCGGCTTCCAGGGGCCCATGAATGGGTTGCTTCAGAGGAGCGGGGATTCTGGGTAATCTGACTCGCTGCAGTTTATCTCTGGGGTTGGGGGGAGTTTGGACTCAGGAGACGCAGGCTTTGGATGAAGGGGTCAGGAGAAGGATCCAGGCTTTTTGGGGAAGGTGGCCTTGCTGGAGCTTGACAGATGCAGATGAAACTGTGTGATGTAACCCTGCTGGGCTGCAGATGTTTAAAGGCACAGGAAGCAGCTCAGAGATGGGGGAAGTGGACTCTTCCCACACCACCCCTTACCCCACCAGGTGGACAAACCTAGATCCCTGCTGAGGACCCAGGATCAACACAGCCTGATCATGTCCTCTCTCAGGAATTGTGGCTCTGCACCCAGGGGTAATATAGGAAACTGGCCACAACAAAACAACCTGGTTAAGTCAACAACATCCTTCTCTCTCATGGGCTTCTTCTTCTTGCTTCAAGCTTCAACTTTTCCTCGTGCCTTACAAAAAAGCCAATGCCTATCTCTGTCTCTAAACCTGTTGAGTGATGCAGAAAACAGAGTTCAAGATGAGGTGGGTGGTGAAGGATGGAAAGTCGGGATCTGAGGAGAAATCTTTTTGCCGCTCTGAAGGTGACAAGGACTGGGGCTGTTTGAGGGACTTTTTTGATAAGAGCTCAGGAAAGAAGCAGGAATCCTACTGATAATCATTAGATTAGCAATGATGAGTGAAAAAGGTGCTCTGCTTCATTTCTTTATCATCTGTATGGCTTTTTAAATACTTTTACCCAACCTAGACACACATGCCCAACCTAGACACACATGTAACAAACCAACACAATGGTCTAGTTCTGGTCTTCAACATCAGATTCACTGTCCATAATAGATGTTTTTATTCATAAGCGCTGCTCTGAAGCTTTTTGATCCATGATCCCTGACCCTGCTAGGATCTCTGCCCACTTTTAGAAAGAAGATTCGGGGAGCTTGAGAGTGAGAATTCAGGCTTCGGAGAAGAAAGAATCAGCTTTGCTTTAGCTGTAGTGCAATTCAGACTCTTTTTGACATGCTGCATTCCAGTGAAAAAACATGAAAGACCGTCACGTTGAACATCAGCTGCTGCAATGTACTTTTCCTACATGTCTTTCACAGCACATTCACCTTCAAGCTCCAATGGACTCCATCTTGAATGTACTCTTAAAGCAATAGTTAGACAGAAAGTGAAATTTACACAATTTCCTCCTTCAGCCAAGATATGCTGGCAAAGGTTGTAGAAGTATACAAAATTCCTTATTCAGTGAAAAAGTGTAAATACACATCAAAACAAATATTCTGGTAAAAACTAAATACAGCTTCAAAATCTTTACTTTAATTAAGGGACAATTAAGGTACAAAAGTACAAACTCATATTTATTTATAGCATGAAAGTAAAACTACAGGAAAGAATTACAAACCAGAAACAATTCTGTGCCTCAGTTTACACATGGATGTGATTACTGGCAGTACATGAATATGCCTTTCATATAGAACAATGGCTAATGCTAACTGACAACAGCTATATCCCTAATCTCTAAAATGTTAGCTAGCATTCTAATAGCTCTGACAATGAACGTTGGTCTGCAGGCAAATTGAGAACGGTCACGTTATAGATAACTGCTCAAGTAAATACAAAATGCAGCTAACATTTAGATAGATTACATTGTCACATCTGTTACAGTTTAGATTTTTTAGGAATGTTAATCAACTGCTCAAAGTGGTATGATGCTAAAATCAGGCACCTTATGACTCACAAAAATAAGTAGCTTATAGAGAAATATAATGAATAGAAAGGAGAAATCTTTCTTTTGAAATATAGTGAGTAAAATGAAAAGTTAAAAAAAAAAACTTCAAGCAGAGCTACTTGAAAACAGATGCGTAAAATAAAAGTCCTTTGTGTACCTTAGCTAGCAAATAAGGGTAACTTATAGTTACCAGTATAGCATCATGAAAACTGCTTGCCTAAGTCATAACACAGCTGAAGCTGTGTCAAATTGTTCAGTAATCATATTATAATATAGCTTCAGTTTGGTTTGTAAACCACATTATCTTTAATACAGACTTGGTTTATGCATGTATAATGCTGTTTGTGTACAAATGGTATTACATAGCCAGGCAGTGGTGTTTGAAAGTAAGAGTGAGTGAGTGCATGGTGATTTTGTTTCCATGATATGTGCATGAAGCTGGCAGATATAAGCATTCTTACTTGTTAGCTATATTAACCATGTAGCTCCAGTGCAAATCTAAAGAATTTCAGACATCAAACATTTTGGCTGATCGACCACATTTGTCATAAGGCTAAAACTATGCAAATTTAATTTTATTCCCAAACTGTTCCTTTAAGAATGTGCACCTTATTTTCAATTAGTTACTTGATACACCACCACAGAGCAGCCAGCTCTCATTCTGTGCCATGTGTTTTGTAACTTTATAGTGTCTCACAATTTGAGCTAGTTTAGCTTTTGTTAATAGTAAAATTTCAGTTATTATAATAAAAATGCTTCTATAATACTAGAAAGGCATGATAATGGCCAATGCTTTCCCACTGCTTGGTTAAATAGCCCCCGTTGTCCTATTCCTAATCGATCTGCATCAGTCAAAATGATGGAACGGACCAACATTCACGGGGTTCTGCAGTAAGTCACTTTTAAAGTCAGGAATGTGTGGGTCAAAATGATTTCCAGATGTGGTGAGGTTTTATTTTAAGTGAAACTGGCACTGCTCATAAATTAGGTTTGCTTTACAGGGGTTGTAATGGGTATAGGCTATTGCTTTTGATTTGATCCAGTCAGTGCAGACAATATGTTCTCTCAGTGCACATCACTTTGCAGTCCCATTACCAAGCAGTTCTATAGCATCCAGGGCCTTTTCAAAGTAGAAGGCCTCAGTGAAGCCCTCTCAACTTTCTACCCTCAGCATGTGGAGCACCAAACTCTGACATGCACCTTATGATTAAGGGTGTTAAGTTTTTCTTTCATTATTTTCATTTAATAAATAACCTAATGTTGCTTTTTGTCATTTAAGGCAGGCTTGTGATCTGTGCTGATGTCTCACATTTATATACACAGCCATAAAGAAGATATTTGGTCAGTGTTCTCCACCAATGAGAAAGTCAAATCAATTGCAAAACCAGCTAGTTAGGAAAATTGTAGAATTATTGCAACCCTACTGAAGCAAAACCAATTAGCCTGTTGCACAGCAGTGACAGTGGTACGGTAGGTAATGGCATAAGATGACATAAGGGATATCAAAGGAGATTAGATTTGGAGATTTGGTTTAAAGAAAGAAAAATTGTTTGGAGAAAAGTGTTCAACTTAAGTGAGCAGTATGTAATCATTAACTTTGAAACTGTCAATAATAAAAGCTAAAAATAAAATAAAATAATCATTGATTTTTGCACCAGTAAAGGTTAACTTTATGATATGCTTAAGCTAGTAATAAAATAATAAAGTTGACTATTTTCAAAACAGCAAAACAAATTTATTAATGAACAATGCATCATGCTTTTATATATATTTTTTTGTTTCGTTACATTTGATGTTGTGGAACATCCACGAAACATCCACAAGTTATAGCAGATATACAGTAGTTGTTCCCTTACCAGCCTCTCTTTTCCTCTCTCCTGAAATGAATAAGACAAAATGTATCTTGTCCTGTTAGTGAGACACTGGAATGTCCTCTGTGCTTAAGACTTTCCAATGATAGAAAACCTACTTACGAAGTGCCAACACTGGGCACTCCTTCCATAAATAATAACTAAATGTCTCCTTATAGAAGACTTCACCATATTGATGAATATGCATTTTTCTTTGTTAAATAACAATGTTTTTAATCCATTTATTTGCCCTAGATTATGAAGTCCCTATGAATGAATTGCTGTAGAAACAATACAGTATTATAACAAGTGCATTAATGTAAACCTATCATATGAATTATAGCTTGCATTACTTTCTGGGTCGATGTTTTAGAAAAGAAATCATCAGTTTCTGACTTATCATAGTTGAGAATGCAACAACATTGTGGTATAATATTGAATAATAGTAGCTTTGATATATTTCTACAGTATGTCCATTATTTGGGTTATGACAGCTTTGTGCAACAACAGATTTACCATAACAGGTCATGTAGCCGTCTCCCTCCCCATTCCCAAGCAAAACCTACAGTAGTTTAATCTACAACTGTGACAGTATTAACAAACATCAGGAATGAGTTACTGAAGGAGTGTATGAGGATTTTTCATAGGAGTGTGAGTAATTCTGAACCCTGTGTCCTGATACTGGTCACCCAGCAAAAAACTGAGAACACAGCTGGATTGACAGGGGTAATGTATACATACCTGGTCTCTGAAACATTGATTTATTATTTTAATATCTGCATGTTGTGTGTGAACAAATGAGTGCGAGAGCAGGAGGAACAGAGAATAACTACAACACAGGTCTGAATTAACTATGGGAGTGGCTGACCTAAATATTTCAAGATGAGATAACTGACATATATCCCTGATGAAATCTGGAAGTTCTACTTTTATATAACATTGCTATGAAAGATAAACATAATAAAGGCAGCAATTAAATATAATTCATGTAGACAAATGACAAATCTTCCAATTAGTGTTCATAACTCAGTCTCAGTGTTTAAGTCTTGGCTGAAAAAACATTTGTTTAGTCAAGCCTTTTGTTAATAATTTAGGGGTGGGGGGTGCTCTCATATCTATTACCTTCTGGCTGTTCCATTTAGTTATGCTGTCATATATAGTCTTGCCAGAGTCCCTGCTTGCACTCTGCACACAGTGTACACTGTCCTTAACCATTATGTGACTATGTGACAAGGAGGATACCTAATATACCTAATAATAATAATAAGAGTTTCTCTCTCTCTCTCTCTCTCTCTCTCTCTCTCTCTCTCTCTCTCTCTCTCTCTCAATCTCTCTCTCTATACACATGCCACTCTTGAGATACCAGTGATCCTGACCCCTTTTGCTCTTCAGATTTACCTGATCCATCCTGATGCCTTACTTCTGGTTGGAGTTCTCATCCATTGGAAATCTCTATTGCTGAGCATGGCTATATGGACAGCCTAAAGATACATGAGATTATTGTGGATAGTACCATTTAGAAACCTTGAAGATGGCTTTGGGCTGTAATTGATATGAACAGTTTTGCTATGATAGTTCAGGACTGCAATTGCCACAAATAAGTTTTGTGCTAAGGTCTCCATCAATGAAAAGCTGATAACTTCAACAAAATAGACTTCATGTTAAAACAATAAGGAATTTCCTTGGTACACAACTTTTTGACTACATGGTTATTAGAAGGGAATTATTTATAATCGCACTATCTGGTGTCACCCAGATGAGGATGGGTTCCCTTTTGAGCCCGGTTTCTTCCTCATATCGTCTCAGGGAGTTTTTCCTTGCCTTGCCACTGTCGCTTCTGGCTTGCTCTTTAAGACTAAATTTATGCATTTAAAATGTATATACGGAATTTATATATTTCTGTAAAGTTGCTTTGTGACAATCTCCATTAAAAACACTATACAAATTAAAAATTTAATTGAATTGAGATCTGTATGTATAATTATATAAAGTATTCTAGCTATAGATGTTAAAATTCCCTGAGGCCTTAAAGCATGAATGGCTGGATTATGGCTAATTAGCCAGCTGATTATGGTATATGGGTCATTGTGTCATAAATAGACGCTTCAGCTTTGCAATTTATAGGAACTTACGCTTTCAACTTAACATTAATTAGAAAAAAAAAATGTTTCTTGGCTCTGGTATACAGTATTTTGCTGGCTTTGGTTACATTTGTTAAGATAAATTGTTAAGATTATCAGACACAGTAAACAAACCTGTTAGCTATTTTACAAGCAGTTAACTAGCTAGTTGCATATGTAAAAACACAACATATATAGTAAATCTACAGTACTTGTTCTGTAAATGTACAGTAGCAAAGATAAATATTAGTAAAAAGCAAAGTTAATTAATGAACTTACCCTTGAACGAGTCCCCAATGTGGTGGGGGGAAATTCTCTACTTCAGACTCTGTCAGTTTGCCGTTCAGACCTACAGACTAGCATTTTCGCAACTTAGCTTCTTGCCATTTTGTACTAATGTATAATGCTACAGTGATATCAGTACTTGGGGTAGCTGGAGTGAGGAATGGGGTTGGGATTGAAAAGGCACATGGGAGTGTTTTCAGTTTCATAGAAAATGTTCATAGATGCTTGTATTTTTAATGAGTATAAAACTGTACAGATGTCTCAAGGCCACTGAACAACTATTCAGCATGCAAATATTATTCAATATTATTATTCGAGATTATTCAATCATGCTGGTACAGTATCGTTAACTGTTTCCTTGTTTTCCACAATTTTCACAAACACTACTTGAGTGATAGCACCCCCTGTGGAGAATCATCAGGTGTTAAACACATAAAACACAGGTAGCGTACTTGAGAAAGTGCAAGGTGAAGAAATAGTATTGTTCTTTATTTAATGTATCTCACTTGTCATTTAATTATCTGTGTTGTAGTGGTTTTTAATTTTGTCACCACTCAAAACCAGACAGAGTTTCCTGAGACAGATGGGCTTATCATTACCTTGATCTTAGATTAGAGAAGCATACCAAAAGAGTATGCTGTGTTTTATATCATTTTCTTTTATTTTGAATGTACTACTGGGTTAAATTTGAATGTACTATATCATGTTGCTGTAAGGTGTAGTCTATTGATGAGGGCAGCTGTTAATATCTGTGATAATAGTTAGAGAAATTTGAGATATTTCCTTCTCTCTGTGTCTCACTTTTTTCCAGTCTCAGGTGAGGCTATGATTCTGTTCTGGCAGGCAGTGTGCTGTATTTGGCAGCCTTGGATGGCTGTCCAGCTCCCAGCGCTCAGATAACACATGGCTCTGGAAAGTTCCACAGCCGGGCGCCTGCTTTGTTGGGGTTATAATGATCGAGGGGCTGATGGGCCAAAAACACAGAAGCCCCCAGTGAGAGAAGGCCACAGTGAGATGGAGCCTGTGTAGAGGCCCTAAGGCTGCCCTCTCACTCTCACCTTACCCAAGCCAGAGTGTCCCTGCTCTCATACACTGATCTGATGGCTGAGCACAACTATAAAGAGGTATGTGACAACAAAGCAGCCATGGCCAAGCAAAATGAAATGGTTCACAAAGATGTAGAGATTGTCTGGGGCTTTTTTTCTGTTTAATCAACACTATCTTCAGTGGCATGTGTGCCTGGTATTTTGTGCCAGCTTCTGAAAAGAAATCTCCATTGTTCACATTTCTCAAACGAGCTCTTAATGATCATTATGAAAGCGTAATTAACAGCCTGCCATGCGGTTTAGCATGGTAATGACAGAAGTTTTGTTTTTTTAATGATCAAATTTTAATGACCAGTGAGCACCCCCTAGTGGCCGTGAACCAAGACTTTCACATGGTCTGTATAAATAAGCACAAGTTACTCATTGTGCGTGAGTAATTCATATATTGCATATGTTAAGTGGTAGTCTTTTATTAATCTTACCTCACTCCAAAAATAAACAATCCTTCCAAATGGGATGCCATTTTATTTGAAGTGAAAAGAATGCTTTCACTGTAGAACTCCTTAAATATTTGGAAAACTTACTTTGCGCTAGACTTGGCTTAAGCTTTCCTCCTCTCATTTCTTGTTTAAATATTTATCTGTCATCCTTCAGTGTGCAAGTGTGATCAGTTCTGCAAATTAATTTCAACACACTCCTAAAGCCTGACTCTCAATCCCGTGAAAGAAACAGTTCAATATGCACGTCTCTGCCTTTCCCTCTCATGACTAACAATGAGAGAAGCTATATCACATGACTAGGACTCATGCTCTGACTAACCACTTCAAATCCGTGCTCAGCTCCAAGGCTGTCATGAAACTGGGAAATAGATATGGTACGGATTGAATGATCCAGATGATGAGGAAACAGTCAGCACTGGAGTTGAAAAGTGCACTCAGAAATGGTCTGTATACACTGCCACCCAGGGTTCAGCTGGAGATTGAATCAGGCTGGACACAGCTTGCAAACGATTCTGCAAAAACAAACTTTAGTGGGCCCGTGTTTGCTCAAGCCCATGCAGCTCCCTCTCTGCCTCACCCCACTGACCTGCTTCCTACAGTTCAAATGCACTTATTTAGCTGCTTCTATTTCTAAAAGCAGTTGTGTATTTTCATGAGGAGTGTCATTAGAAATGGATTATTTACTTTCTAGAGTAGGGTATATGTGTGTGTGTGTCATTGATCAGAAGCAGGTTTCACTTGTTAGGAAATCATGTTAAGTTGAAGCGAGCCATATGTGTGTGTGCAGTCTAGCCACTTTTATGAAGGCTTGAACACACTTTCAAATGTACCGCACCATTCCACTGGGTCATAGAATAACTACAACTCCAAGAGACAGAAACGGATATGAAGCTTATTTTAAAAAGGGTTGATATATGTGGAAAAAAAAAATCACATGCTTTTCTCAGTGATAACTGATCTGTCTGGGCTACTGCCAAACTACGCAGTGTATATAAAGACGTCCTGTAGATCACGCTATCAGTACAGGCCCAGAAAGCAAGTAAAGAAGGAGTTCATTTCGGTCTAAATTTGGGGTCGGGCCAAACCATGCGAAATAAATACAACTCTCAACTAGTCCATCTGCATAACATAAGAAACTCTTAACAGAGCTGTCCAAAGGCTGTCCAAAGAACAGCGTTCATAACATGGTAACTTAATTAAAATGTTTGGAAATGGAATCCAATATTCAATATATAATATTAAGATTTTGAACATACTTTCAGTCTAACAGCTTACTTTTTGTCCAAACTGTGAACAGCCCAACAAGGCATTTAATCCCTGCAGTGCAAAATGAATATCATGAGAAGTTATGGTTATTATAATTCATGCATGCTGATCCAAGATCTCTCTTATTATAACAAAAGTCTTTACTTGGGTATTAAATTGAACAATTCATGTTTTCATCACCCTTACAATGCAGGGATTTGGGTAAATAAAGAATAAAACGAGTTGGTGCATGCTGTTATAGGAAAATAATCAACAACAGGGTGGTGTGATGCAATCAGATGTGAAAAGATGTGAAAGAGTTACTGTTACTGCTGATTATTTTCCAGTAACAGCATGTCTTGAAGTGTTTTATTCCTCGTATACAGTAGCACAGCAATTTGCCTATATGAACAGTTTTTTATTTATTTATTTATTTATTAAAGAATGACAAATCAGACTTTTTATCTAAACAAGCTAGTTTCTGTTATTACTTCCATTATAACAGCTATAAACAGCCATTCCTTCACTAGCCTCTCTTTTTTCTCTATGTTGACATTAGTAAATCAAAAAATGCAGCTTGGCATTTTACAGAGAAACTGCAAAGCCTTTATCTCTGAAGTTACAAAGCGCTGCCATGCCATCCAAAATACCATGCCATCTCCACACAGAAATCTACTGCCAGAGCTGAGCTGTTATAGAAAATGATTCTTCTGACCAATCAGCATTCAACAGCAGTATGCTATAAAACATTATTCACAAATAGACTATTTGATGAGTCTTTAAGGGTACACAAAATTAGTTTTTATGTATTTAGAAAGAGAGAATTCTAAAACTGCTTGCAACCAAACAATGGACGTCAGTTTTACAGCTACATTGCGTGTGTGAAGCTGAATAGTTGAATATAATTTTGTTTAGAGATCTGTGTCTAATTTCTGATAGTAATTTGTGTTGTTATGTACATCCCTACAGAAATGCAGTTTGCGGTAAACAGACTGAGCTCCTGTTACTCCCCATACTCTCCAGCTGCATTCTCCACACATCCGTATTACATCACTCCAGTCCCCCACTACTCCACTCTTCTTGGACTCCTTTCTGTTTTTCTCTTCTATTCCTTTCCTGAAATGCTGCTTGTGTTTTTGATCAGTAACATTTTGGTGTCCATATGCCTTTGAACCAAAATATCCTTGAGAAATAACAGGCTGCTAATGTTAGTCAGAAGAGGAGACAGTCACCCCTATGATATTCATTTGTGTGTTACTGCTTGTAGCCTAAACCATGTCTATGAACTAGGGACAAAAAGCTTTTTCTTTTCTTTCTTTTTTTTTTGTTGACTGCATTAAATAAATTAAAAAAAAAAACATCAGTTAAATCAAAGGCATATCATTACTTTATTTTCCAATTTCCTTCTTCAGATTCCAACATAATAAATACTCATGCATCAGCGAGAGCCCAATGTGTTTTATATCATGTGACTGGAAAATGTAAATAATTCACAATACATGTCTAACAATTTCCTTGATTTTAAATTCTATCGACAGAACTCAAAGACTGAAGACTGCCAAACTATGACAGGACACAAGCTTTATAATTACAGCCACTCAATTAGTCACTCAATCTTCAAAGGTCCACTAATGTATTCCAATGCACAAAAAAACTGTAATGGAAAAACATAACTGGAGCCACAGAGACAAACAATTTATACAACAGAGGCTATTGTTTGGATTATTTGAACATGGGGATGCAATTTGTTTGGAGGATAGATATTAGGAATACCCACAACTAACTGAGGGATCACATATAGCAGACATCTCGACAGTTAGAGGAAGTTGTTACTTCTTCTGTAGGTTTGTGGCATAACTGATTATGAGTTCAAATGACAGAACATTAGAAAAATAACATTAAATAATTTTTATTGATCATCATCTCTAGCACCTGTCATCCCAGATTTGATGAATGTAAATTGTGATGAATGAAACAAATGTCATTTCAGCCTCCAAGTTCTAAGCATGATGGGAAAATGACATGGAACATTAAAAACAAATGGTCACACACAAATTTGCCTACAGGAGCTTGTAATTCTACCTCCTTGTCTCTTCCTTAACAAGACGTATTTGAACTTATGTGGTGAGAATGTTAGTATTTTTGGTCAGTGATGCTTAATAACAGTGGTAGCCTATGACCTGTTCTTGTAAAGCATTTTTATAGTGAGCTGACTCAAGATTAGTTAAAAGTAAATGTGCAGTTATGCATTTCAGGGCATGGTTCTATAGTTACACAATACTCAGGAATACTTCCAAAAGTTGCACAATGTGAAATGTTCTCAGTGCCGTAAAAGGAACAAAATGTGCTCAGTCAGGATTCACTCCACTTCCTGAACTGGCGACAACAGTCCATGTGACTTCCAGTCATCCCGCCATGATTAAAACTTTTTCCTTCACACAACCCAGAACTCCGTGTGTCCCCTGAGAAGATGCTGATTGGTCCTTTGAGAGGGACGAGGGAAGCTTACGATTTATTTATCCAAGTGAAGATATAAATGACATGTGTGAGCATGTATGAGCTCCATAGCCTCAGGCTGATATGGGCTCTTACTGCTCATCTGAAAGTGGAAAGGCAGGACGGGGCAGGAAGAGCTCTCAGAGCAAGAAATGAGAGCAATGATATACACCAGAAGAGAAAGACAAACGCGGTTGTGCTGATTCATCACATGTTCCAGGACAACACTCTGGATCATTATCTATTATTTCCTGTTATTGCACTTGAGGAACGTCATTTATTTGTTTTATTTATTAATATGGTGTCTAAGGAGATGCTTTATAAACAGCACTATGTAATTTGTAGCCAAAATAACAGTGGAATTTCCGATGGCTCATCATTTTATGTAGAATGGAAAAGTAAAAAAAGACAAGAGTTTACCATCCTTTATTTATAATGACTGTCTGAGCAGTGATGAAGAAGCAGTTAGGAACAACAGTCAGAAATCACTGCAAATGACAGCTCTGCCTTTGGTACCACATCAACTTTAAGTAGCAAGGAATTTAAACAAACAAAAAAAACATAGCACTACCACACCCATAAGATATTTACAACATGGTCCCATTTCAACAATTCTTGATTGTGGCATTTTTTTCTGCTTGGGTTACATGCATCCCAGCAGCCTTCCTGTGATTTTTCTCTTCACTGAGAATAATTAATCTCAACTGAATGTGATGTAGAGAACAGACATTATGTTGTTTTCTTTTCTGTCTGGAAATGTCATTAAGGCAGTTGTAAAACACACCATTCCACGTTCATCTGCATGTTCTTATAGGGTTCTGCCAGCCATACAAATAAGCCTATAGCTGTTTCACAGTGGAAACTCAGGGTTGTTAAAATATGGGTACGGACATATGGTGCTCATGAAACCAGTACAGGAGTTGGTCCATTTACTTCCTCAGAGTGTAACTACACCTTATGGACTTGGTTTGCAATGATTGGCAATCCAAGGTTTAACAGCATATGTGTAAACGTATGTGTTATGGTTACACACTTCTGAAAAGGGAAAGTAGTAATGCGGAAAAAGTATGAATGCAACCTGATCTCATGAGATAATTAAACACATTTTAAATGACAGAGGTGGATTTTGTTCTATTTTATATGATAGATACTACATGGCCAAATGTATGTGCACACCTGACCATCACAATCATGTGTGCTTGTTGAAAATGCCATTCTAAATTTATTCCCCCCCACTCTCCACTCTTCTGGGAAGGCTTTCAAAAGTGCATTAGTGAAGTCAAGTATTGATTTCAGGAGAGGAGGCCTGGTGTGCAGTGTTCCAGTTCATCCCAAAGGTGTTCAGTGGGGTTGAGGTCAGGGCTCTGTGCAGGCCACTTTTACATTCCAACCTTGGCAAACCATTGTCTTCATGGAGCTTGCTTTGTGCACAGGGGCATTGTCATGCTGGAACAGGTTTGTCATGCTGAACAGCCTCTCAGTTCCAGTGAAGGGATCTACAGCATACAAAGACATCCTATACAATTGTGTGCTTCCAACTTTGTGTCAACAGTTTGAGGAAGATCCACACATGGGTGTGATGATCAAGTGTATTTTAGCCATGTAGTGTATATTATATTATAATCCATCATGTACTAATGCTTACCCTACTCCTAACCCATCCCTAACTTTAGATAAAACCCTAACATTAGCCCAACCATAACTGCAATTAACCCTTACCTAAACCCTGCCAGAATCCTAAGCCTAGACCTATAGTATTGATTTACACATACTTCTGCATTTCTTTAGTGGTAAATTAGCACTTACATGTGCAGATGTCCTCATAGATCTCTGCTAACATATTTGCACGTACCTAAAGAGTGGGGTCCAGACACTTCTGTAAAACATAGCCAAGGGGTCCATGATTTTTTATTTTGTTATAATCATGGAAATCACCACTATTATCAAAGTTATTGTATTAATTGTTGAGTTCTTAAAATTATTACCTCGTTTGAATGGTCACTTGAATTGAGTGGGTTTAAATCTATACCTCAATAAATCAAAACCGAGTAGCGTATAAAAATGGACATAGTGTGTTCTGTCAGTGGAAAATTCAGGAATAAAAAGCTCTATGGCACCAATAAAGACAAAGTATTGTAGCACTGTACACATTTAAATAAGTCTAATAGTTGAATTGTTTATAAGAGTATGATGTTCTTTAGTGTGGGGGTCTGTGGAATTAATTTCACAGATAAAGGTAACCTTGTCTGCAGAAAAAAATGTCAGCACTCACTAGGTTACAGTGCTGCATGTACCAAACAAGAATAAACAGAGAATGAAAAAAAGAAAGTCTTGCTGTTTACCGTAGTAGAGAAAATAAATATCAGAAATAAAGTGTTAGATGTGATAAATATTTTTACACTGATTTTTAGAGCCAGTTGTGGTATATTTCCCTGAAATGGGTCTTGCATTGATTTGCTTTACTAAATCTAAGCCTACTATAATCCTTATTCCTACCACAAATTTCATAACATTTTATGCAGACTGAGTCTTGAGTCTTGAGAATTGTTACAAATTGGCAAGTGTGAGACCGTGTAGGATGAACAGTTGTACACAAAGTGTAGTGCAAATCTTATGCTGTAAGTAGCGTAATTATGTAGATAAACATTTGGTTAAAGTTTGGTTCAGCTCAACAGAGCCCCTTTTTCTCGCTGCAGCTTTCCTGATACATTCAGGGGATTGAGGTAATTCCAGCAACTTCTTTCCACTTGGTAGTGATAAAAAAAAGTTTGACATCTATCACAACGTGTCTTGTGATGTAATTAGTAGATGTAAAAGTGAGGGTGTTTCAAATGAAACTGAGAAGGGTTGAGAAGGGAAATGTATAAACTTCCAGCTGAACATAAACACTTCTGAACATGTTTGACACCTCAAGGTCCTGTTTAAAAAGGCTTTAATTTTAAAATTTGGTTGTGATTCTGTGTAACATCTTATCCGATAATACAACATAGAGACAAAATCATAACAATATTTTCTTTATGTTTTAAGGCTGACATTGAACACCATTGTTTGATTTTCATCAAAGATGTATTATATATATCAAAAGTGCTTTAAGCTTTAAGAGTTAGACTCTAGCATAGAGCAGTTTTTGAGCAGTTTTAAAAAGCTTTAGCTAAAATATAGTGCCATGTTCTCTTGTGGAGAAGTTAATAGGTAGCCAGAGGCCTATGCACACCTGAACATGATCAGAGCGTAGAGGGAAGGAAGTCTCCCTATGGGGAATATCGGCACATGCTGACACACCCATTCTTATGAGCTCTGTGTTTACACATCTGTGCACCGTCTCGCCGCTGTTTCTCTCACAATTTCTGGCCTTTGTCGTCACAGAAAAGGAGGCAAATACAGGATGCTTGTTTAATCTTCTCCTGGAGTTTAGAAGAGAGAAAAAAGGAGGGCAAAAAACTTTTCATGCCTATTCTAAGCCAAGATTCTCCCAGGTCATGCCAAAGTAAATATTTATGGAGCTCGGTTGATGAAAAGAAGATGTAGGTGGTGGGGTCAACTGGATGGCTTCTGACCCTCTTTCAGATAGTCCTCATATATTAAGAGAGTGCAAGACAATCAAAAAGCAAACTCACTTATCAGCCTTGCCTTTAGGCCAAGACTAAGTATGTAGCATGATCTGTCTCTGTCCATAATGTATCAAACTTATACAACGAATGCCTTTAAATGAAAAACTGAAGGGAAGTGACAAAGGAAAGGATTAGAACATGCAGTGACAACGCTATCCAAGTGGTCTGCTTCTAGCATTTATTTTTCCTCCTCCCCCTTTCCACTTCGATTTCCAAGTACTACTCTGTCTGTACTTCCCTATAAAAATAAACCACAACCATGGGAATCTTGAATTGTTCATCCAAGCTATCTTCACTGAAGCAACATCACTCATGCTTTTGGAGCATGCAACCCAAAATCCTTGCATCACTGTACATATTTTCAGCTTTTATAAGGGAAACTGGCGGAGCCATATAAAGCTCAGTTTTTTATAAAGTGCATAAGGCCATTATCAGCGGAACCGCACTCCTTCCTCATTTCAAATTGTGTGTGTAGCTTATGAAAGAACTATGTCCCATCTATTATGGAAAAAAAGAAGACACAGAAAAAAAGAAAAAAAAAGTAGGTGATCTGTAAATTTGTGGTTGCTTATATGACCAACATTTAGTCAGATCTTAAAATGTGCACTCTGGACATTTCACCCTGCTGCCTGTTGCTCAGAGCCTCTAAAATTAGCCCTAATTGCAGCCTGAAAAGGGAGAAAAAAAAGAAATGACATCCAGTCATGGCCACAGCCTCGCAGCTACTCATCCTCCCAGCATTTGGAGGGCCAAGAACGGCCTGTCCTCCGCTGGAGTTATGGGGCCCACGGCTCAGGCAGGGCTGATGTGAATCCACTCTCGCTGACCACAGATACCACAGTCTTTAGAAACATCACTCCATTCACACGCTCCCTGTCTGGCCCCATCCAGTTTGATCCAGAGAGCCGCAAGGTTCGTCCATCATCTGACATGGGACACAACAGGAGTATATTATCCTCAGGCCTCTGCAAAATAATCCCTGTAGGTTTCCGCTTCCTGAACCTTGACAACTGGTAAAATGAGATGTGCAAGGACCTTTACTTTCACGTTCTTAAAAATGTTCAAGTCATCTCTGCCTGCATTTAATAGAAGGAAAAAAATGTACGCTGAATGAGTGTGCAGAATGGTTCCTGTGTGGAAATACAGGTCTGTGATTACACTTTAATAAGCACGAAACAGGCTGTGTCACAGGAGATAACAACGCTAATTGAGATGAGGGCCTGCAAAGATGACAGTCAGATGGACTGAATCACTGTGAAATGTTAAATCCAGCATTAATCACCACAAAGCTGCACTGCATGCAAGAATACTCTCCTTGCTACCCCACTGGGAGAGAAGTGCAGAGCAGAGATGATGCTACTCTCCAACTGCGTGCGTGACGCGGATCCCTAGAGTCTCCAGTCATGTACACACAATTACACTCCCTCCTGACATTTTAGAGCTCATATGATTTTATCATTCTCTCTACAGTTTGAGGTCATTTCCAGAGCCTGGCCTATAAACTAATTCTATTTGAATCCATGTGCATCCAATCAGCAACGACTGCACATTTCCAGGAAAATATGCAGTTTTGATTAAAAGACTGTATGTCCCTTTTTTCCCATTTTGAAGGCTGAAACATTCCTTAGGGATAGTCTGGGGGTTGTTTGGAGAGAGAGAGAGAGCGAGAGAGAGAGAGAGAGAGAGAGAGAGAGAGAGAGAGAGAGAGAAGATGAGTGGTAAAGTTGTGATTATAATTACAATGATTATAATACCATGTCAGTCCTGTCACCCAGAAGAAGTCAAATGTACAGCTGTTTAATCCACTCAGCATCACATTTCACTTTGCTGCACGCTGAACGATTAGATTACTGATATTCCTCTTTATATGGTGCTATGAACAATGAATTTAGTGCTTCCAAATGAAATCTTTATGTACGTCATGGTGTCAGTTGCCTGAGGCAGATTTAGGTCAAGTCTGTTTTGAGAAATATAGCTCTCTATGAAGGGCTGAATGTGACTATAGGCTCGGGGGGAAAAATTACTCCAGGGGTGGGTCCAGACTCATATGTACCTCTTGTAACTACAAACTTTTACTATTCGTTTTGCAGTAGTTACTGAATATGTCATAGGAATTAGGAAGGTTTAAAATGAGGAACTGAAGATTAAGCTAGAATTTAGGGGTTAGAATGTTAAGCCCATTAGAAATAGACATAATTCAAGAATCTATTCAATGTTGTTTCTGTATGAATTCACATGTTGTTGAAGCAGGGCTCCACTGATTAAAACATATAGGGCAAAAAAAATCTCTTTGCAGACTTCTGACGTTAGCTTAATAAAGAACACTGCAATGTTTTAATCACACATTCCGTAGGGTTTATCATCCAATTTATTCATGACTCATTCCACAAACTAAATCCAGATGCCCCTTCTGGGCATGAGCAGTAGATACCCTAATAGCCAGATCAACAGCTAGGAAAGCCCTTAAAAAAGGTGATCATTAAAGTGTAAGGAAGTAACAAATTCACTTTATCACAGATACACAAAGACACACACTAAAATCAATGAGAGCTCAAGTCATGGTGAAGAGTAGATGGACTTGTACTGAATGAAGAATCAATGGGAAAGAGAGAGAACAGAATGCCTCAGGCACCAATCGGCTCAGCAGCTGTAAGAGATTTACCCAAAGAAATAAAGAAAGGAAAAGATTGTGGTGCGGTTCCAACAGTTCTGCTGTGAGTTAGAAAGCGCACAACAGTTTAACCCTAAGGGTTTAATACTCTTTAATAAAAGGTGAATCTGGAAAAAACAACTCAACCATGCTAAGACACGTTAAACCTAAAGTGATATGCTTAAAATAATAAAATAACATAGTCTTTTGTTTCGTTTCTCTGTCAGTAAAAGAACAAGATTAGTGCCTGAGTAACTGATGACAGCTGGGTGCCTGTGTATCTGAGCTGGTGATGACGGCCGCTTTAAGGCAGAATGACGCTGGAGTTGACTAGATCTTTCTGCACATGTAACTGTGACACAGCAATAGTACTTATAATGTCTTATTATGAAAAAGGTGCAAAAGAGCACAAGTGACCTGACAAGAATTCACAATGACATCGGTAAAGTAAAACAGATGGACGAAAGTCAGAATCAAATCACTGGTGAACAGTTTAGGAGACGAGGGCAAGAAATTTACTTGTAAACCACCAAAGCACAAAAACTTTGGCCTCAGATCCCAGGCAAAGATTTAATACAATCAAGTCTCTACAGAGCACAGATGCTACCTCAAAGCCCTACAGCAAGCCTCCAGGTCCCAGCATGCTGTTAAACAGAGAGCAAGAGAGATGCTCAGAGGAAACGGTTGGCTCTGCTCCTGTCTGCACTTGCACACCAGATGCGCTGTGCCTCAGCTCTGGAATGTGTTTGTGAGAGCAGTTTAACCACCGACCCGCCCAACCATTACCACAGAAATCTGATCCTGTCAATTCACTCCACCTCCTCCTCACTGTGTTTGTCTCTAGGTTTATGTGTGTGTGTGCGTGTGTGTGTGTGTGTGTGTGTGTGTGTGTGTGTGTGTGTGTCTTGCTTACTCATTTTGCTTCCTCTTCCTCCTTTCTCCTTTTTCTTCCCTTTCCTAACTTCCCTCATTTTGATTTTGTCCTGAACATCTCTCAAAAAATGTTACTTGACCTCAAACACTATATTTTAATGGTGCCCATGGATCGTGTCATGGCAATAAAATAAAACTTGATAGAGCTTAATGGAATTTCTCGAAAGATTACAAAAAGAAGTAAGCTTAAGAAAAAGGCTGAGAATGAAGCTAATTCTGTCTTCTTGCTGTTTCTGTTGTGAATTCTGTGATCCTAAATATGTCAGTCTGTTAGTTTTCTCAGTGTAAAAACATTTAAAATTTGAATACTGTTCGAAAACCTGGCCAAATGAAGATGATACCTGTCTCCCCTTGTAGACTGCTTATAGATTCTATTCTGATCAGTTACTAAGGCAAACAAAACAAAAAAGGACAAATTTGAATGAAGGAAGGTGATGTGGTTGGTTTACATTTGATTTCATACAAATATATACAGAGTTGTAAGAAAAAGGAAAAACTGCTTTACTTGTAATGAATCGAGTCTTGGGGCGGATGCAAGTGCAGTTTAGGGTTTTATTAAGAACATGTCATCCAGAGTGCAAGGCAAAGAACATAAACAAAGACAGGCAAAGATCAGACAATCAGAAAACACGCATAAAGCAGGCAAAGCAAAGGACAAAACGAGAAACTAGAAACAAAATTTTAAAAAATGGAAACGAGAACACAGGACAAGGCTTGGTACGGTGAAAACACTCAATACTTCACGCTTGAACAAAGACACATGAGGGGTTTAAATACCAAACATAATAAATGGGAAAACACAGAACAGCTGAGGACTATGATAACACACGAGGGACACATCCAATAATATCACAAGGGTGGAGACAGGACATACACCATAACAAATACACATGTGTCAGGTAAAATTTTACAAGTAAATGTGAAACGCAAACCCAGAAGTGTGCCGTCATGCTTCGGGCTTCAGAACGCGCTGCGTGCTCCAGAACTTTGTGCAATGGGAAATCCTAACATTACTGCTTTTCACACAGATTGAGCAGGCAAGGACCCCTTTAACTGTAAAGAAATTCTACAGACCCCCAAAGTACAGATTTATGTTATAAACAATAATCCAACTATTCAAGTATTAGGCACATTAGTATTATTTAAAAGTGTACAGTAATATTTTGGCTATTTATTGTCTTTTTATTGGTGAACTTTCCACACATAGAAAACATTTACATTAAACTTGTCATTAGATATAAGTTAAGATTAATTACAGGACTACTAGTTTTTGAGTTAATGAGATTCAGATTAAGCCTACTGAATTCAAGTGACCAGTCTAACAGGCTAACATAGCAACTATATGAATTGAATAATAAATAAAATAAGTTTGATAATGGTGAGTTGTGTTTGTTCCACTCCATAGCAAAATTTAAAAATCATGGCACCCCCTTGCTATGCTTCACGAACCCCTGAGGATCCCCAGACCCCACCAATGAAACTATTTATGAGCAAAGGTTTCTTCTTCTAATTATACATATAAATCAGCAATTTCAGCAATGTGTTTCCTGTCCTTAAAGAGGAAACCTCCTGAATTCTTTTTTCATAATTTCTTACATTTCTCAATACTTTTTCCCCTTTATAATTCACAACATAAAAAGGAGTAATATTCCTGCTCATAAAGATTCGTCTTATTCCACGGACCTTTGAATTAGATGCAAACTAAGTCTGTTGTTCTTTATTTGTTGAACAGAAAGCACCATGGATTTTACCTCAGTTCCAACATGTCAGTTGATCTCTCTGTTATCTCTCTGAAAGCTCTTTAAAGTCCATCCAAGAAGAACTGTCACCCATCCAACTATTCCAGCCTCACATCATTGGCTCTTCTCACTCACATTATGTGCTGACTGATGACACAATTTTATTAGGATGGTAGGAATCAAAACAGCTCAGGAATGTTAGCAAAGGAACAAAAACAACTATACATGTAAGATAATGTTCATAAACTGATTAACCAACATCTAACACTCACGAGAGTGCTTACAATTCAGCAGAGAATGCGGGCAACAAAATTCAAACAGAACAAGTCATGGAAGAAAATATGTTACACTCTGACTAATGCATTCTCAGTAGGAAAATCAAAAGAGAACAGCAGAAGAAGGTTGGAAAGACATTAATAGTTGTATGCATGTGCTTTCCTGCCAAGTGGGTCTAAAGTATTGTGAATTTAAGTCACAAGATTCAAGTTTAAGCTTTGTTAACATTCCCTAAATTACTTACACACTACACTGTGGTGGAATAAAGATGCTTGAGTAGTTATTTTCATTGCACTTAAATTTAATTTGAACATGTCCAATCTGTTTATAATGATAAATCAGTGTATACTGACTCAATCTTAATTCTGTCCAATGTCTCTATAACCAAGCTTCATTTTAGGTGAAACCTTTAACGTTTGGTCTCAGGCCACAGCTCAACAAGGTTATAGAAAAGCAGCAAAACAGTATTATATTACAGCCCCTGAGGGTGAACTAAAATGATCTTCAACAGAACACTTGCTCTTAAGTATTTCTCTTGTATTTGGGGTGGCTTGCAATGTTAAAACAGATATTAACCTGTGCCCTATCAGTCAAACCAGATACTCTGGAGCTTGTCAGGGAGTGTGGGAGAATTTAAAGGATAGCAGAGGAAAACTGCTTTACCAAATGATCTGTACCTTATTTGACTACCTCTGGTTTAGCTGGGTTTAGTCCAATGCTACTGTTGTGATGTATGTTATTTAAAAAAAGAACATTAATTGTTGACATATCATTATTGTAAAGACCAGTCCATATGTGGTGTTCCATAAATGTCCCAATTGGGATTATCAAAATCTACAACTGAATAATAAACATTTTTTCTTTCATTTTAGCAAGTATCACTTTCAAATTTGGTTAAGAAGATTTAACTTTTATTAGTACAGTTTTATCAGTGTGCCATCTTTTTTACGCATGAATGTTGTAACTCTGAGAACTGAAATGAAGATTTCTCACACACAACAACACACTGATTTCTCAGTCCCTCCAAAAAGCAAAGTACTGTATTAGTGTGGTGCCCTGATGTGCATGTGTCAACAGGTCTGTGTATGTGTTTCTGTGTGCAGGGGAAGAAATATTTTTATTTTTTTAATATAAATGGTTCCTTGAATGTGTCTGGATGCTCTCCAAGTAGGTCTGATCATCAAAACCACCTATTATAGTTTTAATAAGCCTAATCACAGTGGGATACGGAAGTTCTACGGAAATCACAGCACATTAAAGTCCAAATTACTGTCAGTAAATCAAATTAATGGAAGGCGAAGTTTAGATTACTACGAAGTTTACTGACCAGATTTTTACAGTTGTGAGAAATATAACATCAACGATATAGGGCCAAAGGTCCTTGATGTTAGGTTAATGGGGTTAAGTTAGGTTAAGTCAAAACATCTAAATAAGCTATGTGGGTTCTAGGCTAAATGACTGAAAACTATTTTGATATCCACTAAGTTGCCAGTAAAGGCTGTGATATTAAATGGGAGACCTAAAAGCTAATATCTACCAGTAGCTTAACAATAAAACTCTTAGGGTTGAGTAATTTTTATACCATGAAGTTACATGGATGGCACAATAAGAATGACATGGGCCAAGCTATTACACACACACACACACACACTCACTTAAAAGCAGCAGTATTTGTGATTTCTAATTTTTTTGTGTTTAGATTCTGTAATGCGCTTCTGGTTCATGCCGTGTTTACTCCAAATAACAAACAGGGTTAACATACAAGTTGTAACCCTCTGATCTGATTAAAAAGTGCTAAAATTACGGTTTTGTCATCTGTCCTTCTGCATAGTGTACTTTGGGGATAAAAGTATGACAGTATTTCACACTTCTTCTCAAATCACTGCTGATGATGTGTTACTGATACATCAGTGACATGGGATGAAAAATATCAGCCCAAATGGTGATTAACCTAGGGTGCATTTCACTCAGTGTAAATAACCCGACATGACTGTCACTGATAAGCTGCACCATCTACAGTCTAGGCTAGAAAGAAATCAGCCCCCATGTCCACTTCATACAGTTCTGTGGTTTTTCTTATGACCATTAATTCCACAAAAGTCCAAAATAATCCACCTTCAAGCATTTGATGTGGAGGGCAAAAATGAAAGCTTATATTAATTTCTTTTCATTTTTAAGCACTTCTAGATCTTTTTTTTTTTTTTTTTTTTTTACCAGACCCCCCTGGGTGCCACTGTAAAAGTACCTGGTATCCACACTCATTTGCAGTGTCTTCAAGTAAAAAAAAAAAAAAAAAGCATTCATCCATCCATCTTCTATACCACTTATCCTTTTCAGGGTCACAGGGAGCCTGGAGCCTATCCCAGGGAGCATCGGGCACAAGGCGGGGTACA
>JANDJT010000032.1:8060246-8082405 GCA_024331685.1 Stegophilus panzeri
AAGAATGTTTGGAACAGGTCACAGATAAAATCGAAACATCTATTACGTAGGTTCGATTGATATAAGAACTAAATACATCTCTTCTACCTGAGGCAAAGAAGAAGCAGAACCGAGAGAGCGTGAGGTCGAAAGGTAGGGTGATTAGGTATACTCAAAACAACACATTTCAAGAACACAACACAATTCTGTTCCAGTACATCCTGACACAAACTAGAGACCTTCAGAAATTGAGACACAGAGATCATGCCTGAAACTTATCAGTGACCAAGCTACTTGACAGACATTAACCAATGTTCTGTTGATTTGCTCTCCTTCCTGCCCCGTTTAGCTTCTATAAAGGGTGTGTCTCACTCAGTTCAATAGTTCAGTAATCAGGGCACTGATCAGGGAGTCAGTCATTTTAAGGGCTGTCTCAATCCAAAATCCTTCCGGTGCACTGGAACATTCGCTTCCTAAAAAATCCCACAATGCACGGGAAATACCAGGGAGTATCGATGCTCACTATGTTCCCTTACTGGAAATGACAGCATATTTTCGGAAGCTTCTCAGCTCGAAAAAAAAATGGGGGACGAACTTTCAGCCAACTTTGTCTACAAATTTAAGTGGCCTGTTATTGTTGTTTTAGCTCTCAAATGTTTACTTACGTTAGTGATTTTTAACTTTGACGTTCTATATACAGGTTGCTTAAGTCAACGACTTTTAAGTGTTTAATAATTTTTTTAAAAATCCACTAGCTAGCCTACATTCCTGCTTGAAGTACTGTGACAGAAACTCTGTGACAGAAATGATTAAGCTAACAAATTTATATGACATATAAAACGTAATTTTTTCAAGTTATTAATTTTTGGTGACATTTTACAATGCGAGTACATAGTCATGTGGCTGGAAATTGAGTTATCAGTGTCCCAATGTATAGTGAGCCAGGGTTCTTACCAGTGCCCGAACTCTCGTACACGATATACTGATTCATGACCTAGGAAGCTGATCAAGACACACCCAAAATTATTATTAAACCTAGTGGTCAAAAATAGGAAATGCAACAAGTGCTAGCAGAGGCTCACTGGGACAGGAATCGTACTGCCCCATGCTTGGTTTCCTTAAGTTTCCTTAAGCATGTAATTATAATAGCATGGTACAAAATATATTTCCTGCAGATGTCTAATCTGTTATTTGTTACAGTAAGCAACAAAGTTATAAAAGCATTGACGACTAATGATAACCACAATATTCAGAGTAGTGTCTCATGACATTAATATATTTTGTTATGGATATCATATTGTCATATAACCCAGCTATTCCATATTGGTTTGGTTACTTCCCACAGCAGACTAGGATTTTGAGCCTAATAATGTCAACAAAATATATACTTATATACTTTTTTTGCCTATTCATTATATCTTTTGTAATTGTAAGATTCAGGTTCAATACAAACATTATTGCTAATCTGTTAATATTTCCTACACTTACAAAACAGGTCAGGAACCAGAAGAAGAGCTTTGCTGCTTCGTCGGTGGTGTCGGGTCTGAATGCTGTACAACATGACCAACAACAGCATTTGCGTGGAAGCTCAGAGCCTTGTTGCTTCTGCGTTAACCCCCATGTTGATCTTGGACTTAATTTTGGGCGTGCCAGGAAACATCCTAGCATTATGGCTACTTGGCTTTAAGGCTCCCTGGAATTCGGCCAATATCTGCCTCCTCAACTTGGCGCTTGCTGATGTCCTGCTGCTTGTTGCCCTTCCCTTTCGCATTGACAGTGTGCTCCGTGGGGGCTGGATTTTTGGGGATCCCTTTTGCCGCATCAACTTCTTCATGCTGTCAGTCAACCAGTCAGCAAGCATTGCTTTCATGACTGTTTTAGTAGTGGATCGCTTCTACAAGATAGTTCATCCGCACCATCCTGTTTGCCACATGAAAATTCAGAGCACAGTAATGGTGGCCTGTGGAATCTGGGTAATTGTGGTGACCCTTCGCCTTCCTCTGCTCTTGACCCGACTACTGAGATCATCTGGAAACTCATCTGTGTTACTTTGCCAAAATATTGACATATGGACAGACACTGGAGCAGGCATGAGGGTTCATAATTCACTTCATATGATTGAGTTTGCTATAGCTTTCCTGTTAGTGGCCATTTCTTCTGTGCGCATCTGTTACCACATACATGGTAACAAGAGGCTCAGAGAGCATCGAAGAGTGAAACGGACCATTTACGTACTTTTGACTGTTGTGATCATGTTCAGCTTTTGCTTCCTACCCAATTACATCACAGGCTTTGTGGCTTTCTTCCTCACAGATGTCTCGTCTTGCTTCTCATACATAGTTGTGGGTCAGGTGTTTAGTGTTTCTTTATGCCTTGTGTTTTTAAACAGTGCCCTGGACCCAATTCTGTACACTTTATCAAGCGCATGCTACCGAGACACTCTAAAAGGAGCATCTAACTCCACAGGGCTCACCAAGCATCGACTAAGTGTTAAGGAAACCAGAACTCCTCGACGATTTTGAGAAAAACACTGTTACCAAGGAACATTCCTACCCACAGGACTTTATATCACTTTATCACCAGGACAGGGCCAGTCTCTTTAAGCTCATTTTGCATTGAAACCAAGGTGACACATGCAGCAAGCTGCAGACACTGCAGAAACGTTTTCCAGTTCTCACCGGGCTTGACTGACCTAAGTCATGCTTTTCCACTCTATATGAATATAGTTTGTTAGCCCAATAAGGTAGCGCTTTCACAAAGTTATGACCATAACATACAGCCAAGGCTGCTGTAAAAGGGCTACATGTTGTTATAAAATCTGTGTTCTGAGCTAGACTACAAAATACAGCCTGAAAGCTGTATTTGTAAAAGGGTACTACATATAGATAATTAGTGATAATTAAAATCATTGTTCTAGCATAGCATTTGTTATCTTTTGAAGAGAGAGACAGCACTACCTTGGGCATTGTACACTGCTTGGATTTAACACTCCCCTGCACACCAGGTTTAATCAGATTTTACCTTTAACCTTTTTGCCACTGAGCTTTTAGTGCAACCATTGAGATACACCTTTTATTTCACTTCATATTTCAGGGCAAGAAGTGATTCCCTTTGCATGTTGGTTAAATTACAACTGGTGCCACCAATGCAAAAAAGGTGCACAGTTACCACACGTGGTGTAACATAGAGTTGTGTGAAAAAATAAGTAAACCCTATGGAAATTGTTGGCTTTTTAAAATTATATTTGGACAAGAAAATGTAACTTTTATGGCATTTGATAGAGTGTATTAACTTTATTAATAGGCACTATTTCAAAGAGGATCAAATTTTTCCTTGTCCAAATATGTAAAACAAATAAATAAATAAATACATTTCCATGTGGTGTACTTATTTTTTCACGATTGTATATTTCACTGTCTAATTTACTGTGGTTTTATTTGTATTCTTTATTTATCTATGTTGCTATTATTTAGTAAAGATGTCATAAGATGCTCACCTGAAATTATTCATGTGTAAATTTCTATTTTTGTAGTTTTTTTTTTTTTAATGTTTTGAATATAAGCTGAATATGTTTTGTGTGGACACTGTTTTCTGCTCTTTCTACTGTAACACTATAATTTCCCTCAGGATCAATTTCTATTTATATACTTATAAACTAAATGTTAAGGATTTACATTCTCATATTTCTACTGCATCTAAGCTTAAACAAAATAATGGTCTTTATGCTTTCAGTTTGTCAGTGTAAAGTATTTATACAACCAGTTATGATACCTAGAAGCCTAGAAGTGTGACTGTAATGATTCTAACAAAAAAAAAAGAAGGAAAAAACAAAAAGAAAGCCACTGTTATCACACAGATATTTGGATTTGAAAGGCTGAAAGCCTTTAAAAACTAACTAGAAATTAGTGCAATTATATACAATCTTTTTTCAAATTTTATTCTGCATGTTTCACTTAACACATGACATACAAGTAAACACAACACAATATATGAAGCATTAAAAAAAGTAAGTTGCTGATCATTATGACTGTCACATGCAGTATAAACAGCCTGAATTTGCATTATGGTAACTCCCATTCTGCATTATTTTGTTTATTTTTTTTGTCAGATCTGAAACGTCAGATTTGTATGGAGATATGAAGGAAAAATAACCAAATAACCATTTGTGGACAAATTGCTAAATTCAAGTTCTTTTTAAAGTTCTCAACACCTTTTTTTTCTTTCATTATTTCTGAAAGGGCACTCAAAACTTTATGGACTTAGATCAAAAGAACAGTCATTTTTCTGGCATATGGAGAATGTCATATACTCAGTGTGCCTCATAATTTTAGCAAAATGTCAGATCATCCTTGCCAATCAGTGCTCCTGAATCAGTATAGTAGTCATCAAGAGTAACATGAACCTCAATCAGAAACACATTACACTGTCTGAAATACAAAACAAGATCATAATGAAATGTATCAAATTGGTGGCTTCTCCAACAGATAAGACTGGAGGATAAAGCTGCACCTCGTATCCAGGTCCCATGCTATTTACATAATTCTGCCTTCCAGTAATGTCCAACACGTCAAACCTTTACTTCTGTTCAAACATAGTTTAAAACAGCTCATGAACCTGTAGTCATAATACTCACAGAAGATAAGAGAAACAAAGGACAGCAATGTAGTGCTAAATGAAATTACAAACAAAATAGCACACAAATACTTTAGAGTAAGAGTCTTTCAAGAGTCTTCAGCATGAGAAAGAAAGGATTTGTACATTATAATGTCATTTCATCTGACCGCTGACTTACAGGACCGTGATGACTCGATCCTTACATCCACAAAGTATTAGATTAACAAAGACGGTCAGATGAGAATTTAGAGAAGCTTAACTGAGACTTAGAGTTACTGTAAGTGCTTGTTTATATGGCATAGTGCATGGTGTTAGTTAACTATGAATGCACTGAATTTTCTGTACTTCCAGAGAGAGCGGAGCTGTGGTGTGTGGCCTCTGTGTTGTATGATTAGGGGCAGGAGTCAAACAGAAAGAGAAGAAGCAGGCAGGTGAAACGGCACAGATGAGGGTCAGTCGTGGATCACAATGGGACCTCGCATCCGTAGACTAGGGTGAGGGGGCGCGAGGATGGGTCCCTGCGCTGGCCCTTGGGGGACCCTGCGCAAATTAATCTGCTCACATGGCTGCCTACAGGCTCTTCTTAACTGGGAACGAGTGAGCAGTCTCCGGGCTTTCCTGTGACCACAACACAAGAGAACATGATGACTGTTCACTCCTGCAACATTATTGGGTCCAAGGCTGTGGTTGAAGACTGAGGTATAAAAATGATGCTACAGCAAAAGCAATAGTATTTCAGAGAATACAGAGAAATATGGAGCCTCTGAGTTGACATGGTGTTTTTTTTTAACGGTGCGTGACCACAAATGAATATATTGCAGCCACAAGTTAATAGTTTGAAGTGTTTCAGCATCATAAATTGTGGCCACGAATTGTGTAATTGAGCCCATGAGTTAATCTGTCATATTTAATATGTGTCCTCCAGTTAATTATTTGGATTGATTGGGCAAAAATAAACCTATTCGCGTTGAGAATTTATGGGCTAATTGTATATACAGGTCACAAGTGACCAGTAACTACAATATGTCTTTTATTCATTCCAAGATTGAAGTAAAGTGTAATATTATCAGATTAGGTTCCTGAGGCCACACTGGTCTAATTCAATTGATTTCCCTCTCTCATTCATTTTAAAATACAATAGTTACCAAGAGCTAAATCATGACCATGAAATAGATCTCCTTGTGATTGTAATTCGTATCCACATCTTAATAAAAAAACACCATGTCACCTCAGCGTTTCCATAGAGAAAGCATTATTACACATTTCCTCTTTCATATAGGAACCTAGAAGACATGCAGGAAGGATCTGGTTACATAACAGATCAACAATTCGCACTCTTAAAACACCATCGTTATCATAATTCCATTTTCCAATCGCAAACAATAGTTTGATGTAGCGGCTGTTGAAAGCTATATAATCTATTGTTTTGCTTTTGAGGAAAACATATGATTTGTTGCTGACTAATGGAGTAACTAAATATTCCTGAACACTAGTGGCGGCTCAGTAGAAAAACATATAAATCTTTCTTAGTGGAACTGGCATGCTGTTATTGTATTACTGCAAGCTAATGTTGCCATTGTGTTATCATGACGTGGGGCATTTGTGTTTGTCTAAACCACAGAAAACATCATTACCAACTGGATGCTAATTCTCTCCCTTGAGAGAAAGACCGCTCTATTCCAGAGGAAACAGGGACTGTAACATATGCACATGCACACACCACACACACATATACACTATCCTGCAGTTCCAGGAACATGATAATAGAAGGATAACAATACAGTAGAAAATGTATACAAATGTATACAAATACACACAAACAGTTTTTTTTCTCCAATCATTGTGAAACAGGTTATATTATATACTCTGACACTGTCATGGTTTAGTAATGGAATGAATGTGATTTTCCCCCTCAGGTAAACAGAAGACTGTGTACCAGTTAATTTGTGAGAGTAATGCTGCTCTGAAAGCACTGCCTTCCTAAGTGATCAAGAGCATTAAGCTTTGTAATACGAGTCAGCGAGGACTGATTATATGAATATAATTTGATATAACATTGAGAGTATAATTGCGATAATCAGGGTAATGGACGTACCCCCAGGGTCCCGTGTTCATGCACAAATTATGAGGCTTATTGGCACGTTTGCCTCTGATTGTGTCTAATGAAGAAACCATGATCTGGGCTCCTAACCACAAATCCATGAGAAAAATATAAGATGAGCTAAGTGGGTTAGTGAGCACTTGAATTAATGCAAATGCATGCATGTGCATTTGTAATTTAAACAGCCGTCCTGTGGAACAAAAAAAATATCTAGATGTCACTATTGTGTTCTGAAGACAGTCGATTTCAACCATGGAGTGGCTACATGGGGAAATATCAGGAAAAATACCTACTCACAAAAACACAAGACCTAAACATCTTCAATAACACACACTTTGTTTCCTTTGAACATGTTCTACATGCAAGAAACAATGCAAGAGTGATACCACAAGCTTCATTTCCTGATCACTGTATGATGATGTAAAACATGAGTGCCAGGCCCAGCCTCAGAGCAACCCTCATTTGTCTCAGCCTCTCTGAAGCCAGTTACAGGCTAATCTTTCAGAGCAAGGGGTCTAAATTTAGCCTGGCATCCGTTCCAGCGAGTACAGACATGCCGGTCATGGCTCATCCAGACAGGGCCCTAATGGAGAAGCATTTTCCTCCAGCTTCCTCCCTATTCCAAACTGAACTTGGGACCACATCATAATAAAAGTACTATCAATATGTTAGCATGACACAACTTTTTGAGCCACTCTGCTTAAAGTAATTAATAAATAGGCAACTCAATCCAAAGTTAACCTCAGTAACAGCAGACACTACGCAGGAAAAGTAACCATTCCGTCTTGTCTATGCTGAGTCCATTCAAAGTGTAATCATCTAAAAATGTCTAGCATAATTGTTTGTATTGCACATACATGTAATCTAATGCAGCCCCAGTCTCTGTGTGTGTGTATGTGTGTGTTTGTGCATGTGTTGGTGTGGATGCAGTAATGGGCCAAGGTCTTACCATGAGCAGATGTCTAACAGCTACAGCACTGAAATGAGACAAGCCTCCAGTCAATCATTGGAAGTCACAAACACACTGTGACCCACGATGTATTTGGGCATAAAATAGTCTTCCTGCTCCTCTAGTGCATCCCCCTCCCCCCCAAAACAGACTTTCCATCTCAGGATTCATTTTGCTGCCTTATTCATTTCTAGGTTTGTTCCCAAATAAATTTTTTTTTAAAAAGTATCATTTCAGACCTTTTTAATAATCACCCAGAAGCTGAGCACACATCTAGTCAGATAGAGTACTCTAGATCAAATTATTGCAGACTGAGAAATGATCATTAGGATTCAGAAGAGACATTTGTTGCTGCAGAACATATTTGGTATGAAATGAGCTACTTAATTCTGGAGACGTTTATACCTCGGTGTCTGTTGACTAAGAATTAATGAATGAACAACAAGTATAACTAATCTACATGTTACAGATTTGACACCAAAGTTGGAATACTGGGGAAGGGTGGATTCAGTCATTTTTCTGCTTATAATTAATAACTGCATTTTTCTTTTTAAGACGTTTGTGTGTAATGTTTATTTGGGGGGAGTGGGTATTTTTCTTGGTATGAACTTATGCTCACTTGCAGGTTACCTGTGGAGTCCTTCCTGTTGAGACATTACAGATAAATGAGTATTGTATTCGTCCCAGGCTACCACCACAATCCCACTAGTCAAATAAAGCCAACAACCATATCTGCATTGTTATTGATTTCCAGTTTGACCAACTTGAAGTTAAACCTTCTTGGTTCTGAGTGTGACCAATCCTATAATTACACATGTGCAGCTCCTGCCATTTGGATTTGTCACTGGTTATTAACTAACGGCTGCATCACTACGTGGGAAAATAAATGAAAGATTTCATGCCAAGTCAATCAATAATCCCCAAAGGTGCTAATCAAAGAGCAAACTGAGCATTCTGCCACTCTTTGACATGATGTGTGTTACACTTTTTTTTTTTCTAAAAGGGTGTCATGTTCTGAGGTAAGCCTCTCGATATACTAGCTGGTATCAGTGGTTTATTATTTTACAGCAAAAAAAATATTATGTAGCTTATAGCTCAGTATCCACATCAAAAGGCACACAAAGAGAAGACAATGTTTCACATTGGTTAGGCGTACCTGGTTTCTCGGGAAACAAGGAAAAAGCTGTCATCTGGCGCATCGATCCAGTTGGGCCGCCTCTTGCGCATTATCATGTTGCTGGCTCGTAAGCTGGGGTTGCCGCTGCTCCGTCCATTGTGCTGCTGAGAGATAGGGAAGTGTTAGAGGTGAAAGATGAGCACGACGGTGTGCAAACATGAAGGTAATGACAAAACATGAAGAAGTAGCTGTTAACTGTAACTTAAGGCAGCAACTACATCAAAGTACCCAATTAACTGTATACACACTGTCTACCAATCTGCACTGCAAGTAAAAACATGGATCTGCTTTTGTTTTATTACTGTTTAACCACGATTAGTGCCACAGACAAAGCAAAAGGGTACAGAATAATGATTAAATAAGGACAAATATCAATCAGGTGTCCCAGAAAGGTTTTTCAAGTTCAAGTTTTTAAATTGCTTTATTCAAGTTAGGCGCAGTTGCAGCGTAAGCCAATGAATAAAAACAAAACTAATGGTGCTGGTATTTAGACTGTTTACGTTTACTCATACCTATTCATGATTTAAATTATCTCATTTTACAATGCTAAAAAGTAGCTTGAATTGTTTAACCAAAATTCAAAAATTTATATTGTGGTAAACTAATTAACTAGTAAACTGAGAACTCGGCGTAAATGTCCGATTTCAAGGTGTGGATGAAAAAAAGGATTAGCTACGAATAAGCAGTGTCTATAGCTGCAGGATTAGGAACAAACATAAGAGGACAGGAATATAACTAAAAACATTTGAAATTAAACCATTTGAATACGTAAACCAGGAAGTAATGACTGGTAAAATGTGTTGACATGACGACCTGCAGTAATGAACAATCAAGTCTATTAAACTGTAATGCTGGAGAAAGATGTGGCCACTGGCTTCACAACTGATAAATTTGTATGGTGAGGTAAAGATCTTCCCCTTTCATGGTTCCTTGTTTAAACTATATATTGTACTGTTAAGCAGGATCTTCTTGTCTTTGATATCCATCCAACAACACTCTGCAAGTGAGAATAGTGCAGTAAGGTTTACTCACCAGAATGGGACCCACGATGTGACTCTGGTTTTCTGTAATAAAAGAAAATATAAATGTGTGTGTTTATATTAAATATACATGGTTATATTAAATAGATAATACTGAAATGTTTGTGCATATGGGTTTCGCATCAGCACCTTGTCCTGGTGCATTTGCTCTTCTCTCAGGGTCCATCCTGCTGCTATGGTGGTAACTGCGTTTTCCCAGCATGCCGAGTGGACCGTGGCTTGGCAGGGAGGAAAGAAGCCGGCGTGGTGGTTGGACCTGCAGGCCAGGTGTACGATGAGAGCGCTGGACATGGGGCGCTGGACGCGACTCTGAAACAACACAGCACAATCCCGGTCACTGTTGCTCCCATCTTCCCTGCCAGAAAATCAAGCCAGCAGCAATAAAGCCCTGGTGTGACTCACCTAGGTACTGCAGGACACTGGTTAGCGTACTCCTCTGGGAAGGTTTGGGCTTGGTGGATCGCCCTGCCGTGCCTTCTGCCACTCGAATCATGTCTACACATCAAACGGCAGCATTGGACACACAGAGAACAGGACGAAGTCAATATGTCGCAGCAAGCAAGAGAGAGACTCGTCATGTCGCTGTGAATCACCACCCTCTTTGATAGACACTTTGCACGATGAACCAGGCAAAGGGAAATTCAAAGGCAAATCAGTTGTGCTGCAGTCGTTTCTTCCGGCAAAAGCCATATTTTTGTTCTCCCTGAACTCTATCACATGGATCTGACCATAATGCTCTCATTAAAATGCTCTCCCTGTCTAAACAACTACAGCTCACTATAAAATTCATTAAAACCTTCAGGAATGCTGGTGTAAGATTTCTGAGACAAGCAATTCTGTTGCCTTGGCAGACAAAGGCCTGTCTTTAAGATGCTCTGAAATGTACTTGAGCCATTCCCTCTCTAACAATGCATTTAATTGGATCACACGTCACTGAGCTGACTGCAGACGTAAGAACTGTATTGAGCAAAAAAAAAAGGGAATCTCATCAGAGATCTTTCAGCACTGGAGAGAACCTTGGAAGGGACATGCTGATGTACTCATTAACCAATTGAATAATGCTGTATTATCTTTGAAGCTGGTATTTTCTCGTCAAGCTGTAACAGCTTTTTCCTCTCATTTGGCCAAACTGTCCGTGCTTCTTCTGTCCTTTTAGATTCAAGTGATTCTTGTACACTACATTTAGCGGATATTATGTGATACCCGAGTGGGTATTGATGTTAAACGCTTACATGCATTCACTTTAGAGCTAAAGCACCACTTAACCCTTAAACAAAAAGAACTCTGGCAAAACTCATATATTAGCAGGACTGTTATATTTTCACAGGCAGCATGCTGATTGGTATGCAAAAGAATACAAATAGCCAACGTATGTGCTTGGCTAGAGGAAATCAAATATGAAGGAAAATGGGTGTGTGTACATTCGCATTCACACGCCATAAAAAAGAAAGACAAAACACGCTTGATGAGGGCATGGACAGAGCAGAATGACAGGAGCTAATGGATCAGAGCTCATGCTGTCAGTGGAGGTGAACTTCATACAACTGCCGCTCCACTCAGAATATCAAGTGTGAGTGTGGCACAGTGATGGACAGTTACACAAGACACATGAAACTACAAGGACTCAGAAAGAATGGTTTCAGCCATGGTTTTATTTTTGGTTTTTTTTTTGATTGCCCACAGGACATTTACACCAGGAAAACAAAGATATGATAGAAAGGAAGGAAACAAATCAAAGAGCATGCCCCGAGGGTCACCATGCCTTATAGCACAGAGATGCCACAGGATCTTCTTATGGGTGCGACATAAACTCACTTCTAGGGTGGGTGGAGAAAAGAGTGGAATGAAAGCACAGAATGAAAAAAAGTGGTAGGAGCAACTTAAGCTGAGGCGAGATGCAGAGGAGAGATGAGGGATTATGGATTTAAATGATAGGCTGTACATACTGTAAAAACTGAACGGATAAAAAGTGGTGTCAGGACTTAAGTATTCCCACAGAAACAAAAAAAATGGATGTCAGCACATCATCCTTCTAACTTGGAACATATTTTCAAAAGCTGGTTATATGAAATGATGGATTTTAATAATATCAGCAACTGATTTTGCATATGAAATGAATAGATAAATCAGTATTATGCACAGTCTAATTAACCAAGTAAATGTTTATTTAGTTAAAGGCCAACATTTACATAGCAATTTGTTTCCTTGACTATTTGACACTCCCCAAGTGGAAGTGAATTATAAAATTGCTATTAATAATTGCTCCTCAATGTTCTTTTCAACATCACATGTAAAAAAAATTTATTTCAGGTTTCAGAAATTTACCAGAGGCACAAATGCCCATCGAGTCTTGTCTGAAATCTAATGAACTATATTGACAAGTCACTGCCAGGAGCTTCAATGTCCAAATCAATGTTCACCACCACCATCATAAACCTGTTCCTTGCTTTTATTTGCTCATCTAAGGAACTATAAATAAAGCAGCAGAAGTCTACAACTGTTCTTACGCCATAACCAAATATTCCAAACCATTTCCACACACTGAAGCTCACTTTACTAAAGACTCCGATTTTCAAACCACATATTTTGATCTAAAAGATAGTTTTGCATTTTAGCTTTCTCTGAATTGCGTTTTCCAAACACAGAGTTGTAGTCACACAATTTTCACTTTTCAGCCAAAGCACTGAAGTAATGACATGATTTAAGATCCAATTACAAAGGCGTAGAAGGCTTCAACAGCTTGTCAATGGCTTCTTCTTTACGTGAGTTGTTTGCTACATAAAAGCCATTTGAGCAGTCCAGCTTTTATACTGTATGGTTTCTCATTTCGCGAGGATAAATGATTTAAGTGTTGATTATTTCTCCAACCACTACGAACTCATTTCTTAGGGCTATTGCTTGAGCTGTCCCATCATCCACAGATGATGCAAAGAACAGCCATACAAATGAGATGCTGTTCTAGTGAACAATATATTTTTTAGATTAAATAGCACCTGAAGAAAATGATCACAAACGTTCCCTGACCATCATTTAACCACATCAAATCATTTCAGGCTGGAATTAGGTGACTTTACAGTCCTATAAGGTTAAGATTTCATGACTAAGAATGCAGTTTTCATATACTTTCATATCTTTCTTGTCATAAGTATTGAGTAAAAAAAAACACAAAAAAAAAAAACCACATTGTTGGTTTTAGCTAGTTGGTAAGTTGTAGAAATGCTTTTTAAACTAACTTACCAACTGTCACATTGCAACAATAGACTTCTCATAATTGATGTTTGGACGTTTCAATATTATGAAGTAATCTAAAAGATTATTCAGTTTGATAGTCAATGCATTAAATGATGTTTTGTCTAGTGCATGCACACAGACATTTTGTTTAAGTATCTTTCTTTCCTGAACTGTCAAAGCTGTTTCTCCTACACTGCATTCCTTAAGGTGCTTAAGCCCCCTAAACATGTTTAAAAAAAAAAAAAAAAAAAAAAAAAAAAGGGATACACAAGGGCATATTACTTTAACTATCCTTTCATTGTTTCATAAAACTCTGTTCAATAGACCACAGAGACTATACATTCACAAGTTCACTTGTGGATGGATATTAATTACAAACCCCCAGTGACAGCCTGAATCTGTTACAGATGCAGGACAAGGCACAGGTACTACATTCAGCACTATTTTATATAGGCATTTAAATTTCTTATGCCTTACGTACATCTTGAGGTACAGCACAGATATCATGCAGAAAAACATGACCGACAAAAACAAGCGCTGCATATGACATTAAGAATGAAATGGAGCAAGCAACAGTAAAATGAACTGTGGCAGGGGAGGACAGGTTCACAGTGAGCATTAAGTAGTAAACATCATAAGGGGTGTGCAAAATACAGTTTCTTGTTGGCAAAATAGACTTAAAGGACTATCTGTAAATGCAACATTAATAAATACAAGTCTCACATTATATGCACTTGCAAGTACAACTACAAGCTAGAGTAAAGGCAATAATAATTGGGATCTACTTGATTTTCTCATGTGATCGAACTCTTTTTCACAGACATTCCAAATATATTTTTACTCTATTTTAAGAAATGACAACAGCAAGCCAAAATCTAAAGAAACAAATGTAACAAATGAAAAGATGATTGCAACCCAAAATGATGGAGGACAGGCTTTCTTTATTGGAAACGAGGTGGGGGAATACAAAAAACAAAATAATATAATAATATAATAACAACAAAAAACAGTAAAAGACAGAAATGAAGGGGAGGAATGACTGCGAGATGTTGAGAGGTGGTTGTGGGGAGGAGGGCAAAGAGGGTGCAGTGATGAGTGTGTGTGTGAGTGTGTGTGTTTGGGTGTGTTGTGTGTGTGTGTGTGTAAAGGGGCAAGATAGAGAAAGACTGAAGTTAGGAATTTAAAGAGCTCTTACACTCCGCCTTTATGGCGCCACAGTTAATGGGCACAAAGGGGCGGCGCGCAGCCCGGCGCAGCCTGATGAGGTCACGGCACATGTGACGCGCCAGCTTGGTGAGGCGCGTGGCCTGTAGCAGAAAGGCCTGCTTAGTCTTCATGGAGGATTTGGGACTTCCGCTGTTTCTCACGGGAACCATGTGGGAAGTCTGACGCAGGCTGTGGCCACGTGAACGCATCTCCTACAGACAGACGAGAGAAAGACAGAGACGATGAAGGGAAAGGTAAGCAGGCCAGAAACATGAAGGAAAGAGAACAACAGGAAAATCGATGCAGACAGATAAGGGGGCGAGGGAGAGACAAACGGATGAAAAGATGGAATAAGCAGCACTTTGCTTATTACAATGACCGGACGTGATCATTTTTGCACCATCATCTAAATCATCTTTTTATATGTCTTATGTCAATAATGCTAGTCACAGAGGAGTGATTAAGCTTCAGTCTGCTAATTACACTATTTTCAGTCATTAGGTACACTACCAAAAGTTTAGACACACTAATTCTTTATATTTCCCCCCACATTTTAGAATAATAATAAAGTCATCAAAACTCTGAATAACACAAATGGAACTATGGGAATTATGTTGTGATAAAAAATCCAAAATAAATCAAAATAATTTAATATTTTAGCATCTTCAAAGTAGACACCATTTTGTGTAGAATTTCCAGAAATGTATTCTTGGCATTTTCTCAACCGATTTCTTGAGAAATTTCCCTGAGACGCTTTTTAAACAGTATTTCAGGAATATTTCACGCCATGTCGCCCATTTAAAAAAAAGCTTTTTAATGAAAGAAATGAATATGTTGTCACGATTATATTTTTGTCTACAACACCGATTTCAATCATTTAATCATACATTTTCAGATCAAAAGGTTTTTAAGATCATGAGAAACATTTTAGTCGCGTGTCCACAAACTTTTGACTGGTGGTGTATATTTTCGGTTTATATTTTATGTCTTGCACTACCAGAACCATGTTTTCACTCTAATCCATTCTAGCAGTGTTTAATTTTTTTATTTTTTATTTTTTAAAATCTTTCAATTATAAAACAAATTTCCAAAAAGCAGACACAAGAAAATGCACATTAATGTTTCCACCAACTATGGTCATGCAGAACTTGACATAAAAAGCAATTATGGAGAAAAGATCATAATACCCAAAGCACACAGCTGTTTCTCGAATGGCTTTTCCATTCAAGGTTTTTTTTTTTTTTTTTTAAATCTTTTTGGACAACCAAGTTTGCACTGTTTTCCAAACCTGATGCCAACTGCACTAATACTTTCATATGTTTGATGAGGTATAAAAGCGCTTTTCAGTCCTGTGCATGGTCCTGTGCATATAACCCATCTCTAGCTGTCTTCTGAGAGATCATCAGGTCACCTCCATCATCTATTCCTGACTCCTAAAACCCGCATGCCCTAATCCTTGACTCGAGCAGGTGCTTACATTTGAAGCAGGGCTTGGAGGTGTTTTCTCTTCTGTTCCCTCAGCTCGGCTTGGCATCTTCAGACCACCGTATTTTTTCCAGTACATCCAGCAAGAGACACAGAGGCGACACTGCATGTTCGGAGGACCCCACGAGTACCACTGAGGAGACTGCATGGCTAGGGAGGCAAAGGAGATGGTCACCAGAGTCTCACGCTGACAATGCCTGGCAAAATTTATGATTTTATTTTTGTAAAAAGGAGATAATTGAAGACTGTAGTACAAGAATAGTCATTTCATACTACAAACTCAATTTCAATTCATATTCAATGACCAAACCTTATAACAAACTTCATAAGAATTTATAAGAAATCATGTTGTTAGATTTTAGGCAAGTGAAAACTGAAGGGAAAAAAAAAGAACAACTAAATTCACCCACAGACATGTGAACCTGTAAGGACTTGGCAACTGTGAAGAGCTGCTCAAAAGATCTTCTAAAGCTCCAAGTGCTATTAACTACATCTTGAAACATGTGCAGGACACATTTGTTCTTCTATTGAAGATTTATCACTAAAAGTCACTATCGACTGTTTAAGATCCTTGAGGGTCAGGTGGATTGCACGCCACCTGTCAGGTCAATTCGATTAGAAAACATGTGCAGCTCTCTTAATTGATTGAAAAACAAAGTTCTCGGTTTTTAAGGGCACGACATGTTTTAAGTGAAATGTGGGGACTCTACTGATTGTAATTGAAGAAGGAAAAAAAAAAAAAAAAGAGAAAAGTCATAATATATTCACCAAAACAGCTTTCGCATGCACGCCCCCCGCTGGTTGCATGGTACCCGCCCGGTCCTGCCGCGCCATTCATGGTGGTCATCTTGCCATTGCTGACAGAAATTTGATTAGGATTTGGCTTATTACTGCAGAATAATAAAAAAAAAAAAAAAAAAAAAAAAAAAAAAAAACAACAACATAAATTTCACATTATGATAAGTGAATAAATGTTGTCATTTTTAAGAGAATAGAAAGCAAGAGGAATCAGAAGGCAAGGAGGAACTCACTATGTGGGGATATAGACTTGCTTCAATTTGCTCTCCGCTTCAGCTGCTTTCAGTCGCTTCTGAATCGACAAATAAAAGATTTAGCACCATGTCTACAGTATATAATGTTTACAGTCAATATTACAATAGTAACATTATATTCTTTCGGTGCTTTTGTTTACCTGCTGCACATATCTGTCTGTAGTTTTCCACATGTAGTAATACTCAATAATGCTAGTCAGGGACTTCCATGGAAGCTGAAACACAGCAGGAAGACGGTACAAAGCAAAGAGTAAGAAATGGCATGAGAACTACCATGGCACGCACGCACGCGCACACACACACACTTCATAAGAGTCCTTTGTCTGTACCTGATGAACTGTGTGCCGCTCTCACTTTAGCACCGCAAATCGACAGACTAGAACAACCTCAAAAAACCTTCATATTTCAAACCTTATTCTGAGACATGGAATGTCTGGCTTTGCATGCAGATGCACATATTTATTCATGAGCACCTGCCTTTGGCAGATGCCTGGAGGATGAATGCTAAAAACACTTCAATATATCCTAATGTACATCCTTGCTTGCACTTAAATAACAAGGCAATAAGATGATGACAACGTAGAAGTTTCATTTGAGAGCCTTTGGTACGACTGCACACAGGATGCTGAAGCATGTATGTGGCATTTCTGTTCTTTTTTCCCCCCTACTTGTATGTTTCAGGGGAAATGGCACCTGCCTTTACTGATCAGATTTGTCAGAGCCCACAAAACAAACTCTTACCTGTCCTCTCACAAGCTGGACTTTAATGCAGCATCTTTAACAATGTGAAAGCCTAGAAAATTCTACCCATACAGCAGTCATCTTGTAGCCTGCCTCTCCAACTCGAGATAGAGAGTGCCTGACGTGGCAGAGTGCATGTTGAGAGGAAAGCCCTCATCAGCCTGCAAGCTTGATTAGGGACAAAACCCCTGCAGCTTCAAAATATCATCCCTGCTGTGTACCCACAACTATAGGCTTGATGTAGCTAGGCATGTACAGACATTTCATTTTCATACCTAAAAAAATATGATATACCATTAGTCATAGTTAATAACTTGTCATTTTCTAAAGATAACCATTCCTCTATTGGGACAGAGTGCCATTTGCCTGCCATTTTGTTCAACTCTCATTTTATGAACAGAATGGCCCTCATAGAGAATGAGAAGTAATGCTGCCTCCAAATATGCCAAAAATAATACCATGCATCCTGAGTATCACAGTACTCTGCATGCATGCCTGATTATTGGCACATGCTCACTCTCTACTGACCTTTATCCAGGGATTGCCGAGCAAAAACAACAGGACAGAGGCCAGGTCTCTAGCATCCAAAGGCCATCTCATGCATATCCCACCAAAGGCCAACAGAGCTCTGTGGCAACAGCACCTCAGTGGGATTTTTCTTGTGAAAAATCACTCATGATTCTGTTTCAGCTATTGAACCATGAGTGCCTGAATAACCATTTACACTTGAGTTATCATCTGGTGCCTTGCTTCTCCAAGTGCAGTTCAAGCCAAGGGCAGCTCTCCATTTAGATACCAAGTTTCTAGTGGAAAGAAAGTAATTTCCCAGAGAGCTAAAACACTACTATCCGTACTGATCCCAGCCTGACAGAACCACTCACACCCGACCCTGAGATTTTCTATCTGGTTTAACCTGATTGTAAAAGTTTAGGCCTGTTTCACTTTGAGCTCTAACTTCTACAGAGGGACAAAGTTAACCAACATTCCGTCACATACTTAACCATAACGGTCTGTGGTCTGGAAATCACGACTCACATTATCAACGTTATTAGATTTTGGGGTCCAAGCACCAACGTCAACTCAGACCTGTGTTCTCGATCAGTGAAAAGTTCAGGAAGAGAAAGTTCTATGGCACCAAAAAAATAATATTGAAACAATCTAAATAACATTCACAAAATAAACCCATACTAAGGGGGATTGATGGAATTGATTTTTATACTTAACAGGGCCCCGGCTACAAAAAGTTTGACACATAGCTTTTGCGTTCTCTTTAAAAGAGGTGTATTGCTTTCCTATAACATCTCTGTATGACCGTCTATGATCTGTATGATTTGGACTCACAAAGTCTTGCCGGATGTCGTTAAAATCTTTGCCGTATTTCTCCAATGCTTCCTCAAACAGGTTGGCCTCTGAAGAGCTCCACTCCTCCATTTCATCCCTGCAGAGCACAGGGCCTCCCTGTGGCACCAGAACACTCAGTGCACTTGAAAGGTCATAGCCATGCCGGTGCAGAGTGTCCATGGCATGGAACTGCACACGGTCAGCACAGGGAGACAAGAAAAAGAGCCACACACAGAAAGAAAATGAATGAGGCAAAAAAGAGAGAAGGAGAGCTATAAAACCAAGTGCTGCTGATGGTACCAGTGTGATGTCCCGCGATGCCGCTGCAGCACTCATGTGTAAACTGGGCTGCCTGACAGAGCTGCTGCAGTCCAGAGCCCGAGCAAAGGTACCCACCGCCCTGTGCAAACAATAACAGCACTACCTTCATGAGTGGGAACCTCCAAACATTACACCAATCAGAGACAATATAATTACAGTTATTATTATAAACAGCAGCATCTCAGTTTATAAACATACCATTCTATTTCAGGGCACACAGCTCTATATAATTAACCTTGAAACTTTTTTGAAGGAAGGCAGAACAATGACATGGACATATTTACTACGACTTTGTGTTACAATTATTTTTAAATGAACACATTTTAACTACAATTGTTTGGCATACAATACAACCAGCATTTCTTAGTTTTCATTCTTTAAGCAAAAGGATTTAATTTTCATATTGAGCCAGAACACATACCGAGCCACCACTAGGAACTGGTCTATCTGCTTATTGGTCAGCGGGCATTCTGGGTCCCACATCTTCACCTCCAGCTTGGACTGGTCCCTGTCATCTGCTTCCCCTGGTTGAAAGAGGCCAGTTTCATTTATGCAAATCATCAAATCGTAAGCTATGAAGGTTTGTACTTTTTCCAGAATCAAATCTCTCAAAGAGCATGGTAATAGCTTCCAATGACCAAATATTTACCCATTTCCATTCCAAATACTTCAGCATTTCATGCCAGAAAAATTTTATTTGTTTGCTCAACAAACAAATAGGAGAAGATGAGTAAGAATAGATATGACAATATAGTACTGTTGCTGCAAATATTCTTCGGTATTGTCACTACTACAATATTACCTAACTGCAGTTACTGATTTCCCTTATTTCATATCTTTCTTCCTGTTTAAAAATTAACCGCTGGTAGATTATAGCATGCTTTATTAACCGCAGTGTCACAATACTATACCTGTATCATGTCCAGTCCTGAATCATGATTACTTTCTATTCTAATTAGATCAGTGGTTACACAACACCTCAAGCAGCTAGCCAAGTCTAATAAACCTGATTATCAGACCCAATGACATTTTAAATGATCTGAAACAGCACCATTGCAAATTTAACAAATAAAATTGATTCTTTTATGTTTTCCTTCAGTTACTCTTAATTACCAGCTTTTTGCCACTTTTCATTACAGTTCACAAATGTTCATCCTCAAGAGACAAATGGCCACGGAGAACCACTAGAGCTCTGCAATCCACAAGCAATGCATCTGACCAATAAATAAATAGGTCCATCTCTCGGACTGCTACATGCACAAATGCAGTCCATATCCCAGCAGCCCAAGAGTTTCAAAGCCTAGCAGCTATCAGAAGAAGTGAATAATAGAGCTGTGGTTATGGGGTCACAAATACAATCTGGGAAAAGGTGGTGTGTATCAAATACAAGCGGGTCACATTCTCCTAGCAATAAAATAATCGCCTTTGCAATACTAACAGAACACAGGACAGCAATAATTAGTGTGTTGGATGATGTTCTCTCTCTTATGGCGCTTTTCTACTGCATGGTACGGCTCGACTCGACTCGCTTTTGGGGGGGTTTCCACTTTGAATAGTACCTGGTACTTTTTTTAGTACCACCTCGGTCGAGGTTCCAAGCGAGCTGAGCCGATACAAAATGTGAGCCGTGCGCTGAGGGAGTAGGGAATTCTCCTTAATGAGTGGTTCTGTATTGTGCCTGAATAAATGTGTCTTTTAATACATACTCAGCGTATGGTAATATTCTATTAATTGAAAATTAATATTTATCTCATTACAGATAAAATTACAACAAAGGTTTCTGTCTTACATTTTAACACCTCGCTTGTAAATACCCGATTTCCAAACAGGAATTTATCAAAGTCGCTCCTGTCACAGCTGAATCTAACTTAGTCTAACTAACTTATCGAGCACTAAGTAGGTTCTAGAACGCCATTATTTTACATCCTTAGTAGGGTCCATGTTCAGTGAACAGGAAAGGCATTTGAAAAAGGGCCTGACTGTGTATTTGTACAGGGCTTCGATAATTCAACATTATTCCTGCATGAAGGCGAGTGGAAGATGGCCCCCGCGTTGAGGCTGCACTATACTGCAGTGGAAAAGCAAGCTCAGAAAAGTAAAGCGAGCCAAGTCGAGTTGTACCATGCAGTGGAAAAGTCCTTTTACTGAGGGTTTCTGTGGTTGTTTTGATTATTCTTGACACATTACACATTTTCAAACAATAGAATGCAAGCCAGTCTTTAACTATTTACATCAAGGGTTCACCAATATCCTATAATAAATTTCAATATTAGGAATAAGAGGCCACCCACTTCCACCTCCATGGTACCATCTGTTACATCAGTATTAAGGACACCAAATTAATGTTAAAATATTTTAATAAATGTTTGCTATGCAATTCTGTTTTCTTTCAGCAGGGATAATGTGTACAACACATTTGGCCTTCAAAAAAGTTTTCCACAGAGACATCCTCAGCACTGTTCATTTGTATGCAAATGTACCAAGAGAACAGGAAGAGACACGTTAAGATCTTTGCAACTGGGGATATAGCTGGGGAAACCGTATAAGTGGCGAAGTGGCCGATAGTAAAGCAATTTCACACTTGACTGATTGTAACTGCTGATACAGTCATCTATCCTGTTCCTTTTGTGATGCACCAGCAGTCACTAATCCTGATACTCTGCAAACACTAAGCACCATACTCAACCTCTCCCAGTCAGTGTTGAGAGAAAAAGTTCTACTATCCAACCTCACTCAATCTTATAAACAGAGGCTGGTGGTTAACTCAGTCTGAAACCAGACTGAAGCTTTTTCATTCATAACATTTTACATTTACGGCTTTTGGCAGATGCCCTTATCCAGAGCAACTTACATTTATCTCATTTATACAACTGAGCAATTGAGGTTTAAGGGCCTTGCCCAAGGGCCCAACAGTGGTAGCTT
>JANDJT010000032.1:8084772-8096334 GCA_024331685.1 Stegophilus panzeri
ACAAGTACCGTCACGTTTTAAGAATGTTGGTACCGACTTGGTACCGAAGTATCGGTTCTCGTGACATCCCTAGTACTCATACATAGAATATATAAATTGCAGACAAAAAAAATAATAATAGCTTGGAAAAAAGAAATTTATGTTTATAATTTGGGCCATTTTTCACAACGCCATAAAAAATTCACTTGGTACCTCTTTGTCCAGATAGGAGAGTACTGATTCAGTCTCATTCAGGAGGGCCACGCTACACTTCCCCCTGGAAAAACAAGCAGACACAAAGCAGCTTTCAGAATCGGACACGCGCACACACACAGACACGCACGCACGCACACACACACACACACACACGCCAAGCTCTGCACACAGATCTTGGCACAGCAGGGGGAGGAGGAAGTGACATGAGGTGCTAGATTGTAAAAAAAAAAAAAAAAAAGTGTGAATGAAAAGAAAGTGAGAAAAGAGGCAGAATGTGAGGTGAGGTGGTAAAAGGTGACATGGGGGGGATCATCTATGGTAGGAGGACGGAGGTTGAAAAGGATCATGCATTTGTCAAATAGCACAGAAGCAATTACATAAGCTTTCATTCTTCTCCTTACACTGGGTGAATGTGTAATAGGGAGACACGCCAAAACCGGTTCAAAGTGGGAACCCATTTTAAATTAGTAGACCAGGGAGTACAGATAACAGCAGCCATTATGCGATCTGTGATTGGAAGTGGCATACGAGTTAATACTGAATCTGTCATCTCTCTCTCTCAGGTCACTCATATAAAACGCAGGGTGAAGAGAACAAAAGAAATTACAGGTGTGGTTGTACATTAGTCATTAGTGGATGACAAGACCTTTGCATGTCAGACCTGAATGCTATTCCTACAGTTCGCTTTCTCTCACAGCCTGATTTACGTTGTCAGTGATATACAAATGCCTCTAAACTAATCACATTATTACAAATAGGTAATAATATAGAAAAAGCAAGAGCTTGCAAAATAGTTTTTTAATCTGGAGGATCTGGAAACATCTTATACATTGTCAGGTTAGGATTAAGGTTATAGTTAGTATTGACAATTTAACTTATTTTAAATAGACAGTGAAATATTATATAGCCAACAATAGTTACATTTTATTGATGCTGAATAATTAATATCTTGGCATAATAAAACTATACTGATTCCACTGCTGATGTATTTCAGATTTTTCCTAATATTAAGCTGATACCATACCAACCTGATAACAATATCAATAATGTTTATGTGAGACTGAGCATGTATACTCATATGCATAAGATCTTTGTTTTAACAACCACTGCAGAACCATGACACCTTGACTTTACAAACAATACAGTTAAATAAAATAAATAAATGGAGCACAGAATAAAGGGACATTTCCTTTTCTTTTTTGAGAAATAGCAATTTTAGAGCGCAAAGCATGCGTCAGCTAACTTTTAATGAAAATTTAGGTGTAACTTCATGCTGCAAATGAATTTATCACAAGAGTCTCAGAAGGATCAAGTGCTAGACAGTGGGACCCTTCTTTTGCAGATTTTTATCAAGGGTTTCATAATAAAATACATGCAAATATCTCTCAAGTGCCAAACTTAAACAACAACATCACATCCAGTACTTCCTGTCTTCCATAGGCTGGAGAGGCTGGGGCCGTGTCCCTACCCCTTTCTGAAAGAGTATCCCTTGGGCAGTGGTGGCTCAGTGGTTAAAGACTTTGGGTTACTGCTCAGAAGGTCAGGAGTTCAAGCCCCAGCACTGCCAAGCTACTACTGTTGGGCCCTTGGGCAAGGCCCTTAATCCTGAATTGCTCAGATGTATAAATTAATGTAATAAATGTAAGTCGCTCTGGATAAGGGCATCTGCCAAATGCTGTAAATGAAATATAATGTAAATGTGGCCCCTTAAAAATCTCACACATTCAATCTTGACAGGAACTGACTTTTCCAAAAAATAAAAAATAAAATTTACAGTTTAACTAATAGCTGATTCATGCTATTAGTTTCTTAGGGTGGTGTAATATGATAAAACTCTCATGGAGAGGTATAAATTAACAGTTTATATCAGGCTCCTTTTCATCAGACATAGTGATATAATCACATTATTTTATCACTTTTTTTTTTTAAATTACAGATAATTACATTCATAATATTGTAGTATAAGGTAATATAAAGTGTGAGTTTTATACTGGTTGTACTGTAGCTCTTGTTGTAATGGCCAAGTTAATGCTTCCTGTAGGAAACTTTAACCTCCCAACCTTCCAGTAAAGACACAATGTAGGTTATATGAACCACAGCAACTCATTTCGAAAAGAATTTTAAAGCATCCATCGTTCTGTGATTGCTAGAAATATGGATTTAAACATGAGTTAAATTGAAGCGTTTCAGTAAATGAATCACTTGTTACAGCTTGATACAGATGAATAAAAAATGCTTCAGAAACACTTTAAGCGCAGGTTTGTAATTGATCTCACAAGGTTTCGTTTTTCCCACCATCATCATTCTTCTCCACAGCACAGAACAAGGTTACGCCCGTGCCGTCTTCTACACCTTCGTCTCTTTTTTTTGCTTTCCGTTTCCTATAAAGTCTGGCTTAGTTCAAGTGACACTACCCCCCAATGTAAAGACAGACATTTGTGTGAGCGTCCACACATAAAGCCTTGACGTTGTACAAACCTGGCCTATGTTGCAGTAACCACTCTATGCTGACTATGCACATAGTTTCTTGAAGAAAAAATCTGTGTGTGTGCGCGTGTGTGTGTTTACCTGATGTGTGTGGCAGGGAGCGATTCATACTGGCGAGACAGAAAAAGCTCTCTGTGTCGGAGCTGGTGTTTCTGCTTCTCACTAAGCTCTGGCTCTGTAGGCATCTCCTTCTCTTCCTCCAAGTCTTCTGCTCACACACACACACACGCACGCACAGACACAGAGCATTAGAACTAGAAGTGCTGCTGTTACAAAAAGAGACATTCATATAAATTATCAGAAATGCAATGCAGTGAACACGCACACTTTCTCCCTCTCTCTCTCTCTCTCTCTCAAGATCAACCACTGCACTAGAGACTGCAGAAGTCTAACCAAAGCATAATTTAAAACAAAAGCCTGAATAACCAACATTCATGTAAAATAAAAAATTTAAGACAGTGAGTTATGAGAGTTCTAAAACCTCAAAAGTTTCTACCACATTAACAGAAAAGTCAAACAGATGCTCATTCATCAGTTCAAGCTATCTATTTGGCAAGTCAAATGATCTGGAAAATTATTTAGAGTACTAAGAAATTGTTCATTACTGTTGTAATATAAACCATCAGATGGTGAAATGGAAGACAAGACGCTTGCGATGACAGCACTGCATTAGGACATGAATCAAACTGGCTGGCAGAAAAAGCACCACAAACAGTATCGGCACCAGCATTTCAGCCTTGGTCAATTTTACTATTGTTTCAGATGCATTACTGCCAGCACCATTTCTCAACACTGGATGTGAGCTTTTCCAGGATGGACAAACGTAGACCAGTTAACCTTCTCCAATAAGGCTGCACAACATGCACAAAGCTAACATACTGCAATTATTCTACTACACCAGGCAATCTGTGATGTGTCGCTGTTCAAGTCTGGCATAATTTGGACCATGTTTATCACACCAAGTCCATGATTTATCAAAGCACCCACAGAAACTATATCAGGATCCTCCGAGATCAAACAAAGTGCTCACAGAACATTAATACAATGTTTGTTAACATGCTCATGTCCATATGCCATGATTCTTCAATATTAGTATTGCAAGAGCCTTAATGATTAACAAACGATACATCATGCAGCCCTGTGCTCCAGCAAAACATCTTAAGCATTATTGAAGATAGCAAACCCTCAAACTGGCTTGTCGAGATCAATGAGTTTAGCATCTCTAATCCACGCTGGATTAGGAAAGCCCAACATGGCTGTGTGGAATTTGCAACACTCTAAAGATCACAGGACCCCTGCTGACATGCAGGGATATGACACACATCCTGGCTTGTCATCAAAAGGGACACACGGACACGGACACACACACACAGAGGATATGCATGGATGGGTTTTTGTTTTTAGTAAAACATGGCCTCATTAAAACACATTTTCAACCGCCAACATAAAACACCACTCAGTCTGTCACAACCTCACTCACTCGCATGCTTGTCTGCCAGCTGGATGAGGCTCTGTGAGATGTCCCTTCTCCTGTAGAAACACACCACCTTTGCCTCCACATTGCCGCTCGCCGTCTGAAAGCAGTGACAAGCATGATCAATGGCAGCTCACGGTTTCACACTTGAACCACACCTGCTTAATGAAGATAGGGACAGGGGGGGGAAAGCTTGTAAAACCAAACAGTGCAGTGTTGATGATAGCACAAGTTACAGAAACAGACTCTGGGTGTCTATTTGTTAAATTTGTCATGTTGTCGGCTTATTCAGCAAGTTTCACTGAACGAACCATTGGGGCACTCTCAACTCAACATAAGTACAGTAAAAACCGATGCACTTGTCCTTGATTAGGATAGCACTATTTTTAAACCAAAAGCACTTTTGGTCGTTTTTGCAGTCTGACAGCAGTTTGTGGAAAATCAGGTCATTACACAAAGACTGGCGTAGTGTATACCTGGATCTTCACACTTTTGATTTCCCGTGAGAAATCAGCCAGGGAGATCAAACAGCACAGTCACTTCTTGTTTTATTTTATCATTGCACTTGTTCACTTACGAGAAAGACCCCTGTCTTTATGGGAAAGACCCACTGGCACCCTCTTCTATCCACAGGATAATCAGTCCTATCTAACAAAAATAAGATGGATGGTGATATTTAAATTTAAACGCATGCAGGATTGTTCAAGCCAAATAGCAGACTGTACATTTAATCTGCTGGACAAGTGAATTCTTAGTTTCTCAAAAGATTAAAAGTCACATGAAAATTGAATGGACTGACTGGAGTCACCATAGATTTTTTATTATGATAACCGTATATAAATATCTGTGGTAGTAATGTAAGCATATTTTATCAGCCATCCAGTTGGAATTCTGAGCCATTCCTTTACATTTCCTACTAAAAAAACAACAACAAACAAACAAACAAATTACTCCATCCTCACTGTTGCATTTTTAATTTACACTGCGTAATTTATTAAAATAATAATAAATAATATTAGGGTTAAAGAGAGCACTATGTATTTTTTTTCCATGTCATACAAATTGGGCATTGCTGTAATGCCATTTATTGAAATATACTGAGATGAGAAAAAACAAACTGAGAAGAATAATTAGATTGCAGACAACCAGCTACAGATGGCACAGGTGTGCACCACTTTAACCTTTTTCGTTACCACGGGAACAATACGTTTAACACCTGTCACCAAATATTACGTTACGCCCGCATCAGAAACAAACATGAACAGAGATTGGAAGAAACAGATATATTTCTTATCAGGATCTAATATGAAACCTTGCCAATACAATCAGTTTGAATCGAACCATTTTTAAATTGCGTCCTTGCACACACCTAAACACATTAACTCACCAGAGCAAACAAATCTGTCCAGATACTTATGAGGGACTCAGAATTGGATCAGCATTTCTTTGATTCCCATTTAAAAATGGCATGAAGATTGTGGATCACAAAAGAATAAAGGGTAGGAATATATGAGTCATGGAGGTTGTTTGATTTTTGCTGCTTGGCGAGTGTAAAGCAAAACAGGACTTTCTTTGCCTCTCTTTTATAAGCCTGTTCTAATCTATACTACATGTTTTATTCTAACACATCCATAGCTAAATGCATTTAGGTTCCCAGTGCCCATTAGCAAAGGGAACTGAAACTGTTGTGAGCTTCTCTGCAGGAGCCCAGCGTGACTCGATTACTCAAGCACCTGAATCGTTTTTGAAGACTGTTTAAATACTTCATGTTGTTCAATATTATCTATTATTCCCTACCATTGACTACCATTTTAGGCTTCCCCTGTAGTTTCTTTACCACAAACATCCCACAGTGGAGCCTCACACCTCAGAACTGTACCTTGTTCAGCTCCTCTATTCTCCGGATCAGATAAGGGTTGCTTGAAGAATTCTCAAAAAAGACATAATCTGCAACAAGAAACATGGCATTTCATTCTTGTGTGGTTTGCCTATTAATTCAAAAACAAAGAATGATCAAATTAGCTGGTACTTAAGAGGAGAAAGACTGCAAGAAAATGTTGTTATGCAGACTACAACACATTTCCTGTCAAACTCGGGTGACATGCTTAACCATAATAACAAATTGCAAAATTGGATTTTTAAACAAAAATTATTATTGAACGCTAAAAGCCACAAGTTTCACAACAGCATGTTACGATCAAAATTATTGTACCTGACATGCTCAAATAGCACCACTAAACCTTTAAGCCCTATTTCGTTTATCATTTGGAATGGTTGTACAAACAAAGACAAACTTACAAATGTTTTTGGTTTTTTTGCATGTTAACCATGTTACCATCTAAATAATAATTTTACATGATATTAAAATTTATTCAAAAAATAGTTGCTATTAATTTTCCTGTTGTCTTTATACACGATATAGCCAAATGTTCATGGACACTTGACCAATCACACCCATATGCGCTTGGTGAAAATCCCATTCCAGATTTAGTCCCCTATTTGCTGTTAACGTCTACTCCTCTGGGAAGGCTTTCCACTAGATTTTGGAGAGTGGCTGTGGGGATTGGCTCATTCAGCCACAAGAGCAATAGTGAGGTCAGGCACGGATGTTGGCCGAGGAGGTCTGGGATGCAGTCCGTGTTTCAAATCATCCCAAAAGGTGTTCAGTTGGGTTGAGGTCAGGACTCTCTGAGTTCATCCATACCAACCTTGACAAACCGTGTTACCATGGACCTTGGTTTGTGCACATGGGAATTGTCATGCTGGAACAAGTGCAGGCTCCTTTACTTCCAGTGAAGGGAAATGGTAAAGCTACAGCACACAAAGTCATCCTATACAATTGTGTGCTTCCAACTTTGTGGCAACAGTTTGAGGAAGAACCACACAGTTGTGACGGTAAGGCATCCACAAACTTTTGGCCATGCAGTGTAAACATGAGCGAGGATGTCTGAAGAACCTTACTAGACTTTTAACAAATCACATTTCCCCCAATCTGTAAACAAACCAGCAATCTCCTATTGTACAGATATGCAAAACATATCAGATGGTGGTGTACTTAAAGACAAGTCGAGTCTGTCTGGTGTTCACGTCTACAGCTGTGCCACACATCACCACACATATTCTCATCATAACATGCCTGGACTGGACCAGAATATTTACTGATGAGACTCTGCACATCCCTAAAGTAGCCTACATGTGGATTTTAAAGATGTTAACCCAAACTGTTAAGACATAACCAAAAGATGATTCCTGTAGCACTTGACACGGTTGCATGCAGGACTACAAAGACAACGTGTGAATAAAATCCTTTTAATAAATGCATTATTAGTGTACATTTTCAAGGAGCATGCTGTCTGTATGTAAGGAGGTTTAGTGATTAGTGACATCTGTATGTAGGACTGTAAGGGCCCTGGTGTTAAAAAGCCCAGACATACCGGTCTCATTCCGATACACTGGGACAAACCCAAAGCACTGGAACTGTCTAATTGTTTGTAATTTACGTCGTGAAACAGATTAAATCGCAAACATTAACGCAATCAAAGTTAGGCTACTTGTATTCCACAAACATGACGATTGTCTTTGGGTGTTAAATCTTTGCCACGATTTAACGGCGCCATGAAACAATGTCGGATTCACCGGCACGCCACGGCTAATCACTACCAAGGCTGGCTAATTGCATTAAACAATAAGGGGGAGGAAATAGCAAGACGAGGTTTAAGTCGATAAATGAGTTTGTATTGGAGAAATGCAAAGTTATTAACGTTATCCTCGAGGCTGTTTAGGTGGATTTCACTCGCAGTGAATAAAACCGACATGGCTATTCGGTGGTTAATGTTAGCGATAAAACTGAGCTATAAAATGCTAGTTAGCTAGCACGCCGTGAGGACTTCTAACTAATGAAAATATGCAAAATGGTCAACATTACGAAGAAATATATCTGCGTGGAAACCCACATTGTCCATCCCTCGAGGAAAAACCCCTTACATGCTGAAGCGTGGGTTTATGACGAACGCGTTTAATTTGGCCCATTTCTGCGCCTTTAATAGCGTTAGCTAGCTAGATTAGCTGATGATGTGTTTATGATAGCTAGCCACGACTAAAACTAGCATTCTTTTGCTAGTGCGGCTAAAAGGCCTCACAGACATCCCCAAATTAATTTGGAAGAAATTCAATTACTGGTCGATTTCAAGCTCTTCGTTTGCACGTCCGGTGTTTTGAAAAGTTCTTCGCATACTGGTTAAAGTAAGAAATACAACTCAGAAGTCTTTCGGCTATCATTAAATCAGAAATACGGGTTGTAATAGCCTACCTCCGACCCGGTACATGTTGGCCGCCATTTCTGCCCTCCCGGAGTGGTAAAAAAACAAACCATAAACTAAAAAAAGATAATAAATAAGTAAATAAAAAAAATATGTAATAATTATAAGTTATTAAAATGTTGAAGAGTGTTGTAGAAAGGGGATAAAGCACGAAATTAGCTTGAAATTTCTCTCAATCGTTGGGGTTTCTTTTTTTTTTTTTTTTTTTTTTTGGTGGAGAGCCCCTCTCTCTCGACACACTCTCACCGAAACACACACACACACAATACAGTAAATCAAGGGCGAAAGGGAGTAGTGTACAGGGGAAGTGAACAAAGGGAGAGAACAAAACTTTACACAGAATACTGGAGATACAGGTGAAGCTGGTTTTGTCCACTTGGCTGATGTGTGTTTTTCTGTATAATCCTATACATTTCTCAGGTAAGCCTGCCATAAAGGTGAACTTTGTAATTATACAGTTACCCCGGATGCTCTGTCAGCCACTACCCTGTTGAACATCTTTAAAAAAGAGACCACCATAGCACTTTTTACATTTACAGTTGTTTTCATCATCATCTGTCACTTTGTCATTGTGTTTCTGATTACAGCACTCCTTCTGGCTGGATAGTGTTGGTTGGACTGTTTCTCCATATAGCAGAAAATGTCACAGTTTGGAACAAAAAATTAAAAAGTTATTTGGTGATTATTTAAGGCTCAGCTGGATAATTAAGCTTTAGCTTCCAAATAGGGTCCTACTTGGAGGTCTTTCGAGTGATTGACTTCCTACGAGTGTACTATTGCACCTAATAAATTCAGCACCAGGCACACAACCATCATAAAGTCACTGCTATGCTGAGAATGATCCACCACCCAAATAATATCTGGCCACTGTTAGTCCTGTGGTGGAGTCTTTTATATTTAGATTTTACTCATTTGCTGGGTGCTTTTTTTATCCAAGGCAGCTTAAAGTTGAGTCAACTGTACAGTTGTGGGTTTAAGGGTCTTGCCCAAGGGCTCAACAGTGGCACCTTGGCAATGCTCGGATTTGAACTCACAACCTTCTTATTAGTAATCCCAATACTTTAACTACTGAGACACTACTGCACCTTTTCATTGATCATCAGCATAGAGATGAGCTGACAAGATGTCCACAGATGTGTAGGTGTTCCTAATAAACTGGCAACTATGAATAGGGATTTATTTTAATCTCTTTTAACTTAACTTTTTTTTTTTTTTGCTTTTGAATGAATATGAGTGTACTTATATTCAGGAGAAAAGTTCTAAAGGGTTCTTTGGCTAGTTAAGTGTTCTTAGCTCCATAAGGTATCATTTGTTGAAGGATGAAGTATGATTCTACATACATAAAAACCTATAAGAGGTTTCCCCTTAAGGGTTCTACATTTACAGCCCTTTTTCTGAAAGTGTCAGCTCGGTGAGGAACAAATTTTACTAGTTTGTGGCGCACAAAAGGCACACAGTGCTGAATTAGTGCCTACATAGTTACTGAATGAACTCTTCTGTTCATTAATTTCCTGCTGGACTTAGATATATAAACACAGTGTATGTTAATTCAGCCCTTGGCTTTTTTGCCGCTCTAATGAAAAACTACAGAATAATCTTTTGGTAGAACACGACAAACAAGACCAAGCATGTTCAGTGGGATTAAATACGTCACTGCCAGTATTAGAAAAGCACCTGATTGATTTGTCACGCCTGAACTGCTGGAAAGGTCCCTTCCCCCTGGTGCGTAAAATGTGCGTAACGGGAACCGAGAGCCGCTGAAGTGAGAGAGAGAGAGAGAGAGAGAGAGAGAGAGAGAGAGCGCTAGCGCTGGAGTTGGGATGGGAAAGAAAACGCTGAGCACACGAACGGAGCACACATCTACTTCGCCTAAAAATCCCGACACTCCACGCAAAAGCTGTGCAACTCGTCTTTTTTTTCCTGCAACAGTCCTGCCAAAAGTGCATGCAGCATCGCAATGATTCTCCAAAAGATCACGTTTTTACGCGGCTTCTGCTTTTTACCTGAATGAGAAAGGTGAGATCCATCTGTAGCCACGCCGAGATGAAGTTCGGCAAGAATATATGCATCTTAAACGTCGGCGGCACCAAATACGCGTTCACCCGAGAGGTGATTAAGGATTTCCCACTCCGGAGAGTGAGCCGGTTGCACAGCTGCTCGTCGGAGAAGGAGGTGCTGGAGGTGTGCGATGATTACGACCGCGAGCGGAACGAGTTCTTCTTTGATCGCCACTCCGAGGCGTTCGTGTTCATCATGCTGTATGTGCGCTCGGGCAAGCTGCGCTTCGTGCCGAGAATGTGCGAGCTCTCCTTCTACAACGAGATGATCTACTGGGGGCTGGAGAGCTCGCACCTGGAGTTCTGCTGCCAGCGGCGCCTGGAGGACCGCATGTCCGACACGTACACGTACTTCTCGGAGGAGGACGGGAGAGCCGAGGAGGAGTCGCGAGTGGGTGACGAAGAGTCCGATATAAGGGGATCGTGCTCGGAGCGCGCAAACCCGGGCTGGCTCGAGCGCATGCGGAGGACCTTCGAGGAGCCCGCGTCTTCCGTGGCCGCGCAGATCCTCGCCTCGGTCTCCGTGATTTTTGTCATCATTTCCATGGTCATCCTGTGTGCCAGCACCCTGCCCGACTGGGACACAGCCAAAAACAACACAGTAGAGGAGCACAGGTAAAACAAAGGGCGCCGACTCGGGGCGAAAGTGAAGTGAAGTGAAATGAAATGACGTGAAGTGTGCAGTAGTGGTAAAAGTGCAAATCCTTATCAAGAGCAGTACTGAAGGAAAGCTTTCTCTCTGTTACACACACGCGTACTGGTCTTGTGAGATATTTCTTAATGTCTTGTCTCTGTGTACATGTTTGTGCCCAAACTGTGACATTTTTTGTTTTACGGTCACATTTTCATTTCATTTGTCTTTTTTAAGCAGTATAAAACACCTTTTCCACATGTTACCATTATGTTAAATTATGTTATGTATAGGCTACAGTACATTACTGCATATTGCTCGATCATAGACTATGGCATATTACAATAATCCATAAATATAGGCCTAACACACACACACACACACACACACACATCACAT
>JANDJT010000032.1:8107303-8125789 GCA_024331685.1 Stegophilus panzeri
GCTTACCTTGGATGTGTAGGCGGAAGCACAAGATGTTTCCAGCGCGGTTCTTCGCTCCAGCAGCTGGGCCTGCTTGTGGAGTAGGTTGCGGATCTGTTTCTCCACATCCTCCAGTTCCAGCAGCACCATGTGCAGCTCGAGCGAGTTCTCATCTGCATTCAAAAGCGGAGAAACAACTGACATATTTGCTTTAAAAAAACAGCGGTAAATGAGATAAATGGTAAATGTAAACGAGGTTAGCAGTAAGGTGATGCTGGCGGGCTACAAGCTAGTCGCGGATGTTTGTAAGAACCAATAAAACTTAGCGACCGCGCAACGTTACGATTGTTTTATCTAAAGTAATATCAGTGATATTTGTAAATGTTGTAAAGGTAAAAAAATAAAAATAACGTAAGGTAAAAAAAAAGTATAATTTTAAAGTATAGAGATTAGAAGAAAATAGCGTCAGCTCGAGGGACACTGTGTAGGGATGTACAGAGCCGACTTTTTACATTTGTGATATAGTATTGATCTCAGAGCTCTTACGTGATGCTGATTTGATCCTGACATGCTCAGTGTAACCCAGCTGACTTTTTGCATCAGGACATAAATTGTGTCCTGCGTTCTTGTGTCAGTCACACCACAAATGTGTCAATTTGATGCAGTTAGGCCAGTATTGACCCTAATACTGACACTCTCTATGGGATTACTACTTCCACTCCTGCTGGAGATAATTGAAACGTTTCAGCAGAAACCAGGTTTTTACAATTAATAGCAAAATATGAATTATATTACACAAATCTGTGTCTCATATAATAACTATTTGCGACCATACCACTCTTACAAAGCCTGATCTCGTCTGATCTGGGAAGCAAAGTAGAGTTGGGCCTGGTTAGTACTTGGATGGGAGACTGACTGGGAGGTGCTGTAAGCTCTGGGCAATGGCGGCTTAGCGGTTAAGGCTCTGGGTTACAGATCGGAAGGTCGGGGTCGCTGCCAAGCTGCCACTGTTGGGACCCTTAACCCTCTCTGCTCCAGGAGCACCATATCATGACTGACCCTGTGCTCTGACCCCAACTTCCTGGCATTCTGGGGTATGCGGGAAAAAAAAGAATTTCACTGTGCTGTAATGTATATGTGAACAACAAAGACTCATTACCATTACTTGTTTGGCTAAGCACCGGTCCAGTCGCCTGTTACTGGATACTTTAAACCACTCTATTTATACATAAGTCTGTAATGATGTTTGGGTTTTTGTTATGGATTATATGTCAGAAAGAACATAGGATTTTTAACAAATTATGTAATGAAAGGCCTAATCATGTATTAGACTAGTGATATTTCCAGCCTTATTCTTATATACACATCATTCAGTTGTGTTAAGGCTACATTTTGTGTTTTTGTCTGCAACCTTTTCCACAGTCTCTAATAACAGGTCTCAAGAGTCTAGATTTATCGTAAATGCATGATGCAGTGCAGTGATGATCAGACTTTAAATTACCCCCAAAAGACCAAATTAAATTAAGCTTGGACATCTGTTTGCCAGAGCATTTACAAACACCATCTAGTTGAGTGGTTTTGACAGCAATAACACAACTGACTTAAACTGAATGTAATCTGATTCCAGGGTTTAAGGTCAAATGTACTCTCTGAAGCCTCTACACTGATCTTTGCTACCCCAACCAAAGTGATTTCTGAGTCTGGACCTTCTCTAGAGTACATGGGTACCAACAGGGTTCCAGACCTCCAGAGGATATTTCAGGTATGCACATTAAGGAAATGTTAGAATATTACTGGAGTGATGTATGTTCTGTAAATGCTGGGGTTATTCTCTGTCTTTCAGTCTTCAGATGGTGTGCCGGTGCACCTTAAGCGTGGTGTTCCTGACCGGCTGCTGTACAGGACCACCATGGCTTTGACTGTTGGAGGTGCTCTGTACTGTTTGGTGGCTCTTTACATAGCTGCACAGCCTAAGAATAAGTAAAGGCTACCCAGCATGTTTGCATGTCCTCACATTGGCATTTGGGAACTTTAAAAGAGACTGTAATGTGTTCCTGGATATATTTATCATCATGTGACAAATGGCAGTTATGTGTGAGGATTATAGGGAGGACTCTATTTCTGACCTCATTTACATTGAGTTATCCTGCTCTACTGGTCAGTGCTCTGGTTAATACAAATGTTTAGCTTCTCTAGCAGCTAAGTGTGTTGATGAATAACGGGAAATTTTTTAGTATTCTTTTACACACATTTGAAAGTGAAAGGACTTCCTGTAGTGGAGGATGTGAAGGTTTCTCTGCATTTAAATTCCATTCACACACAGTGGTCACGTACAGCCCAGACTAATTTTAAGTTGGGGTTACATGGAGGTGTCAGTGATTGAGTCTGTATTGAGAATGAGAATTTCAGAAATATCTGAAAGATGAAAAAAGGGTTGGAAACTCCAGTGTATCTCGCAGCTCTGTTGATTGCTGCTGCATTTTAATGCAACCGGTCTCACCTGTGTGAATCAGTTCAATATAAATAGGATTGTATGTGCAGCAAATTCAAGAGAGGTGAGTCGGGTATAGCAAAGCACTTTCTAGTGAACTGAAATAATGTTCATGTTGGCGTAAGATGCCTTTCAATAATAATGTTCTTGTTAACTGAAAATGTTCTTGTTATTTTAAATAATGAGAAATACATTATATTATAGATGAGAAATGAGAAATAAATAATGAGAAATACAAATATTATAGATGAATATTTGTGCATTTCTATTCTTTATTCTTATAAACTTTATTATGGATCACTGAAAATGATCTATTGGGTTTTTTTTTCCCCTTGAGCCTCCAAATGTGTCACTCCACTCGTTCACATGGCAACAAGAGTTTGAAACACAGTTGTAAAAGTATTCAGTGACAAACAAAAGACTTTTGAATGTGCCTCAACTTTTTTTTTTGTTTGTTTTGTTTTTTTGTTTTTTTGTGTCACCAAAGCGATCAGGAACTTTGTATATACTACTCATGACAACACGGGTGCATTGTTCCTCTGGATCTTATTTTCATAAATTTCTTTGCAGTCAGTGGGAATAATACATGATGAAGCCGACAGCTTGCGTGACTGTTGGTTAAAGTTTGATAGGCTGTCACAATACAAAGCAGTGCAAGGCAGTCTATGACAATGAGACACGATAATTCATTTGCTATGGCTTGACGTCTGTGGTAATGAAAGACCATTTATTCCCAGCCCTAGACAGAGTCATCAGCAGCTCAAATGATCCATCACACTAGACTTAAAAGCTCCATTCCAAACCACAAATTGTATGCAGATACACACAAAGAAAGCATGACAAAGACTGAACTGGTGTAGTGATTCAATCAGACTACATCCAGAACAGGCACGTGGATGGCTAAATGTGAATCAATAAACACTTTCGAGGTCGCAGTAATGAGCTGGAGCTGAAGACTTTTATTCCTTGCCGATCGATGGTAATCTTCCTCGGTTTGAGATTGAGATGTAAGAGAAATCTTGTAACTATGGAAACATAAGGACTCTTTCCTGGTGCATCCTGATTTCCCAGAAATGTATTAATTTTAATTCAATGAATGACTTTGCCAGTGATATTGATTTTACATCAAAGTCAATTTGTCAGCAGGCGCAACTGGTAAAGAGTGTAGTAGGTTAGGAGTGAGAAGGAAATTTGTTTGAAATGCAGACATCTCACTCTATCCCTGTTTATCTCTTTCTCTCCTACCTGTCTATTGTGGATATCTATTATCTATTGTGGATAAACATTATGTGCAAAAAAATATTCCCAAATGCCCCTCTCACCTAATTTATAGTTTGCACACCACACTGACCTGTGATTCCTCATCCAAAACAAAAAAAAAAAACAAAAAAACAAGAATGAGCCAGCGGGTGAGGAAAGAGCAGACATTGCGGGGGTGCAAGGAGCTGGAGTCGGATTGGTGTGAGACCCCCCAGCCTGTGGATCTGACTGGTGGAAGGAGAGCCATTGCTCTTCTCCATCTGCAGCCCTGCTGCTCTCTTGGCTCAGACAATCTTGTTCTCACACTGCTCTGAGGAATATGTGCTTGCGTGTGTTTTCCAGAACAATTTCTCATCTAATTTCCCCCATTCTCTCAAGTTATTCCTGGACATTTCCAAATGTAGTAACTTCCAGAACAGGGATACTGAATCAGGTAGGGTTTTTTTTTAAAGGATACACTGTCAGTGTAAATGGTAAAGCTCAGGGAGGTTTGTCTTCCTGAAGACGTGTCACTGGCTTAAAAACATTGAATTGATTTTTTTATGCAATGAAATAAATTAATCATTATCACCACAAAATAAGGAACTGATAAATAGCATCACTTCATGTCATGACGTACCCAATACAGTGTACAATCACACACAATGAGTTTTGATTGTGATTGTTTAATGTTTCATCTATCAGGCTCCTTTCATAACAATGTACATCATTTATCTGTATCTGTTTTGTGTACATAATGCCTTCAACGTGATGTACTGTCTTTCTCATGGGCTGAACCCATGGGTAGTGAAAAAGAATGATTATTTAAGAGATTGTTTCATTTCATTTTTAATTATTTCAAAATATTTGTTGTAATCATGTATGCTGTTCACGATTAACCATTTAAAAAAAATATATATATATCTTTTAATGATTAATTTAAAAGAGTTCAGAGTCCTGTTTTCTTTGGCATTAGAACAGTTACATCTGTGTCAATTAGGCATTATCTTTCAGTTATCGATTTGTGAACTGTAAAATGTACAACACAATTTACAAATAAAGAAAATGCATAATAAAATATAGTTTTATGAAAACGCATAATAAAATATAGTTCAGTCAAGGCTAAAATTATTGCCAAGTATGGACAAAAATGTATTGATTCATCTTCAGTAATTGCTATATACTGGTTGGGATTATCCGGATTATCCGGAACCATCTGGAACTTTTCACAGGAATACTGGGTGTGAAGTGGGAATGCACCCAGGATGCATAGCAGGCAGGCTAATGGAATATATGTGACGGCATTACGTAATCAGGATAGAAAAAAACTGGTAAATGTAATCTGTTACAGTTACATCAAAAAACAAAGTAATCAGATTACAGGCACATTTTGTAAAAATGGGAATAATATGCAGGATTAATTTTTTTTTTTTTTCATTTAAAAATCTCATTTTTGTTGAGATCGCCACTGGCGACAATATAAATTTACGCATGATGATTTAAAAATGAAAAAGTAATGTCTTTTTAATTGTGTTTCTGTGAGGAGTAGCCTGGCACATAATTTGTTGTGTTGACATAATAAAATGAGACGCTGCACATAAAAGTTTCAGTTGGGGAAAAAAACAGTTTCACAATTCAGTTCAGAGTTCAAATTCATCCAGAGAGCCAAAATATGCATGGGGAAAGCGAGGATCAGTTTCAGAAAGACATCAAAATGAAAAAATATCAGACTTTTAAGCAATCCTAATCTCTGTCGAGCACCAATGCTGATGGCACACCTGCTAATAAAAAAGCAGGCTCCAGTTGTGCCAGCATGAGAAAGAGAGAAAACGATAGAGACACCGAGGATCATCTTCCCATGTCAATCAATGAACACTCAAGTAAAAGTGCAGAAAGGCATTTTAAGACTTCTTGGATTCAAGAATTTGCATGGCTCAGGTATGATCATCACACAGAAAATGTTCTGTGACTTTTGTTCCAAAGCAGGCAGAGAAATAACAGGGAAAACGGATTTCATAACATGGTCTTTCTTGAAATGGTTCTGTTCGAACCATTTAAAAGAAGATACTGTGAGAAAACAGGGCGATAGTCAAAAGCATAAAAAAGCTCATGACTGTAATTGCAGCGTGCGCCACAAAAACACTGTTAGTCCAAGCAGTGTCTTGTGCATGTGAACTACATGACCAGACCGAATGGAAGGAGCTAAAAATAAAATTCAACACCGCCTATATGATTGCATGTGAAGAGCTGCCTTTCACCAAATTTATCTCTCAGATATTTCTAATGAAGAAAAATGGACTGGATGTGTGCAAGACGTATGACAATGACAGCATGTGCTTTAAGCAGAATGCATCTAGTTGAGATACTGCTTGTCCTACCAATTTTGGCTACTCAGTGTGAATGTGGCTTTTCAGTTCAAAACAGGATAAAATCAAAAGTATGCAGTTCAAACTTGGAAGACTTGATGAGGATCAACACAGAGGGCCCATCACTTGAACAGCTTGATCCTGAACCATGTGTCAAATGCTGGCTTTCTGCAAAACAGGAGGAGGCCAAACTGCACTCAATGGCCAAGTGAAGCTGATATAATTACGGTCAGTGACACTGGGTCAGATTCTGTGGAAAGAACAAGTCTTTGTTACTGTATATAGTTCTCAAATTGGAAAGGACGTTCAGTTCCCACTTTAAGTGAACTTGGATAAAAATGCTGACGCTGTAAAAGGAGGCCAGATGTGCACACATGACAGGATGACTGAAAGTAAGTGTTAATTTTTATGTGGCACTTAAAAAAAAAATCATTTGGCGCCAATGGCTCCTTAATAGATTTTTTTTCTGGAGCCATGCATTTGACATAACACAATATAGACAGTATGATTATGGTTCTGCTTCTCTCTTGCCAGTTGTGACTCACATGAGCAACAAATTGATTTATTTTATTAAAACAACTCCAAACATTGAGCATGTTTTAAGCTTAAAATAAGCTGTAAATAAAAGTATTTTAGATCATATTGCTTTTCTCTTGACTTTATTTACATATGTGGCCTTGAAGTAATCCAAAAGTAATCAGATTACATTACATTCATATTGTGATACTTGGATTATGTTACTGATGACTTGTTTTATGAAGTCATTTGTAACTGTAACGGAATACATTTTTAAAGTAACCCTCCCAACCCTGATCGCAGAGCACCATGCACGCATACTTTTATAACTAGGGTTAATTTAGAGTCACCAATTCAATCATGTTTTTGGGAGGTGTGAGGAAACCCACACGGTCATGGTGAGAACATGTGAAACTCCACACAGACAGTAACAGAAGCTCAAGGTCAAACTCGAGGACCCTGGAGCTGTGAGGCAGCAATGCTACCCATGAAAAACAATGTTTGTGCAAAATAACAATTACACACACACACACACACACACACACATACTGCAAAAACTGATATCTTACCAAGTGAAAATATTTTGAATATCACATTCAACACATTCAATATCAAATTGATCTAGTATTTCCTGTTATAAGATGACCATAAACCAAATATAAGATTATTAAACCTATTTGAGACATTTTTACTCAGTTTAAGCTTTATATTTTCCTTTTCTATTGGCAGATAATTTAGCTTCTTTCTAGAAATAAATCCTTAAAATGAGCAAACTTATCTGCCAATAAAACTATTTCAAGCTTGAAGTTAGTAAAAAAAAAAAAAAAAGTCTATAAATAGGCATAATAATTTATTTTTGGTTTATGGCAATCTTATAATAGGAAATACAAAATAAATCTGACTACTGTATACTGTAAGATATTTTCACTTGCTAATATGTCATTTTTTGCAGTGCGTAAGCAGTTAAACAAAGCACAATCAGGAGCGTAATATGTTTAAAAAGGTTTGAAATTTTTTGCCAGAAAGAGTATCAATGTACATAGTGATATTGAGGAAGGCACAGAAGAACACAAAGTTGCATGAAAGAAGCTTCTCATTACATTTACATTTACATTACATTTATGGCATTTGGCAGACACCCTCACCCAGAGCAACTTACATTTATCTCATCTTATACAACTGAGCAATTGAGGGTTAAGGGCCTTGCCCAAGGGCCCAACAGTGGTAGCTTGGCATTGCTGGGGCTTGAACTCCTGATCAGTAACCCAGAGCCTTTAACCACTGAGCCATGTTCTCCTGTAAACAAATCACTAAATGCAGCATCTGAACTTTATCAGTCATCATTCTAACTATAAGTTTGTATAAGAATCGTGCCATGGTCAGATGAGAACTTTTGGCCATGCACACCATTGGCATGTTTGGAAAAAAAAAAGTGGGATTGCATTCAAAGGGAAGCACCCCATATGAATTATCCAAATTAAACATCTAAATCAGTATGACTGCAGGACACCAAATAAATGGCCATGCCAATATCTGGATTTAAATGATGGAAACAGCTTGGTCTGAAACCTGGAGCGGTCCAGGTGCACAAACCTATTTGACGTCATCTCGATCGTCTCGATCATTGTTAGACATTCCAGGAAGAGACTCAGTGCTGTAGTTCTCTCCAGGAAGAGACGTCACGACATATTGTTTGTAAGGTCTGCAATCATTCTGAAAACACTGTTTATCCAAAGATTTTTTCTTGCTGAAAAGACTTTGTACACTCACCCATCAATAGCAACTTCTCATCATCTAGAGTTATACAAACTAAATGACAGGTTTGAGGCTCCGTGTGCATTTTCTCTCACTAGCTGCCTCCCACTGCTGAAAAATTCACCAGAGACCACGCAGAATCCCCACTGAGATAATACTTTTATAATCACAAATGGTTCCTTTTTCTCCTTTAGATATTTGTCATTTAGAAGAATCCATACATTCAGAAAATACAAAATGTTCTGTGGAAGGAATAAAACACTATGGCAGATGCTGTTATAGGAAAAGAACCACCAACAGGGTGTGGATTATTTGTGTGATTTTTAGAAAACAGCATGTCCCAAAGTTGTTCATTTCTTGTATACGATAGCGATTTGCCAGTGCTAACAATTTAAATTTATTAAAGAATGATGTGTTGTGCATTTTATCCATTGATAGTTATTTTAATGTGGAACATCCATGAAACGAGTGGTAATTTTGAAAACGTGGAAGCCTCTCTGAATATTGTGGAGTTTGCTGAATTTTGCATTAATTTCTGCAATTGCAAAATCGCAAAATCCTGGAGGCATTGTGTTATAGTAGCTATACAGTCATGTGAAAAAATAAGTACACCCCATGGAAATTGTTTTTTTTGTTGTTGTTTTGGGTTTTTTTTACACATTTGGACAAGCAAACGTTTGATCTTCTTTGAAACAGTGAATATAAAGGTGAGACACACATAAAACTGATGTTTTGTAACAATTTTCACAATTTAAATGAACAAAAAACAGATCAGTCATATGGAAAAAGTAAGTACACCCTTATATTTATCACACCTTCAAATCCTTAAAATTAGAATCAGGTGTTGAAGATTGGGTGACAGTGACTAGAACCTGCTCAGGGAGTGCAGGTGGAACCTCTTATTTAAACCCCTCTCATATCTAGTGTCTGGTGTTGCCTTTGTTATTGAGGTGTGTGGTTTCATCATACCAAAATCTAAAGAGTTGTGTAAGGCCTTCAGAAAAAAAGGCTGTGGATGCCTATGAGTCTGGCAAGGGATTTAAAAAGATCTCCAAATTATTTGAAATGTGTGATTCCATCTGTAAGGAAAATAATCTACAAATGGTACAGATTTCAAACAACTGCCCATTTGTCCAGGACTGGCCATCCCAGCAAATTCAGCCCAAGAGCAGACCATCTGATGCAAAAAGAAGTCTCCAAGAACCCCAAAATTTCATCACAGGATCCAGCAACTGGTCAGAGACTGGTGGACAATTATGCAAAACACCTACAAGAAGTTAATTCTGCTAAAGGGAGCAATTCTAGCATCTGAGGCCAAGGGTGTACTTACTTTTTCCACAGAAAAATATCACATCTATTATATTTCTGTTGAATAAATGATTGAAAACGTAATTTTCCTTGTGTCTTTTATATATAAATATATATATATATATATCAAAGTATATCAACTTTATTAATACACACTGTTTCAAAGATGATCAAATGTTTGCTTGTCCAAATATGTCAAAAACACCAACAATTTTCATGAGGTGTACTTATTTCCTCACATTAACGTATATAGCCATTCCCTCATCAGCCTTTTGAGTTAATAAGATAATAAGACAAAAAAATAAAGTACAACACTCTCTTTCCTGAAGACTTTCCTGACAATGTAAAGGAACAGCTTTATTACTCCATCCAAAAAACCTAAATAAATGTCTCCTCAAAGAAAAATTCAACATAACACACACACACACACACACACACACACACACACACACACACACACACACACACACAGCTTGTTTAAAATCAGTTTACATATATCATATGTTTATGTATAGCCTCTGCCATACAAGTCCTTTTGTATGTTGTTAATATAGAACATATAGAGCAATAAAATATTTGAATGAGCGCATTGATGTAAATTTATATAAATTTAAATTTGCCTTGCAGCTGGAAATACTATAAGCGCTGACAGTAATTAACCAACACCTTTCCCATCAGATTTGAGAAGTCAGCAGCCCTGTCATAAGCCAATTTAAATTCTCAGTTCTATGCTTATTTTAGGAAGAGATTAAATCTCTGAGATTTTTCCAGTGACATGCCTTTTGTCAGAGCCTCACTCAAAAATTCACACCTTTTCTAGCTCATAACAAGTACTCTGTGTTGACTTTACACAGATATGCTGCTTTAAAAATGAAATTTTCAAAAGTTGGTTCAAGTTATTCAAGGTCAAATTCATAAGTAGTGAACATGAAACTTCATAAAGCCCTTAATTTACAGTGTATGGTTGAGTAATAGTTTTGAGAAAGGACCCATCCTTATTTCCTTAATTCACTCTTTAGCAGAAATATTAGCATGGCATTAGCACTGATCGTTGTTCAGGAATAGCCTTCATTAGCTTGTTTCCACACAGTGGGGTAGCAGGAGGGAGCAGCACAGCATTTGTACTGGCTTAAAGCCATGCCAACCGTTCCACAGGCAGACACCCACCATTATAGACACAGCAAGCCAAGTCTGTTCTCCAACCGGTCTCCGTGGGACATTATATGCCAGATTGTAACCTGTAGAGTGTAACTGGGGATAAAATCACTGCTCCAGGACCAGTGAGGCTGGCAGAGAGCTTTTGAGTGGTTTCAAATCGACAGCCTCTCAGGATTGACACGGCTCTGTGAAACTGACATGAGTGAGGGGGAACCATCTGCCTCTGCTAGAACAGTGCCAGATCAGAGCGTGTACTGCAGGAAAATTCACAAAGTCAGGATTGCCCTTTTACTACTTAACATTTCAGAGACATCCACTGCATCCAAAGTCTGAAGTTTTACTTCAAAGGCAATGTGAGAAAGTGGGAGCTTTGGCTTTAGGGTGGAGTTTAAATGATGTTCTCACATATAAGATGAAATTATAGCACATTTTCTATAGATTCAAGTTTTCTTTTTATTGTAAAAGAGGTTTTAAGTATAGTCTTCAATTCTAATTATTGGAGTCTAAATGTCTGTACTGGTCATTAACATACATGGGTCATTATTAAACCCTCTTCTGAATGTTTGTAATTTTTCTTGACTCAGCATAAAAGATGCTGAAACTTTGGTCTGCGCTTTTCGCTATATTTTCTATTTTTCTAACATGTCAGGAATCGCACAGGCTTGGAATATAAATGTAGAGTTGAATTGTTTGAGCATAGGCAAGGCAAACAAACCAAAAGGGCAAAGCAGTAATAATCAGGCAAACATCCATAAATAGGCAAAACTAGTTAGAGACAGGATCAAATATAAAAGCAGATCGAAAGTCAAACTGAAATATCTAGACACAGAACAACAGGCTTTATTAACATTAGCTGCAAAATGCATTGTGAGTTTGCTAGCTGAGGATCCTGGGTAGTAGAGTTTGTAGTTTCAGTGGCGACAGATATTATTATCAACTCTAAAATGATTGATACCTTTCATAAAAATCAGCACAAATTAATATATAAATTTAAAAAATATATGTAATTAGTGACATTTTGAGCTTTATAAATGTTGACCCTCTATTTATGGCAATATTTATTTTTCCATACATAAAATGTTTCATACAATTTTTCTGTACATGAATTGAATTAACTGTTTATCTTAAATTGCATAGTCCGTGGACAGTTCCCACATATGCACGCTATATGTAATCCGATCTGTGTTTCTTCACAGAACCATTTTATTTGCACCCTGATAATCTATGACTTCAACACACATGTGCAGAACAAACACAGAGATGATAGTGAATGTAAATAGAATGGTTTGTGTGACTATTATTCTTATATTTAACTGACTATTTAAGAAATTATCCAGCTAGTTTGCTTGGACAGAAAGTTCATTTGGATTCAAAGCCTCAATTGTTTTACTCCATTCCAACTTTTTGGTGTATACATGAATGTTACTTTTATCCTGATAGAGTTAGCAGTGAGATTATTACTGGATAATTAGGATGCATGTAAACATAGCTGCTGTGACGTAAAAGCCCTGTGACGTGCAGCACTCCAGCAGTGAAGGAGCAAACATTAACACAGAAAGGTGAGGAAGACCAATTTACACTGCATGAATTTGGGAGGGTCACTATTTTTATGCATATACCCACAGCTCTAGCACAGCTATGGTAGCTCTAAAATAAGAACTACTCAGATAGTATGCATAGAAGAAAAGGTCATGATAAGAAAAGGGTGCTTGTAATGGTACTTGATAAGACTGAGCACTAAAAGTCTAAGTAGAAACTCACAAACAAGTAGTGTAGTCTAGTCTAGACTACTAGTGTAGTCTACATGTACAGTGCTGTAAAAATGTATTTGCCCCAATCCTGATTTCTTCTGTTTTTGTGTATATCTCATATTAAATAGTTTTATATTGTCAAACAAAATACAACATAAAACAAAGGCAACCTGATTAAACACACAGTACAGTTTTTATTTATTTATTCTTGTACTGAAGCAAAAAAAAAAAAAGTTATCCAACACCTATCACCAATGCAAAAAACTAATTGCACCCTTAAACTTAATATCTGGTTGTGCCACCTTTAGCAGCAATAACTGCAAACAAACTCTTCTGATAACTGGAGGTCAGTCTTTCACTTACTTCTAGGACTAGGACTTACTTCTATGCTTTGGATCATTGTCTTGCTGCATAATCCAGTTTCAACTTACAGACTGAAGACCAGACATTCTTCTTTAGGATTTTCTGGTAGAGATCAGAACTCATCTTTCCCTCAGTTACTGCAAGTTGCCCAGGCCCTGAAGCAGCAAAGCATCCCCACACCATCACACTTCCACCACCATGCTTGACCGTAGGTATGATGTTCTTTTTTTTTGTGGAATTCTGTGTTTGGTTTACGCCAGATATAACGGGACCCCTGTCTTCCAAACAATTCCCCTCTTGACTCATCAATCCACAGAACATTCTTCCAAACAGTTTGAGGCTCTCGCAAAGCCTGTAGGTCCTTTGATGTTGTCTTTGGCTCTTTTGTGACTCGCTGGATGAATTTGGAGATAATGGCTCTCACTGTGGTCCTTTGGAGTCCCAGAGCCTTTGAAATAACTTTGTAACCTTTCTTCATCATTTCTGGAATTTCTTTCAACTTTGGTATAGTGTGTTACTGGGTAAGACCTTTTAACCAACTTCATGCCGTTGAAAAAGTTTATTATTTAAACTTAAAAGTATTTAAGTGTTGATTTGATTTAATGTGGTTTGCTGTTATCAGGCCTAGTCCAGCTGAACCCCATTATGGATGCAGTTTTATAGATTTGGGGAATTAGTAACTATGGGGGCAAATACATTTTCACACAGGCCCAGTTGGTATTGGATAACTTTTTTGCTTCAATAAATAACATTATCATTTAAAAACTGTATTTTGTGTTTACTCAGGTTGCCTTTGTTTTATCTTAGATTTTGACTTATTTCTGAAACAATTTAGTATGAGATATACAAAAACAGAAGAAATCAGGATGGGAGCAAAATACTTACTTACAGCACTGTATCTGTAAGTGGAAAAAGTATGTGAACCTTTGCTTTCAGTGTGTGACCCTGTTATGCAGCAGTAACTGCAACTAAACGTTTCTGGTAACTGTTGATCAGTCCTGCACATTGGCTTGGAGGAATTTTAGCCCGTTCCTCTGTACACAACAGCTTCAACTCTGGGATGTTGGTGAATTTCCTCAGATGAACTGCTTACTTCAGGTCTTTCCACAACACTTCTATTGGATTAAGGTCAGAACTTTGACTTGGCCATTCCAAAACATTAACTTTATTCTTCTTTAACTTTAACCATTCTATGGTAGAACAACTTGTGTGCTTAGGGTCATTGTCTTGCTGCATGACCCACTTTCCCTTGAGATTCATGGACAGATGTCCTGACATTTTCCTTTAGAAAGCACTGGTATAATTCAGAATTCAATGTTCCAGCAATGATGAGCTGTCCTGGCCCAGATGCAGCAAAACAGGCCCAAATCATGATACTACCACCACCATGTTTCACAGATGGGATAACGTTGTTATGCTGGAATGCAGTGTTTTCTTTTTTCCAAACATAATGCTTCTCATTTAAACCAAAAAGTTCTATTCTGGTCTCATCCATCCACAAAACATTTTTCCAATAGCCTTCTGGTTTGTCCATCAGATCTTTAGCAAATGCAGACAGGCAGCAAAGTTCTTTTTGGAGACCAGTGGTTTTCTCCTTGCAACCCTTCCATGTACAACATTGTTCATCAGTGTTCTCCTGATGGTGGACTCATTATCATTAACATTAGTCACTGTGAGAGAGGCCTTTAGTTGCTTAGAAGTTACCCTGGTTCATTTGTGACCTTGCGGACTATTACACGTCTTGCTCATGGACTGATCTTTGTTGGTCAGCCACTCCTGGGGAGGAGAACGGTGGTCTTGCATTTCCTCCATTTGTACACAATCTATCTGACTGTGGATTGGTGGAGTCCAAATGCCTTAAATATTGTTTTGTAAAAATTTTTAAAGAGTATCAACAACTCTTTTTCTGAGGTCCTCAGAAATTTCATTAATTTGTGCCATGATACACTTCCACAAACATGTGTTATGAAGATCAGACTCTGATAGATCCCTGTTCTTTAAATAAAATAGGGCGCTCACTCACACCTGATTGTCATCCCATTGATTGCAAACACCTGACTCTAATTTGCCCTTCAAATTAACTCTTAATCCTAGAGGTTCACATACTTTTGACACTCACAGATATGTAATATTGGATCATTTTCCTCAATAAATAAATGACCAAGTATAATATTTTTGCCTCATTTGTTTAATTGGGTTCTCTTTATCTACTTTGAGGATTTGTGTGAAAATCTGATGATGTTTTAGGTCATATTAATACAGAAATATTGAAAATTCTAAGCACCATTGTAACTTGCAGTGAAATGGAAAAGTATTACATAAGACTTTCTTGTCACTGTGTGGAAAAAAGGGTGAGTATCTGTCTGCATGTGTCATTTCAAGATGTCTAGTTGCCCTGCATAGTCCACAAAAAAGCCTTGAGGTCTGCCTTTGCCCCAGCAGGATATTATTTAATAAGGGTCAGTAAGTGGGTAATGTGTTCATGTCCAGCAGACTCATGGGAATTTAGTTCCAGGAAATTGCCAGGTTGGTGCCACAGAGGAGGACAGCTGGAGTGCATGGCCTTTTTTTTTCTTTCTTCATCTTTTTTTTTTTTTTTTTTTTTTTAATATAAAGGACCACACAGAGGATCTGTCTTGAAGTGGTTGATGTTTTTTTGTTTTTTTTTATTTCCAGTAGTTGTCTTGGCCAGAGACGAGATGAAAGCAAGTGTCTCTTAATGATACATAAACAGATGTACTATTCCATCATATCACGTGGGATTGAAAATTGATACACCATCATACAAATCCAGAGATGCATTGTCAACATGTAGTGCCCCTTCATTCATCGTATGTGTTTATGAACAGCAGAAACAACACTGCAATCAAATAACTGAGCTATTTACATGCAGGTGAATCACTGCGTTAAAGTGCTTTATTGGCTAATGACTATGCATTTGTCTTTAACTAAAGGAGAACAAAGAATCCCACCTCTCCAGAGTGTTATTGATCATGTGCTGCATCTATCTCTATTCTATGCGTGGTTTTCTTCAAAAAGTGCAGTTTACCACTTACACTTCTCCTTGCGCATAGTGAACATCTGAGGGACTTTGCAGGCTTTTCTAACTTAATATTTCATAGGACATCAAATTTGGAATTACATCACGCTGCTCATGCCCCACTAAACTTTCATTATTTCATATAACTCACTCAGAGGTGTAGGTGCTCTGATGACAGCAATACAGCGCCATCCATATGTCTGTTCAATAACTCACTCGGTACAGATGGGATTTTCCAAAAGTGTGATTTCAAGGATGTTTCTTCACCACACAGATGATGAAAGCTCAGATGGGAGCATTTTTGAGCTCCATGTTTTCTAAATTACTCTCACCTTGGAGGCTGTTTCAGCTTATTCCATGCAATCTTGCTGTATCCATTATTACTTTTTTTGAACCTAACATCCTTCTACTCTGGTCTGCCACACGTTCTTGTTTTTTCTGTGAAACAGAACAATGCTACGGTACCTCTCTAAATGCTCTAGTTGTAAATAACAGTACTCAGTGAGATTATACCTATATTCATACACCTTATGGGCTGTCTGGACACTAAGTGAGGTTTTTCTTATTGCTTTCAGCAGCATACTGGAATGGAGCAAAGTCATTACATCATGGATGGAAAGTCTATGATTAATTAACACAACTGCAAGGAGAGGTCATTACTCACATTTCCCTAAGGTGTCATATATGTATAGCTCAGCTCAGTGGAGTTTCCTAGACAGAATTCATTTTGCCCTGAGTAGACACAATCAATATTGGCTCCAAACTGTAGAAGGAAATGACAGTGAGTGGGCTGAAAAGTGATTGAAATGAATCAGCAATACATTCATTCTGTTTTTATTATGATTCCTCCTACGCCTTCAAATACTATGTCCTGCTTTAGAACAAGAGTTTTATACAATAACTGTTGTTCCAGATTGTGTATTCTTTGTGATTAGTGTGTATCATGATGCCTCTGGTGTGGCAAGGCAAACATCTATAAACAGGCTAAACAAGGTGGAGACAGGATCAGGCACAAAAGCAAATCAAAAATCAAACCGAAATATCTAGATGCAGAACAATAGGGTTTATTAACATCAGCTGCAGAACACAGGAGCAAAACAGGTAGGTGTGTGTGTGTGTGTGTGTGTGTGTGTGTGTGTGTGTGTGTGTGTGTGTGTGTGTAATTGTGAACAGGTGTGCAGCTTGTTAATGTAATATGGTTTGTAGTTTGCTAGCTGAGGATTCTGGGAAGTGTGGTTTGTAGTTTCACTGGAGATAGATATTATAGTCAACTCTAAAACGATTGACACCTTTCATAAAAATCAGCAAACATTCATGTATAAAAATCAAAACACATGCAGTTTGTGACATTTTGAGCTTTGCAGTCCCCACTGATATGCACACTATAATTGAATCCGATCTGTGTTTCCTCACAGAACCATTTTATTTGCACCCTGATACTCTATGACCTCACCACATGTGTGCAGAAGATACACAGATATGATACTGAATGTAATTAGATACAATGGTTTGCATGCCTATTATTCTTATATTTAACTGACTAGCAGTGAGATTATTACTGGATAATTAGGATGCATGTAAACATAGCTTCTGTGACATAAATGTCACATGCAGCACTCCGGCAGTTAAATTAATATAGAAAGGTGACAAAGACCAATTTTCAATGCATGCATTTGGGAGGGTCACTATTTTTATGCATATACCCACAGATTTAGCACAGCTATGGCCTCTTGTAGGGAGGACACCACACCCAAGCCCTGATTTACCTAGAACCTGTATAACATTTTTTAATTGAGTGTTCAGAATTTTTCAGGTGCAAATAACATCACAAGGAAAGTAATGGAAGGAGAAAGATTTAAATGAGGTTTTTTTGATGAAATATAAAGCAGATTAAAGGCAGTTGCCTATAGAAACTGTAGAACTGTAGAAATGAGAAATGTGTGTTCTGCTCATAAGGTCTGTGCTAAAATAAACTTAGCAGAGGATGTCATTAAATGAAGATAGAAATGTGTGGTGAGTATCTACAATGAAACCAGATTTACTGTGGTAATAGTAAATAACAATTTCAAGAAACGTTAATTACAATCAATAAATAGTTTCATGTGGTTTTCAACTTCTTCCTCAAATTTAATTCTTGCGCTATCAGTTGTATTCATTTTAGTATTCCCAAAGTGAATTTGAGATAAATCACACAGCATTCTAAATTAAACTATTTGCATTAACACCACTTATTATTTGGTAGAATAGAGTTGGTAGATTTTTGGTAGATTTTTGTCCTCTGTAGATCTTGTTTGCTGGTATTATTAAGAGTGTATGTGCTTTCACACACACACACACACACACACACACACACACACACACACACACACATACACACACACACACAAACCTTTAGTAAATCAGGGAGCACTGTTGCTACAGGGGCATGTCCAACATGTCTCCATTAGTACTTTAGACAGCACGTTTAATAACAAGCAACATTGTTGTGGTTGGGTGTGTGTGTGTGTGTATATTATATAT
>JANDJT010000032.1:8132799-8160114 GCA_024331685.1 Stegophilus panzeri
TATTACAACAAAACAACAACAATGCAGGGTATGGGTAGGAAACCATAGCTTAGACCATGGTGCAGTTTTCTAATCGACAGTTGTTTGAATTAAATGAGTTGCTGCTCTGTCTACTGTTAATAAAATTGACAGTATGTTTCCATGTTGTTAAAGAGTGTAAAAATACATACTGAGGTCCTCATCATGCTCATAGCAGCTGGATATTCTAGTGTTTAATAACTTATTGTGCTGTGGTTTGTATGTATTATGTGGTTTAACAGATTAAAAAGTCAGAAATTAGCATGTAAATGCTGTTTTTCACTTGTAGTATAAATAAGTCTGCCCTCATCCTCCCTCTCCCTCTCAGCTGTCATATTACTATCACATCCTTGGTGATCATTATTTAAGCCCAACCAGTCTGATCATTCAGATCTGAGAGTATTGGCACAATATATACAGAACAGATATGTAATCAAAATGGTCCATACAGTACAATTCATCTGCAGTTTTCATTTTCCCTTTCTCATTCTTATTCTCTCTTTGTTTTTTCCATCTCACTCCTCTCAATCTCATAAATATCCATGAGAATGAGAAACAAAGCCTTGAGTCTACACTTGACGGCTGTTCGTGGAGATGTGTAATAAACACACTGGGCACATCCATCTGTTGTTTAAAGGCCAAGTGGCACTCATCGTGGCCTCATGAGTACTCGAGCCTTGCCTCTTACCTGATCTCTCACTCACCTTCTCTTTGTCCTCATCAAGTGTCAGAAAAGAGATGACACACAAAACTGCATTGAGGAAGGGGAAACAAAGAGAACTCAATTACAGCTGGGTGCATGGAGGATAGAGAATGGAGCTGAGGGAGCAAAGAGTGCAAACAGAGAGAAATGAATAGGAGTGGAGTGCTGAGATGTGTACAGCAAGAGAGGCTTGTGAATGTGAGATGAGATGAGTTTCAGGCAGACACTGGACTCCTAAGCCTCAGGCGACCAATTACATTCCAGAGAAGAAGAAAGGCCATGTTTCAGTAACACATGCATTATTTATTAGATCTTATACTCATTCCACATCTCTCATTTATACCCCTCAGGTCTTTAACTGTCTTACAAAGTCTCTCCCAAAGAAATCTCTGATTCAGCAGCAGTACATGGTCCTCAATGGCACACCAACCCAGACCTGGCAAAACGCTTTTACAATGCTGTTTGACCAGTTAAGCCATATAAATTGCCTAAGGCCTAAGCTTTCATACTTAATAATTTAAATTATAATAGAGGATCCATTTGGAAATAAGGCAGAAAACCTGGTAGAGTACATATCTTAATTTGTCAAACTCTACACTCTTGACCAACAGCACCACCTTGTGAGTAAAACACAAGTTAAGGGATGAAGAATATCCACTCAACTAGAAATATTGGAAATTTAATCTGAGGTAGACAACAGGTACATTTTCCAAAAAAGAGCACTTCATGCTGAGGAAAATGGCAGTTTATGACTAAGGCTGAAGTATGTTGAATGTTTTCAGTCGGAGTAGTAAAAGTAGTATAGCAATAGTAAATTCATGCTGGCATCTCTGTCACAGTGTTGGAAATCACAACCAACCATTACCAAAGCTATTATATTTATCATTGAGTACGTATAGTTATGGCCTATTTAGTCACTTGTATTTAATGGGTGTAATCCAATCCCCAACAAAAGGCAAGTAGCCTATGAATAATGTCAACTTCTGTTGATCAGGAATAAAAAGCTCAATTGTGCCAATAAATAGACAGTAAGACAATAAATGTCTGTAATTTTGCTCTATCTCAATTTGTAATGTTATATTATTGTATACCTTTAAATAATGTTGTTGAAATAAATCTGTTCTGAAGAGGTGCATGGAAATTATTTTGCAGTTAAAGAGGTCCCTAACTGTAAAGCTTGAGAACCCCTGCTCTAATTCACTACCCTAAAACAACAATAACAACAACAACAACAACGACAACGACAACAACAATAATAACTCAATGAATTCCTTGTTTTTGTTGGCAAATCTATTTTCAACTATTTTGTACCCATTTGTAAGTTATAATTTTTATATAAACTATATGATATATACACTTATACTATATAAAAATAAATAAATAAAAAAGTCACTGCTTAATGTTTTAGAAAATTTGCAGCTTTGCCAACTATGGCCTTTACTTCCCATAGTGGCTATTAAGGCTCCCAAGTGAGCTGAAAAAAATTGATTTATATTTTTAATTAAAACTATAGGAAATTACATAACTGCCCACTTAAATTTTACTCACAGGCTGAATTTGGCCTGTTGGCTTCATTTTGAATATTGTTCCCCTTCACTGTCCAAGGATAATTCTACCACAGCAATGTCCAGTTTGTGTTTTACACTTACTCACTCTGCTCTGTTTGCAAACTCTGAGCTCATCCTGATTGCTCTGTTTAAATTAAAACAAATGGTTTTTAATAACAGGGAGAAATCTCTGGTTCACCCTATGACATGTTTCCATCTTTAAATGCTCATATTTAATGATATCCACAAAGTTAGCACCCAGTGCCTATATGATCTCACTTTGTAATGTCATATCAGTGGACAAATGGCAGGGTATGAAGGGGTTAAAGAAAAACCGAACGGGGTTATCAGGAAGATCATCCCTTATTATGATGATAAATTACACAAAAGTCATTGCCACAAGAGGGAAGCAAAACACTAGGAAACATTGAGCTTACAATTTCAAGTCCAGGCATTGCGGCAGGTGGAAAATCTCTTTATGTACCATCCAATATTAGAATGAGGTAACAAAATTATAATCAGGTAACTAATTTATCCTAATATGGCATCAAATGATTTTTTTTCTTAATCCTCAAATTTAGACTTAGTCAAATCGGATAAATCTGGTTTTATTTTTAGTATACAGTGTGTCAGTATGGTGAAGTAAAGTGGTAACTTTCCCTTTACTAAACAATTCAACCCAGCTAATTTAGATCATTTTACACTTTTACTAATCTGGAACCACTAATCTCTTCCAGTGCAACCAGTATTATTTGTGCATCCGCCCTTTTAAGAAGTCTTTCTATTACAATGGATGTAGCTGTTGATGAGTTCAAATTATTGTTGTTGAATAATATATTGTATCTCGGGTAATTAAAAATGAAAGTGTCCTCAAAGAGGAAGTTTTCTTTGGTATTTCTAATGGATCTGTACAGATTATGTACATAATAATATTTTTTTTTTTAAAACACACATTTGTATTCTGTGTCAGAGAGGTGCAAAGTGTCGGATCAGATTCCTCGTAGCCCCCATAAAATACTATAATCAGCCCTATCTACTTTACTGCAGAGTTTAGTTCCAAGTCTAATCTAATTCACCTGATACTGAGAATCAGATTCTTGGAACACTGGGTGCTAGTTGGAAACGTACCCTGGACACCAGCCCATCACAGGGCACCATGCACAAACACATTCACACCTAGGGGCAAGTTAGAGTAGCCTGCTGTGTAGCAACACTGCTTGCTATGCCAATGTGCTGCCCCAGCACAATCCAATGCTTTGTAATAATATGTATATGTATTGGTTAATGGAATTCACTGGTCACTAATGAAATATTCACTCTTTAGAAGCCTTTATTTGTCACATATACATCACAGTACAGTAAAAGTCTTTGCTTTGCATATCCCAGTTTGTTAGGAAGTTGGGGTGAGAATGCAGGGTCAGCCATGATACAGGAAACTCTGGAGCAGACAAGATTAGGGGCCTTGTTCAAGGGTGGTACAGTGATAGTAATCACACCCATACATGCTTATTGAACATCCCATTCCAGATTTAGTCCCCATTTGCTATTACAATAGCCTCCAGTCTTCTGAGAAGGCTTTCCACTAGATTTTGGAGTGTGGTTGTGGGAATTTGCCCATTCAGGCACAAGAGCATTAATGAAGCCGAGCACTGGTGTTGGACGAGAAGACCTGGCATGTAGTCAGTTCTCCAATTCATCCATAAGGTGTTCGGTGAGGTTGAGGTCAGGGCTCTGTGGAGGCTACGTAAGTTTTTCCACACCGGCCTTAGAATACCATGTCTTTAAGGACCTTGCTTTATGCTTGGGCCCTTTAGTTCCAGTGAAGGGAAATCTTAAAACTACAGCATACAAAGACATTCTATACAATTGTGTGCTTCCAACTTTATGGCAACAGTTTGGGGAAGAACCACATATGGGTATGATGGTCAGGTGTCCACATTCATTTGGACATCCGCAACAACATGAAATATAGTGATACCAGAGGTATAAACATGCCAAGGCAGCATTGTAAGTATAAAAAACATGCCATAAGACAGCATTGTAAGTATAAACATGCCATAAGACAGCAATGTATGTAAGTGATAAGTAATGTTGAAGAATTGTTGAAGAAATGATAAGTAATGTTGAAGACCTGCCCGTCTGTTCAGAGATGATTGTTCCAGACACTTGTCACACACCTAATCTGAATCACACAATGTTTACATAGAGCATATTTCCCAACCAGTACAACAGATTTGTTAAGACATCTATGTTAACAGAGTAGGTGAAAAAAATAATTAGCTAAGCTGTATGTTTAACACAATTTAAGTCCATCATTCCAGCTGGATTTGGTTGTGGGTTTGCTGTTGATGGAGGCAATATGGAAAATAATTCGAAATGGCTCATTTGTGCCACTGTTACTAGTGACTCATTGGTGCGTTGAGTGGTGAGTACACGCATAGGAAAAAGGTTTCCTTTTTGCGTGGTTAATGGTTCTTGCTCTCTAAAGAGGTTCTACTTGGAACCTTTCCTGAAAAGACAGCCCTGTTGTAATGTTCTACATGGAACCTTTAAGAATTTTCCCCAGAAGGGCATATAGCGTGCTAAGAACATAGGCTGTGTGGCAATAGAATTTCAAGTTTTAAGAAATTATGATTTATTACCAGGACACCTGCCGTTGAAGTAGGACTACAAGTTGAAATATAGACTAAATAAATATATAAATATTTATATAAATATGTATATAAATGTATATAAATATGTGAAATAAAGATGTGCTGTTTTGCTATTGGACCTAGATTGCACAATATAGCATGGGTATATGTGTATCATATATTGAATAAGATAGAAGTGTATTGCTATAGCATTGTGTTGATCATGTCTGGGATTCTGGTGAACAGGCTTCAGGCTGTTTTTTTTTCCGTGGTTGGTCAGTGACTGAAAATTTGAACTTGACCTTTTTAAGGGCAATTGTGTGTTAATGCTGTGTAATGTAACATGTTTACCCTGCCCAATTATGTAAAAAAAATTTGTCTGTTTTTAGCAACACTAAATGTGCATTTTCTATATATCATAGGCTCATATACATATACATATATACACTCGTCATATAATGTATTAGGAACACTATATAATTTTAATGAGCCTATGCCCACTGTAGCCTCAGTGTTCGTTTGTTCTTAGCTGACAGAAGTATAACCTGATGGGGATTTCTGCTGTTGTAACCCATCCGCCTCAAGGTTCAACGTGTTGTGCATTCTGAGATGCTTTTCTGTGCACCACAACTGTGCAGAGTGGTTATCTGAGTACAGTCTCTCTGTCAGCTGGAACCAGTCTGGCCATTCTTCGTTGATCTCTTTCATCAACAAGGCATTTCCATCCGCAGGACTGCCACTCACTGGATGCTGTTTCTTTATTGTACTATGCTGAGTAAACTCTAGAGACTGTTGGGTATAAAAATCTCAAGAGATCAGCAGTTATAGAAATACTGAAACCAGCCTGTCTGGCACCAACAATCATGCCAAAGTCAAACTCACGGAGATCAAAATTTTTTCCCATTCTGATGGTTGATATGAACATTACCCGAAGCTGCTGGCTCGTACCTGGATGATTTTGTGCATTGCACTGCTGCCACACAATTGGCTGATTAGATAATTGTATGAATGAGGAGGTGTACAGGTGTAATAAAGTGTTCAGTGAGTGTATGTTTGGTCAAAAGCACAAGCAGAACTTCTGGATGGAGTGAATAAAAATTTATTTATTTTCAAGGATGACAATTTCTTTGCATTTAATAAAACATTCTTTAGGAACGTCAACATTCTCTGCGTGTATTTTTTTGAGAGAAAATTATATTTGTTATAGAAAACTGTTTTGAGTGGAACAGTTAAATGACTGTGTGTCCATTTATAAAATTATACTAGCCAATTCTTTTGAAAGGTGTGGATAATTCTGGAGTTAACTGTATTATCCTACAGAATGATGTGCAACACGTAGCATACCAGTAGCCCACTGTGAGATTCTAATAGTAATGAATAAATGTCACTTATATATGTTTCCTCATGCTCTGCTGAGTGCATGTCAGGTAGGCGATGTTCAAACGAATGGGTGCGTCTCGAGACTTGTACGCCTGCGCGCGCGTCTCCATCACACACACACACACACACACACACACACACACGGTATGAGGTAATTGTTTGGTCACGTGACTTCTGCAGTAGCTGTCAAAAGTGATACAGCAGCGCATCCCTACCCAGCCCACCGACTCCCAGCTGATTGGACTGCAAGCAGGAGTTAGGGATCCTCTACAAATTACACTGGTCACATTGCCAAGACTGAAGAACAGCCACTGGAATTTTAGAAAAATGAAGATAAATGAAAACATGAAGCACAAATTAGCATCAAAATCGTGGAAACATTTTAAAAAGCTAACACAGGATAAAAATAGTTAATAATACATTCATTCAATTCGCCAATATTATAAACTCAGATATTATGGTTTATTAACTCTGAACATCTTTTACTGGTGAACACTGGCCACAGGCCACAGATCTTGCTGCACTTAAATATGTCAAACACTCCACTGCATAACTGCTGAAAAGTGTGTTCTACATTACCACTCTGAATGTCTAGACTGTCACCTGTTTGGTTGAGAGGGTGAACACTGCTAGCACAAGACTTATATAAAATTATTCACAAACTGCATAGTCTGAAGGCCATGCAATTACACCCTGTTTAACAACCAGATAAAAAACCTTGATGTGGGGATGATGGTTTAGTGGTTAGCACGTTTGCCACATCTGGGGTTGGGGGTTCAAATTGTGTGCGCAGAGCTTGCATGTTCTCCCTGTGTTTCAGGAGTTTCCTCCATGTATTCTGGTTTCCTACCCCAGTCCAAACACATGTGCTGTAGTCTAATTTTCATTTCCAATTTGTCTGTAGTTTGTGAATGCATGTGTGATTTTACCCTGTGATGGTTTGGCACCCCTGCCTTGTGGCCTGAGTTCCCTGGGATAGGCTCCAGGCTCTCCCGTGACCTTGTGTAGGATAAGCGGTATGGAAAATGAATGGATGGACCTTGAACTGATTTTTAAAATTCTGTGAATTACAATGAAACATAACAATTATTCCCTGGTGGACTAGTGGCTAGCATGCGTCACTCTTATCACCATGGCCCAGGTTCAGTTCCAGGTCAGGGAACCAATCCCAGCCACTGGAGGGTTGCACAAGCCAGTGCACTCTCTGTCACTCACCTGTCCCAAGCCTGGAAAATGGGGAGCGTTGTGTCAGGAAGGGCATCCATTGTACAACTGTCAGAATCAACATGTGGTTTGGTGATCCTCTGTGGCAACTCCAAAACAGCCAAAAGAGGAAGAAAACAGTTACATAACAATGAACATGCACAAAATACATTTTCTTCAAAATGAATGTATTCCAGCTTTTTTTTTTTTTCAACCAAGGGAGGATTAGAAAAGGGAATAGGATGCAGGAAGATGCAAAGCCAAAAAGAATAATGTTTGCTGCTGCTCTAGAGCAAGACATATACATTCTAGAGAGCATTTCACTGGACAAACACAAGACTAGGATCATAAAAAAACATTGTCCTGGAAGTGATGATTTAAATGATTAAAAGAAAATGTATCCAAAACATTATTTTGTATTTCTTTTAGATATACTCTCTTATGGGTGTCTATAAAACTAAGGGACAGGTACAAAAAGCTCTGAAACACAAAATTTGTTTTCAGGGGCACTTTAAGCACTGCCCCATTCAGTACATTTACATGGACAACAATATTCCGATATTAACCCGATTAAGACAATATTCTCATTAAGAAACTACCATGTAAACAGCAATTTCTGATTACCTTAATCCGGCTAAAGTCATACTCGTAGTAAACACAAATCAAATTAAGACATGTGGAGTATTCCTGTTTTAGTCACATTATCAACGTGCGTTACAGACATATAAACATCTTAATCACACTATTAACATTGTGTGGGAGTTTTCACCGCATTGTGCAACAGGACACATACACACACAGCAGTGCTCAACCGTTTGATGGCAAACAAGAGAGCACGGCTGTGTCCGAAACCGCGTACTTTCCTGCTATATAGTAGGTGAAATACATGTACTTCGGCTACTATATAGTAGGTAAGTACGCGGTTTCGGACACAGCCCACGGCTTCAAGCAGTCGTCTATTTGCACATAGAGCATGACAAATAATTAACTGCACTCAAAGCTTTCATAAAATTAAAAATGAAACACCCAAAACTGAATATGGTACCATAACAAAGACAAATTGTATGTTGATACGTGAAATTCTGGAGGGAACGTCGGACAGTGCGGCGTGAGGACGTAATGATGCATGCCGTTAATCGATCTATGTTCTATAACATGTAAAACGGGAACATGAAAGGAATATTCTAAAATCAACTCATATAAACACCTTAATCACACTATTATCTTATTCAGAATAAGGTCAATAATTAGATTACTGCTGTCCATGTAAACATAGTCAGTGATATTTTTAAGAAGTAGGCTGTCTCTGCTCATAACAGTCTCTACGTTAAATCTGTTGCGCTCCAAAGTAAGACTTGTACTTTTGCCTCGATCCCTTGATCGGGATTTCTTCCCCCGCCCATGTGTGGAGAGTGAGCTGTGCTCGTGGAGTCAGAAGAGACTGATTTTGTCTTTAGAAAGTAGGCAAAGTGGAACAATAGAGAAGGTGTTGAGAAGCACAGAAAGGGCAGTGATGGGGATAGAAGGGGTTTAGAGAGCACAGTGTGTGTGTGACGGGAAAACGCAGAGGGGAGGAGGAGAGAAGGCGTGTGAGGTGGTGAGTCAGGCTGGAACTGCTCTTTAACAGCGAGAGGAAGCGGATCAGGAGCTGAACATGATGATGATGATGATGATGATGTGCTGTGTGTCATGGCCAACGGGACCGGTGCGATCATGTTGAAGTGTGTGGTGGTCGGCGACGGCGCCGTCGGCAAAACTTGCCTCTTGATGAGCTACGCCAACGACGCGTTTCCAGAGGAATATGTGCCCACTGTGTTTGATCATTACGCAGGTAAGTTCAGGGATCACTGCATGATTTATAGCAATGCCGTTACATGTTGTTCCTTACCATGCACGACCTTCTTTCTGTCTGTACGTAAAAAATTCTGAAAAGAATCAGTGTATGCGCGCGCTCTCGCGCGTGTGTGGTGTGGTGTGTTATGGCTTTTCATTGTCTCGTGCTTCCTCTGATCGAAACCACCTGTGGGCTTCAGGGAAGGCAGCTGATGTGTTTAGCCACACTTCCTCCCTCACATGCCAGTCACATCATTAAACCTCATGACACATTACAGTATCTGGATCATCACATGGTGTAGTAAAGTAACTGTTGCATGTTTGATTTTGCAGTGAGTGTGACAGTTGGGGGAAAGCAGTACCTTCTTGGGCTGTATGACACTGCTGGTCAGGTATGAACAAAATCCATCTCCCTGTCTCATTATTTCATCTTTTTCTCTGGTTAAATTTTAATAAGAACACTACACTGTTATGCACATCTGTGTGTTTAAACCTGGCACCTTATACTTTGTTAAAATGGTGCAATAATGAGTCACTCAACAGGTGATGCAACTTTTATTTATATGGTCAAATTATTTTCAACAAATCAGTCACGGAATCTTTTCCTTAAAATATAATCTCATGAAATCTGGTATTTTGTTTCTTTCTCTCCTCCTCGTCATCCTCCTGTATAGGCTTAGTTGCATAGTTGTTAAAGCTGTTGCTTTTTCTAGTAAATTGAATTGAATAAAATTCATTTAAACATGAGTAATTTGGAAAATGGTAAATAAATAATGTGAATCTAACTACAATTTGAATAAAACTAGCTATACACAATGTAATGTAAGGTGGGGTGGGTTCAAGAATAAATTTTTTTTTTATATCCAGTGGCTCTTATTCCTAAATGTGATTGTGTAGCCAACACCAATCAGCCGTAACATCAAAACCACCTGCCTAATATTGTGTAGGTCCTCCTTGTGCCACCAAAACAGCTCTGACCTGGCGAGGCATGGACTCCACAAGACCTCTGAAGGTGTGCTGTGGTATCTGGCACTAAGACATTAGCAGTAGATCCTTTAAGTCCTGTAAGTTTTGAGGTGGGGCCTCCATGGATCGGACTTGTTTGTCCAGAACATCCCACAGATGCTTGATCAGATTGAGATCTGGGGAATTTGGATGCCAAGTCAACATCTTAAACTCTTTGTCATGTTTCTCAAACCATTCCTGAGCAATTTTTACAGTGTGACAGAGTGCATTATCCTGCTGAAAGAGGCCACTGCCATTAGATAATACCACTGCTATGAAGGTGTGTACTTGGTCTACAACAATGTTTAGGTAGGTGCTACATGTCAAAGTAATATCCTTATGAAAGCCAGGACTCAAGGTTTCCCAGCAGGACATTTCCCAGAGCATCACACTGCCTCTGCCAACTGGTCTTCTTCCCATAGTGCACCTTGGTGCCACCTTTTCCCCGGGTAAGTGACACACTCGCACCCGGCTGTCCGCGCGATGTACAAGAAAATATGATTCATCAGACCAGGCCACCTTCTTCACTGTTCCACGTTGATTCTCAACTTCCCATTGTGTGTTCTGACACCTTTCTATCATAGACAGCATATACCTTTTCAGCAGTTTGTGCTACAGTAGCTCTTCTGTGAGATCAGACCAGACGGGCTAGCCTTTGCTCCACATGCGTATCGATGAGCCTTGGGCGCCTATGACCCTGTCACCGGTTCACCACTTGTCCTTCCTTGGACCACTTTTGGTAGGTACTAACCACTGTATACTGGGAACACCCCACAAGACCTCAAATTTTAGAGATGCTCTCACCCAGTCATCTAGCCATCACAATTTAGACTTTGTCAAAGTCGCTCAGATCCTTACGCATGCCCATTTTCCCTTCTTCCAAAACACCAGCTTCAAGAACTGACTGTTGACTTTCTGCCTAATATATCCCACCTCTTTACAGGTGCCACTGTAACGTGATAATCAATGTTATTAATTTCACCTGTCAGTGGTTTTAATGTTATGGCTGATTGGTGTATATTTGCATGTGGATAATGTTCATATAGTAAATCTGTGGAGTGATCATAAGGAGGTCTGGAAGGATTTGCTTTCATGTGTGTTTTGGCGAACTAATTTAGTCACATTGGAAAAACAAATATAATTAGTCTTTGAGTGTGACTCTAGAAAGTTAATACACTTATGGTGTCTTACTGGATTGAAAGCAAAAGTGCAACCATGTGATCCAAAATGAGGATCTAAAGGAGTGAAACAGTTGAGTGCACTAATCAGGAGCGCCTGTTCGCAGAGTTAGAGAGGAAGCTTTTTTCCGTTCTTAGAAGGTGGTCTGCTTCAGAGAAATGGATCTCTGTGGGTCTGACACTCTAATGAGATGGCTGAGGAGGCATGAGCTGTGTGAATAGAAGCAGATCTGCTGCGCTGTGCTGAGAGTGCACTATAAGAGGAGCTCTGAGACCCAGGCTTTTCTCCAGAGCAAAGCCAAAAGCTGGATCTGACATGGCTGCTATTTTTCATTCAGAGCACTTTAAAGGGTGTTGGAAATTAAGGAATGAAAATGTGAGGAGTGGGCCAGATGTTGTAGAAGGGTCGGGAAGGGCCAAATGCTGGGGTTTGATTTCAAAGCAGGCGAAATTTAAAGTCTTCCCCGTGCTCGCACAGCTGGGTTCAGTTTAAAAACACTACAGACTTTGTGATTGATCAGAGCTCTTGTTTAGATGAGAAATGAGAGGGTATGTCTGCAAACCTGGCCGTGTAACTCTGATTGAAAGAGAGCAAAGGAAATTCTTCGTGTTAATGTATTTTTGAGTATATGTAACTAGTGTAGTCTAGTGTGTTTACACAGAGAAATTCAAACAAATGTAGTAAGCTAAAAGATGGATTATGGACTGTATCTGAGAAATAAATGAATGGTGGAGCAACAGAGTGCTGCAAAAATGAGTCCTAAAGCCCAGAAATGAGTTATTATTTTTGCACTTCCGGTTCCGTCGTCCCGAAGTCAATGGGGTTTTTAAATGGGTTGTTGGTTAAATGCCTGAAATAAGGTCTGTGGTTAACACAAGCTCAAGATATTTTCACGTTTTATTCTATGACATCAAATACATCAGTAATACCCAACTCGTGATTTTTGGCTATTGGCTTTTTGTCGAGGGAACCAGGGTGATGCTAACTTCTGGGTTGACGTACTAAAATAAATTCATTTTTGCAGCACTCTATAGAGCAGTTTTAGCTAACAATGACATTGGTGGAAAGTTTCCACAGAAATGTTACACTTACATAAAAAAAAATGCATGTAGTACACCACCTTACTTTGTAGGTTAAGTTAGCTAGGTAACATCAGCTAGCAGTAAATGTGGTCTGGTAAGATCAGTCTTATGCTCACAGGATCAATTTCTCATATCGACTGTCAGTGTTGACGTGCGTCTCTGCACAAAAATTGTTAGCATTTCAGGAATACTAGCTCACTAATAGCTTGGCTAGCAACAGAGCTGCCTCACTATGTGCATTAGTGAGTTCGTTTTTCAGCTCCGCTATTGGTGAGCTTTTTCAGTATGGAGGTGGTAGTGAAACTGCTTTGTAACTAATGAATGCTATTATATTTACATTGTATATTTTACTTCAAGTTATAGTCTTGAGAAAATGACTTGCTGAAGTTAATGGCTGCTAACAAGACCAAATTGTTTGTCAGCTTCTTTTGATTAGCTTTTGTTTATTAGCTGAAGATTAGACAAAAATTAACGATGTACCTCCGTTTACCTTATAATAAACTGTAGCTTTCACCAACTGCATTTCCACAGGAATATTCTTTCTTTCATATAGATTTTTTTCCTTACAACCCACTTTGCTTGGCATTTAAAATGTCTGGGAAAAAATTAGAGTTTATGGTCCATTTAAAAAAAAAAAAAAAAAAAAAAAAAAGTTCTATGCCAGCTAGCGTTAGCTAAATTCTTATAATATAGTACAGTTCTGTCTTCTTCTCCAACCTAGCTACCTACAACATTTCAGACTCATCACCTCCCATTAACATTTTGTGTGAGATTTGTTTGAGATTAGTTGTATATACTTTGTGGTGTGTGTGGAAACTTCTTGAGCTTTAAAAAATTTTCCTTTGCAATGACATTATTGTTAAAATGGTAAGCATTCAAATTTATACCACAGCACTGTTGATTTCTCAATTCTGATTGGTCAGAAACTTTCTGTACCTCTGACAGCAAATCAAACTCGTTCTAATACGTTATCAAATACTTCTAATACACTATCATGTATATTATTATATTATTATAATCATTTATATTTCACAGTGACTTTGTATGGTAGATTCTCAAAAAATAAAACAAATTTAAACGTGAAAAAAGTGTTATTTACTAAACTGAAATATATACCGTTTGCGACAGGGAAGCTTTCTGTAATGAAGCGTCTATTTAACATTTATGGAAGGAGAGTTGCTCCTTAATAAATAAAAATTAAATTGCAGTGGTAGACAATGAATAAAATACTTCACACCACCCTGTTGTTGATCATTTTCCTATAGCAGCAAAGTGTTTTATTCCTTACTTAAGAAACGTCTCTTGTATAAACTAACTTTAGAATGTTCTGTATACTTATCTAGAAGATGAATGTGCTGTATATACTTGTAAGTTGGGTCAGAGTACATGGTTTGACTCAGCTGCAGAGTTTGCTTGTGGAGTGATCAAAGCAGCTGGAGGTTTTGGCTTGGGCAGTGTAATGCAACTCACTCTCTCACTCATACACATGCTCGCACACACATACAGACTTCTTGCACACATCAGGACACAGGATAAATACCTTACACAATGGTGCTTTGTTTTCTTTGGCTCAATCTTTCCAAGTTTATATTTTAGTTGCCAAACATTTCTTTATTCATTTCCATCAAAAGCAGCTTGGAGTGAGTATGCTGCCCAGAACAGTGTTTGAAAAATATATTCTATGGTTTCTAATGCATTTTTAATTGCTACTGAATTCACTGTATAATGTTTTTCTATATGAAAGTGCCTGGGAAATCATATTGGGTGCGTTTTTTTTTTTTGTTTGTTTTTTTTCTTTCTTTTTTATTTGCGATGCAACTTCTGAATTTTTTTTTTCTTTTTTTTGCGGAAAACTACTTGGATTGGCAAAATTGCAAATGCACAAAATTGTTTTTGAAGGCCTTTGTCAGTGATTTTTTTTTTTTCTGGTAAATGAGACCTTTTAGCTGTACTCCTGTTCGACACACGTGAAACGAAGAGGGCTTTGTCTGAATGATCACACATGACGCGTCTTGGCCCAGATCTGCGGAAAATTGCAAGTTCGTCCCAATATTGCGGAGTTGCCTTAATTTTGCATTATTTTTTTACTTTTTATTATATTTTTTATAATTTGCATTTCTGCGATCGCAAAGTCACGAAATCCTGGAGGGACTGTATAAACAACTGTATTACTGTATACAGTGAGAAAATGAAAAAAAAATTGCCTTTGAGATATTCTCCTATTGGGGGGCACGGTGGTGTAGTGGTTAGCACATTTGCCTCGCACCTCCAGGGTTGCCGTTCTCCCCATGCTTCGGGGGTTCCCCTGGGTACTCCTGTTTCATCCCCCAGTCTAAAGCGTTGTAGGCTGAATTGGCATTTCTAAATTGTCCGTAGTGTGTGAATGTGTGTGTGATTGTGGCAGGGTGTCCCCTGTCTTGTGCCCCGAGTTCCCTGGGATAGGTTCCAAGCTCCCCTGTGACCCTGTGTAGGATAAGCGGTATGGAAAATGGATGGATGGATGGATATTCTCCTATTAGTGGGGTCCATAGTTTGATCCTCAGCTCAGGATACTGTCTGTGCAGGATTATTCCCCCCGTGTCCCTCCAGGTTCTTTGTTTTCCTCCTAACTCCTAAAAACATGCCATGGATGGATTGGCTATGCAAAATAACCCCTTAGGTATGAATGTGTGTGAGCATGGTGACCTGCAGTGCCCCCCATCCAGGATGCATTCCTGCTTCATGTCCAGTGTTCCCAGAAAAGGCTCTTGATACTGATGATAAATGAATGAATGATATTTTCATTAACAATTTTTTTATCAGTTCTATAAAAAAATTCCTGTACTCGGTTGTGGGTATAGCATTTGCATCCGTTTTAATCCTGTCTAGAATAATGAGTGCTTATGTTCCATCACCATAAATACAAATTATGCCAGTTATCAATCGATTTGTTGGAAGTGTGGTGTACTCTGTACTCGTGGGCGTGCATTGCATTAGCGTCCAATTAAATGCTTTCTTGAGGGCTTATGTTCTGTCTTCATAAGTATACTGTAAGTTATGATGGTTATTAGTTGATATGGCAATAGTTCAAGCTCCTCAACGTGCCTCCAACGCCAGTGGTGTAGGAGCAGTTTTGAACCTGGGGGTGGATGCTGAAATGCTAGGGGGGTTCTGGAGCATTCTCCCCCGAAAAGTTTTTTTTTTTTTTTTTTTTTTTTTTTTTTTTTTTTAATTAATAAAGCACTTAAATTCTCATTTCTAATGACTTTTGGGAGCAGAATGTACTAATTAGTGTGGTTGTAAGAGGGTACTTGCAGTGATAGAAGATTGAGAATACTCGGACTGGGGAAGGGAGATTATAAAGCCTCGGGTGCACAGTCAGAGAGATGGACTATAATATAACTAGAACAAAAACTACTACATACAATAAACTGCACAATATACTTTATTTTATAAAGGATGTTTTCCAGAATCATGACAGAAAATGAAAACACAGTCTCCAACTCATAGCTCCAACTCAGCAACAGTGGGAGCACTCCTCACACGATGGCGCCCCCGTCCCAAACATCCAACACGGCTAACTGGTAGCTATCCATACAACTTACAAGCTCGTCCTCCTCAGTCTTTTCTACTCCTGTGGCCTTCTGTTCATCCTCTTCTGTCCTCTTCCTCTTCAAGTATTGTAGGATGCTCATCTCTGTGTGAACATTTTGAATGACGTTACCATTAAATCGTTTATGGACACGTAGCCATGCCACATACACACAATTTTGATGTGCTAGCTAGCTTGCAGACGTATGCGTATTTGACAGTTTCAAATGCTAAATAATAATTTCGACAGCAAAATTGTTGATCAAAACCAGCAAACAATCAGCAATTTCATGAACTGGAATAGCTATGATATCCTACCTCAAATACTAAGTGGTAAATCTTTCATCTGTACATTACTGTGCTCAAGAGCATCTGAATGCTTTGCCGTGACCGCCCTCACCTCCTGACGCAAGTTTTTTTTTCCACGGATGGTCACGGAATATTCGCGTAATTTCCAAATGAACCCATTCTTCTTTCATTACGTAAGAGTAGCCACCTCTCTGAATGTCCATACCAGGTTTTGCTTGTTACCTTGCAGTGACAGACACTTTGCCCTTGTCAGGCTTGGCAAACGGTTCAGCGAGCCCTAGCTACTTGAGTCTGACCCCTGTGCTTATTATAGCGAAGGTTTTTGTTAAAAAATTTTTATTGAATTATGTTTCAGAATGGATTCATTTAGAGACAGTCCAACTCAGAAATCCTCAGACAGGCAGGCAATGCGAAATAAAATTTGAGATTAGGGAAAAAAAAGGGTGGGAGGGACATGACAAAACCTAGATTTTGAAATGTGGCAGGCAATGCGAGCCATTAAACATGCCCCCCCCCCCCAATGTATAATGGTTCCTACGCCTATGCTTCAACATAGCCCTACTGTTTCAAATGAAAATACACCAGCATGTGGAATCAAATCAGCACACTCAGTCAAGTCTGTGTTGACCAAATGCCTCTGATATGGTAGCAGACACTTATAGTGCTACATTTGCTGAAAATTTCATACAAGAAACCTCACGATTTTTGCAGTACTGAACGATGTGTGTAGTAGATCTAAGCGTTTTTATCTGTGCTGTGTGTTTCTGTGGTGTACGTTTTCAGTATGCATGTCTCTGCTTCTGGGCTTGTTGTTCCTGTTAGGCGGTGATGGATGAACTGTGCTGTTCTCTGCACTCCATCATATTCCCGCAGCCAGCTGATTAAAAAACCTCAGACAGACCTCATTTTATCTCACAAACTCTGCACTGCTGCGCTGAACCCAATGAAACTGTCTGTTACGTGCTGAACAGAGCTCTGGAGCTAAAGGAAAACATAAACTGATGATTAGCTAAGCAGCGATTTTCCAGCTGGCTGGGATCATGTTAGAAACATCATGTCTTACTCATCATTTCTTGTGTGGATGGAAACAGAACTTCACTTAGCTCGTTAGATGTGTGGATGTACGACTTCATGTACACTGCCTGATTGGTTGTGACATGTAGAGCTCTCCAGTAGCGAGCGTGCTGAGAAATGAGGGAGGTGAATCCTCTCTTTAACTCGGAAGAAGAGGAGAATGAACTCCAAATTATTACTAGCGACAGTATTCATAGTGTCCTGATTTAAATTTCTGCCTTCAGTTTCTCACACTCTGTCTCTGTTAGCGTACTGAGATCTGAGCAGGCTTACCGTCACTGCGCATTCAAGCTTTTCTCTCTTCTTTGGAAATTGCATTTTAAATGTAGTTGTTTTTAAAAAAGTTAGAATTTGGTGTATTATTTTATGCTGCTGTAATAGTAATAGTTATACTATGTACTTGTATTGCATAAAGATGAAAGATTTGGCTTTCTTCACCAAAGCATATCGCAAGGATTATCACAATATTATAATTTTATCATACACTTGATTTGTTTTATTACACCTATATAGCTAGATGATGCATTTCTTAGACTACTCCAGAACTGAAAATCCCCCATCTTTAACTGTTATTTAAACTTCCTTCAAATCCCAAATGGCTTCCTATTGACTATATATGCTCACTACATAGGATTTAAGATTCAGCCACACAGAGTCAAGTAAAAAAAAAAAAAAAAAAAAAAAAATAGTTTGCTTCCAATTATTCATGAAATAACTGTTTTGAAAGTCAGGACATATGGGGAAACCCATCTGTTGATTTCTTTTTATGATGGTAATTGAATTATTTGCATACTTTAATACATGTTACATACATGTTTAATACATGTGTTAACAGGTTAAGTTTGACTTTGGTATTAGTAAAGGAAAAAAATATCCCATTAAGGGTGTGGTATATCTGTACATTCAAGTCCTCATGGGAAGTTTGTATTTATGAGTTGGGAAGTCATAATTACAACATCAGATGCGTTCAAGTCACTTTGGTCGGAGCAAAATGGTGGTGTAACTTCTCTTAATTAAATACAAAAAAAATACAGCAAGGTTATAATAACTCTACTTCTAGAAAATGAAGAACAAAGAATGCTCACTAGGTGCGTTTAGCTTTTTTATGTTTTAAATCAATTTATGAGCCACTGCAAACTTTAACGTTACATATTATATCGGAATTGTACAGTGCTATCATATTTTGTGCAGGCAATTAGCTTTCAACAAATATACCGTCAACTACAGACGTTGCATCAATTGTTTCCACCATGTTCTCTTACTGTCACGCCCCCAACTTGGAAACCCTGGGCTCACAGAAAATCCTGAGTTTCGAACTAGTATTTATGATTTTGTGGTGCCGTTCATGTGCTTAAATACAATCTTTCTGACATGACTCTAACCCATCATGTGGCCTTAATTTAAAAAAAAAAAAGCCCTGATACTTGGTTCTATTAAAAAAAAAAAAAATGAAATACTGTTGCATGGCATAAATAACATGCTTTTATTCAGTGCTTTTTCTTACATCAAGTGAAAACCTTTAGGAAAGCTTTTTCCATAGACTTACATTAAGCAACTAAAAATATAATAAAATAATAATAATAACAAAATTAATTAATTGATTAATTGATTAATTAAAATAAGCACATTTGCCTCACACCTCTAGGGATTCCTGCCGTGGCCCTGTGTATATGGAGTTTGCATGTTCTCCCCGTGCTGCGGGGGTTTCCTCCAGGTACTCTGGTTTCCTCCCCCAGTCCAAAGACATGTATGGTAGGCTGATTGGCATGTCCAAAGTGACCGTAGTGTATGAATGGGTGTGTGTGATTGTGCCCTGTGATGGATTGGCACCCCGCCCAGGGTGTACCCCACTTTGTGCCCAATGCCCCCTGGGATAGGCTCCAGGTTCTCCGTGACCCTGTTGGATAAGCAGTATAGAAAATGGATGTATAATAATAATAATAATAATAATAATAATAATAATAATAACATTAGCTTAGTAGTACCACTGAATAACAGCTGCAGTTGTGTTCTGCTTTCACTCCAGTGAACTCCTACAGTGAAAAACCTAAGGTTCTGCTGGTGTGGTGATCACTTTCCAAAAACGCAGAGCACTCTCACAGCCTTTAGAGTTTGGAAATGTCCAGATTTCCAGACTGCTTATCTTTTTCTTCCTTAATCTCCTCCTGTTCATTCCCTCTCTTTCTCTCTGAGCTGCTCTGCACTCGATTTCTTGAAGGGATGAAAATCTACTTTGGCTACTTTGGAAGAAAAGAAGGACGATTATTGATATTTTTTTTCTCTCTTACACAGAAACTTTCCTTAAATCCTCAGTCATTGAAGACAGGGCAGATGAGTCAGACCACAGCTGATCGTTCCGTGTGTGTGTGTGTGTGTGTGTGTGTGTGTGTGGCCTGGTTGGGGTTTGAGCAGCACATGGAGATGTTAGCACATGCAGAGTGTGTGTAATCCCAGGTGCAGGAGGCCTGGAGCATCATGCCATGGCATCCACTCGCTTCCAAAGAATATAGTGGGAAAGCCTTATCTAGGATGAGTGTGTATGCTGTGTGTGCATGCTGAAGTGCCAGCAAGCCTCAATTAATCTGCACGGGCTGAGTAAATACAGGCATGAATTATTCTCTTTGGATAACAGCTCCCACGCCCACCCATCTTTCTTCTACTGCTTACCATCTCCATAGCATTTCATCTTTCGCCTTGACTATTTTTTTTCTTTGCTTGTTTGCCAGAGCAGGGGTGTAAATATAGCGGTCTTGTATAAGGAACTAAGTGTTGTCAGTAATGAAAGACTGAGCGGAAAGTTGACCCATTTACAACATCAAATGACGGATGTACAGCAGTGCGTACTGATAAACAAAACGAACAATGACTGCACAATTTTCTTTAAGGGATTGACTGACCAGATAGAGGCAGAAAACACAACTAGATGCATTCATACACTGATACACATTTACAAGCAGAGCTGGGTGTGAGGTTGGATACATGGGAATCAGGATTTTTGTGATTGTTGCGACCAAAAATGCAATGAGGTTTTTTTTTTTTGGTTTTTTTTGTAGGAAAAATACTTGAATTGGCGCAATTGCACGGCCTTTCACAGTGATGTTTGTTGCTAAATGAGACCTTTTAGCTGTTTTGCAAAATCACAAACTCCTGGAGGGACTGGGGAATAACACTCCATGGTTAAAAAGAAAAAAAGATGACCATATCCTTTGTAAAAACAGCTAGACACCCTCGTTTTCAAGTTTATTTGGTTTAATGCATGGACAAGGTTTAAGAAGAACCTGGATGATGGAAATCCAACTGGCCAGAGTAGAAGTGGCTTTATTTATCCTTCCAGCCATCCATCCATCCATTTCCTGTACAGCTTATCCTACACAGGGTCACAGGGGAGCCTGGAGCCTATCCCAGGGAACTCGGGGCACAAGGCAGGGGACACCCTGGACGGGGTGCCAATCCATCGCAGGGCACAATCGCGTGCACACACACACACACACACACACACACAATTTGGAAATGCCAATCAGCCTACAGTGTAGGGGAGGAAACCGGAGTACCCGGAGGAAACCCCTGAAGCATGGGAGAACTTGCACGCACACATATAGTTATATAGTGTAGTTGTTAGCAAGAATGTATGGAGGAAAAACTGGCCAATTGGGTTGTGTTTTACTTTTACAAGAGCACCTGTTCCTGTTGGCTTGCACCGTCACAGTCCCACTCTGTATCTGCTCTAATAACTGGCTGACATTTGCAACAGAATGGATATTTTGTGTGGGTTTTTTTTTTTTTTTTTTAAAGTAAAACCAAACCAGATGACATTGTTGTCTCTGTCTAGGAGGAACTAAGTTAGTAGATGTTAACAAAACTCCTGGTGATACCTTCTAAAAAAAAACACACAAAAAAACCCATGCTTCCTAGTTTCCCTGAACATCTCTTTAGGTGTATGTACATTCATTCTGATTTGCTGTTATTTCCACAGTTTCATGTCGGCTTGTTTTGTTTAGTTTTCACCCCCTTTTTTTAACATAAAGGCATACAAAAGTGAGTGCTCAGAACTGAGGAAAACCATAAAAAAATACTAAACATCAATCACAGACTGCTTTAACCAGCATGCAGAAGTGAGAAAGCTACAAACAGACTGAGACATTAGTCATCCAGAGACCACTGGTGAATGCTTTATGACTACATAGGAAGCATGTCCTTCCCAAAAATTCCCTAAAAATACAGTAATTAAATATTTACCCATATATCTGTATTATTCCTTACTTCTGATGAAATTCAATATTTTCGTGAATCAAAGTCTCACATATTACAAAATTCCACAAAAATATCACTGCAATATCATCCCGTTTGTTCATTTAACGCAAACTGTTTTTGATGGACAGCACAGATTGCTTAAAAATGTCCACTGAAGCCAGTAACCGCATCGCTGATAGAACTCCACTGACACTTTGCTTCAGTGGGATCCTAGTCCAGATTCAGGGTCACTGTGTTTTAATGGCACAAAGATAAAAGTTTATTGGATAACATGCTTTTAACATCATTTCGGTCCTTCTAAGATACATGTATTCACTGGGAGTCAGTGAATGTATGCACAGGGGAAAAAAATATCATTGGACAGTACGCTCTTCATAAACAAATTTTTGTCCTGCATGGATGCCCGGCTTCTCCATATGATTGTTGGGGGGTTGTCCATAGGGGTTCAACCTCATAATCAACAGCCGGTCATTGAAAAATTGAACATGACTGACAGCATTTCAGACTTAAACATATCATCGCCAGTCAGTCAAACATAGACTCGGAGTGCCCGGAGTTGCAGTAGGTCAGTAGCCTAATCCATAACTGTTTTACACTAATACTATAACTTATTTTATGTTTGGCATTTGTAGACATTGTAAATAAATTGCAAATATAAAGTTCTGTTTAATTATTTGCCGTTGTTTCATTTATAATTTATCATTCTAGCTAGGTAGCTAGTTGTCTACCTTTTTCAGTGAAATTTAGGTAGCTTAGGTAACAGCTGATTTGCTTTCTTGCAGACACTGTTAATGTTATTGAACGTTTTGAGTTTGGAAAAGTAATTTCATACGCTTACTTACAAGGAGACTGAGAATTAAACAGGAGGGCAGACAAATACCCAAAACTGATGTAATTCAGAATTCATGGAGCAAAAACAGGTCTTTTAAGATCTCTTGGTACAGTAAAGTTAATGGCTGACCGGTAGTGATGTAACCAAGCGCGTGTACCACATGGCCTTGTCTGCTGACAGACTGATGTGCTTCCCCTATTTTTAAAAACCACTGCCCCAAATGTATGCTTGTACTTCATTGGGTAAACTATGCTTTTTTTTGGCATTACATCAGTACTTCTTTTGTTGTTTAATAACTGATCTAAAGCAAATGCCCAGTGCAGTAAATCTTTAAAAGTAGCATTAATAGCCTTGTTTGTTCATATCAGCAGGCTCAGTTAGGATGAGAGTCTACATTCGTCTGTGTCTCACCCAGAGGCTGTATACATGTACATACCTGTTCTGCTGTTACAACCTCCAGCGCAAAAACTCGAACTCTGCCTTGGCATAGATTGATTTTATTATGCCACTTAAAATTTCATTCATGGGATTCACACAGCAAGTTGCTTTAGTGGTATTGGATGTCAAACCTGCTTCTTCTTCTTTCTTTTTTTCAATTGGGGCAAAGAATGATTTCTGGAATTAATAAAGCAGTAAATGTGAGATTATAATCTTGTAATTACAATCTTGTTTTTAATCATCACTGTTTTGCATTAATTAGGTTAATACATTTATAGGCTGACTTGCTAGCCATCCACTATGGTGCATCCCATCATCCTATTTGAAATTTTTCTCCAATTCACCCACGGTTTATTGTAAATCCTGTGAGTTCAGCTGCAGTGACAGACATATGCACTGAGCAGGGGCCCGTGAGCTGAATGTTTTATTGGACCAGTTGCATGAAACACACTCTCTACCTCTTTCCCTCTCTACCAGCCTGCGTTTCGGTTGGTATCGTGCTCAAGCTCAGCACGAGCTTTGCAGATGGCAAGCCGATGTAAAAGCCAAGGGTAGAGGTGGGAGAGGACGGTAGGGGAGGCGTTGATTTGTGTGCGTGTTTGTGGATAATGTGCGTGTGGAAACAGAAACTGATCTCTCAGGAGCTGTAGAGGCAGGAAAAGTAACACACTCCTGCTTATCCCACATAGACATTCAATTCCAGGTCCATATAAGACATCACTGTGGGTGTGTGTCTCTGTGTGATAGCGATTATTCAGGAGCAATTGAGAGTGCTGGATTCCTGTACATAAGAGATAGCTTCTTGGATGTATTTCTGCACAAAATGCCATAACTGGATTATACCACAAGCTTGATAAACATTTCTGTTGGGAAATAAGTGTGACTGGAAATCCATTAAGCATGTGTTTTAATAGCCCTGGCAAAACCATAATGCAGGCTATAGAAATAATTTTGTTTTTAAAAAGCATAAAATCTTGGCACCCTGGATTGAAATGACCACTACTGTACCCAGCACGGAAACGTCTGCGTGAGCGGGAGTGTGGTTTACAAACGACGCTATTGTGGAGAAAGCGAGCTTGGAGAGAGCTGGTATGTGTGCTGATCTGTGTGAGCTTTGCACGCTGTGAGCTGTGTGAGGCAAGCTGCAGTTGTTGGAGAGTGAGAGAGAGAGAGAGAGAGAGAGAGAGCTTTATGGCAATGCTTAAGCCACAGAGGGAAGGGTGTTTCCAGGTTCGCTGCATTAGACTGCTGTCTTTCTTTGTTCCAGTACATTTCCCTCAGCTTTTAAAAGAGCCAGCCGAGCACACACACACTATACACACACACACACAGACACACACACGTACACATACAGCCTCTGAAATGTCTTATACTTCATTATTAACGAGATCCAGATTGTTGCCACTGGTAACCTGCTACGCCAGGGCGTAACCAGGGCGTTGAGATGTTCATCTAATAGCCTGTTAAATCAGTGGTATTTAAATTTGTGTGTCGGAATACATCTGAACTTTACTATCAATGAGCTAATGAATTTCATAAGCCTCACAGATCACACACTGCATCACAAACATGAGTTCTAGTGAACGATCCAGAGAGATCTGGTGGGTGGCTGATTAGTTTGTCTGGGTAGAGGCCAGCTGTAACTAATACCCCACTCTCCCTCCCCCCAGAATGTTTCAACAGGCCAAAGGAACAGTTGAGGGGTATATTTATAACACCACTGGTCCACAGAGACACGCATACATGTGTGGTCACACCACAGAAGCACCTGCTCTGTGCTGTGTATCTCAGTTGTGTTCCAATAAATACGATAAGATTATGAACAGCACAATACTTTGCTCAGACAAAAAAAAAAAAACATCAGTTTGTAGTATTCTACCGTTTTTAGAATGACTGTGGTAGAGATCTGCTCTGTGTAGAATTAATGAGACTCGTTTGTCTTTGACCTTTTGACGATGTGACTCGGTGCAGGGAGCCAGTGTCGCCGAGGCTCGATGATCACACGCTTTTGTTTTGAAGAAGCAGAAGGGCAGCATTGCTCAAAAAAGGGACGACGGTAAAAAGTGTGATTGTCGGCTGTTTCGAGGTGGAGTCACCAATTATTTGAAGATGATGTATTGTTTTCACAGAAGCAGTGCAGAGCTTCAGTTCTTTTAAATGATGCGCAGTCTCAGCTTTATGCCTCAGAGCAGTGCTGGGCCGGTGCTGACAAGCTTCTGTCACTTATTGAAACGTTTCTACAGCCACGTCTGCATGGCCAGAGGTGCACACTGATACGCGGAGATGCTCAGACTTGAAATAAGAACCATGAATAACTCCCATAAACGCATAAACGCGCACACACACACACACACACACACACACACACAGAGATACAAATGGTCCCAAAAATATCAGTCACATGTTCCCTGTAAATCCAGGCTTCAGTTGTAGTGTCTGGTTTCCAAAGCCCACTTTACTCTTGCACTCTTTCTGCAGCCTGTTCAATCCCACAAATGAATGCAAATTATTAAAACACAAATATCTGGGTCATAATTTTTTATCTAAATATGATTAACGTCTGCTCTATGGTCAGGCCAATGTAAAACCAGGCTCCCTCTTAGGCTTAAAGAAATCGTCCAGCTTTTTTCAACTTAATCGCTCGGATAGATTAAAGATGATCACAGACAAGAATTTTAACGCGCTTCCATGTACTGAGGAGAAACAACAACAAGCAAAAATCCATTCTTTCCTCAGTCTCGTTTATAATGGATGTCTAAGGGCAATGAATTCTGTCAGTAAAGATCTCAAGAGATACAACCTTTACACTCTCACATTAAGGTCTTCGGATGAGAAAGACATACCAACCTTCCAACCTTCCATTACCAACACTGGAGTAATGGTAATTCAGATTACATGCACTTTCTCAAAGGTTTTATGTTATCCATGTACCTTCAGACCCACACTACGAACATAACCACATGCTTCGCTCTGTAAACATAGTCTCGTCTCTGAAATAATGACACATTTAAGATGTTAATCTGACTAATGTATTAATGAAAAGCTTCTACAAAATACAACTGCTCTTACACTTCCATTGTAAGTGAGTATGGAGTAAACACATTTCTTATAGATTTCTCAGTAAAGGGAAAGAATAAGAAATGATTGTCTGTGGTAGTCACACCTACGCAACAGATGTGGTAGATATTACAGAAATTATGTTGGAAAACACTGGAGTATTCCTTTATTGATTTATTAGAGTGGGTTTGTAAGCCTTTACACAGTAAAAAAATAAATGACCACTTTTGTCTCCAAACCAATTCGAATTGCCCCCAAACCTGCTCATGTGCTCGTGCTGTATTTTTTCCCCATAGGAGGACTATGATCGCCTCCGTCCCCTGTCTTACCCCATGACGGATGTCTTCCTGATTTGCTTCTCGGTAGTGAATCCGGCCAGTTTCCAGAACGTGAGGGAGGAGTGGGTCCCTGAGCTGCAGGAGTATGCACCCAACGTCCCTTACCTGCTCATTGGCACTCAGGTATTCTCCTTCACCTTTCAAAGTGTCCACTTGAGATGTTTGAGATCCATCAGTCTGTATTGTCATGACATGCTCCATGCATCTGGTTATGGCTGTTTTTGAGGAAATCACGTAAACAATATCCAACCATATTGAGCATGGAATTTGACACCACTATTTGACATCAATTTGATACTTTTGCTATTGTGTAGTTTCATTTAATGGGTCAAAGCATAAAAATAAACGGTACATTTTTGGCGGAATATGTTTTACTGAATCTTATAAAACAGTGCTTTTGAATACTCCATTTTGATTGGTTAGAAGGTGTTTTATAACAATATGGCTTAACAGTAGATCTGGCTGCAAGGCTAATCACAGGTTTATATTAATGCACTCTTTCTAATGTGCTACTCTTTCTATAGTAACAGCTCATTCACTTATACAGCAGACGCTCCCGATACACAGATAATAACAGATAAACAATATTGATAATGATTAACATTGTTGATATTGTGAAGGTTTCTGTGAGGAAACGTCTATGAACACGTTTACATGGACAGTAATAATCTGACCTTATTGACCTTATTCTGAATAAGACAATATTGTGATTAAGGTTTTACATGTTATAGAACATAGTTCGATTAACGGCACACATCATTATGTCCCCACGCCATGCCGTTCGACGTTCCCTCCAGAATTTCACATATCAACATACAGTTCGTCTTCGTTATGGTACCGTATACAGTTTTGGGTGTTTCATT
>JANDJT010000032.1:8163543-8189499 GCA_024331685.1 Stegophilus panzeri
ATTTAAAAAGAAATAATAATAATAATAATAATAATAATAAATTTTAGAAAATGACTTCATGATGCACCAAATAAGCAGTGCTATGAAAACCAAACTGAGCAGTGGGTCGATTTTAATTAAAGCCAAGATACAAAGAGATTGAGATCCTTTCAGTCAACTGTAAGGGAGGCTTTTAGGGCAAAGGGCAATGTGTGCAGATGAACGCCAGCATCTGGCTTTGGGTCAGATATCCTGGAGCCTTCTGCTCTAAAAACAAACCTTGACATATGGAATCCCGTCCACCGCCCTGAGAATAAAGATGCATAGACCACATGTGCGCGCATAGTTAACCGCTCACATGCCTCCAAGAAAAGTTTTTAACTTGTTTAAATGTGCTCTAAAGTTTGAGACTGAAAATTGTAGTTGACATATTCCCTCCCCTCACATGTTTTTTTTTTTTTCTCCTATGCTACAGATTGATCTGAGAGATGACCCCAAGACCATCACAAAGTTGAATGATGTGAAGGAGAAGCCCATAATGACAGAACAGGGGCAGAAGTTAGCAAAGGAGGTAAGGCACAAAACGGACAAACTCCCAATATCTGTTGGTGGATCTAAACTACAGTCCTTTCCATTAGTTTTACTATAGTTACTGAATAATTACAGAGCTTGTATTCCTCATTATTTCTTTCTTTATATTTCTCTCCTCTGATAAGAAACTGGTTTAGTATGAAGTTAGAAGTTTAAGGGGTTACCTACATAAGGAATAAAAAATAATGGGTCATGCAGTTATAGGACAATAATCAACAGGGACATGTGACAAAAAGCAGAAGGCAGTTACAATCACGCAAGTTGATTATTTTCCAATAACATCACATATTATTCCCATTAAACCACAGCAATATGCCAATAATTACAATTTCATATTTATTTAAAAAATTTTAAATTTAAAAAACAGTTTTAGCTTCATTTAATGCTATGCAGTGTCTGCAAAAACAACTTCGTTCCTGATATCACTTGTTATAACAACTATATAGACGTTCCCCAACCAGCCTCTTTTTCCCCCTTGAACCTAAATAAGAGAAGAAAAAGAAAGAAGATAAAATGCAGCTTGTCATTTTACTGAGAAAATGCAGAGCACGAACTCCTCTGTCCTGAAGACTTCCTCTTAAAGGAACAGCTTTTTTTCTCACCGTTACAAAGCACTGACACCAATGATAAAGCACTTTTTATATTTATTTTTATCTTTAGATTATGTAGTGCATCCAGCATACGAGTTTCCATCAGTTAGCTGTTACTATAGAAATGGTAACAGATTAGAACAAACACATTAATATGAACATTTGTCTTGCAAAGTAGTGTCAGAGCCATGCTGTTCTTGAAAATGATACCAAAATGATCAGAAATCAAGAATTTACAAGCACTGTGGTGTAGCAAGAAGTAACTTATTACTTAATTATTAATTAAATACAGTATACAGTGGGGGTCCAGAGACCACATTGAAAATTTTTTTTTTTTTTACATTTAAAATTGAAAATAAACTGAAAGTTTTAGAATTTTCGAAATAACAAATAAAGTAAATGTTCGATATCTTGAATATTTAATATTCAAGATTCTGCACTGTTTCTCTGTCCCTATTTAAATGTAAGCACATTTTGTGATGGTGACCATGTTAACTGCTTTATATAAAAGGTCAGATAATCTCCTCGTGCATAATCTCCTGTATTGAAGCATGTGTTCAGACGACAGTACTATGGATTTAAACTAAAATGGATTATAAGGTTTGTGTTGCCCATGCCAGCTCGAGTGCACACTGCCATTAAGGTAAAAACAGGACACACCAAATACTAAGAAACTCTGAAATTCATGTTTTATATATTTCAAATATACTACTATTTCACTCAAGTTGTTGTCAGTAATATAATTTGTAATGAAACGTTTTGTATGACATTAGAAAATAATGAAAAATAGACGCAGTTTCACTAGAGGTCTCAGACTTTTGGACCGCACTGTATATAAAGAGATTAAAAAAGCATGATACGCCATTCTTAAATAAATAATAATGGTTACTTTTGGTAAAATGTTGTGGTATAGGAGGAATAAAACACGTTGGGGTGGTAACAGTAACTCCACTCCATCTCATCAAGCCACTTCATCATTGATTCATTTCCATATTAATGTTGTGTTATTCCTTACTAATGTAACTCCTTACTGGTAACAGTTAATGGAAAAAAAAGATGTTTTTAGGGAAGAAATCCAGTATGTAACACATGGCGCAAAGCTGTTCTGAATTATAACCATTTTGTACATGTGTGTATAGATTGGTGCCTGCTGTTACGTGGAGTGCTCAGCCCTGACACAGAAAGGCTTGAAGACAGTGTTCGATGAGGCTATTATCGCCATTTTGGCTCCCAAGAAAGGTGTGCTGAAGCGACGTCTCGGCCCACGGTGTATCAACTGCTGCCTTATCACGTGAGCATCCTGTCACATACCAGCTCAGGGACAATTCGGTATCAGAGCTACAACACGTCCCATGAAATAAAGAGGGCGATTTTAAAAATCAACCAGAGCGCAACCTTGCCATAAACATATGGCGAAAAAAATTGAAACACATTCTGGAGTAGGTGAGGGGGAAAAAAACACAGGTATGAAATTCTTTACTGCTTAGAAAATAGGAACAACTGTAACTCTGGGAAGGAGGGAGTGAATGAATGAGAACAACAAAAAGCATTCGTCTGTGAACTAGTGACCAAGAAGGACACTAAACATGAACAAGACGACACCAGATTAAATCACACAGAAGCACAGAAAATTTTAAACTTGCAAGGGCAAGACAATGAATGGCACACTACAACAATCCTGATGTTTGAAAACACTCTGACTGTATTTCCAGTTTTGCTTCTGCAGGCATGTGTGGTCTGGAGAGAAAATGCAGACAGCCTAAAGAGCACAACCAAACACCCCAGACATTTACAGAAGCAAGACTTTATTTCTCAGAAAAAAAAGGGAACCTGCATCTGGCAACATGGGGTTGCAAAATGAATGCCTTTTACAAAGCATTTCTCTTTCCAGTCTGGGGTTTTTCCAGGAAAGATGAGACCGGAATGATCAAGTATACATGTATAAAAAAGCCACTGCAACAATTGAAGGAACAAATAATTTAAAATATACTTTCTGTTGCTGCATTTGACCTCAGAGGACATGAACTTTAAAAGAGCTGGTGCAAGCATGAGGAACTTGTAGGGTGATCATTTACAACACAGCCCTTGGTGGACACTCGTGCAGAGTGTGGCCTGTGCCTGTAAATGCCTGTCCCTCATTTGAGTTTGTAGGTGAGCTGCTTGCGATGCCAACGGATCCAGATCGGAGCAGCTAGAAGTCCTGTCAGAAATCCTCCTGTCGCCCCAAGGGAACAGGAAATTGGCCACACCTAGAGGGAGGAGCCACAGAAAAGCTGGAATCACTAACAACCAATCAGCTCTGTAACTGCACAACTCACTGGCTGCAACCAAGAAGATCACTGTGGTGTTATAATGGTCAACTTTCATACCCAAAGCTTTAAACTGTTTTTTCTTTTCTTTTTTAAATGCACATAGCTTTGATTTGTATGTGTTTTTGAAGCCTCAGCTCAGATTTATTTTGCATTTTCAAACTATATCGAGTACTGAATTGAAGCATCACTAGCTATTTTCAATGGATTTTTATTGCACAGTAAATGCAAGCAGTGATTTGAGTGTTTTTGCAGCTTCCAAAATGAAATGATTTTTTTTTTTTTTTTTAATAAACAAAGCTTTATGATATTGTGGATTAAATACCTAGTGAGTTGCAAATGGGGAAACTCCATGAAGTCTATTAAATGGTGCGAATTATTTTCTTAACGTAAAAAAGTTACAACTCAGTGAATAGTGATTAATACTTTATGTACATTTTATCTGACTTGCCTCAAACTGATGTTTGCTGAACATAAAGTTGTTGTTTTTTTCATAAATGCTGTCTCTGTTGAATCTTTTCTCTGATCAGAAGGTATAAAAACGTTATTTATGATAAGTATTTACAGATGGAAGCATGATCTCATACAGGGTAAAGCTGTGGTGCTGAAGTGAAAATTTATAATCGTTGCTCGTGTTGGTGATAGACACGACATTTCAGTGAGATTTACTAAATGACTAAATCTGTTATGGTCTGCGTATTAAATTGTTGTCCTGAAAACATCTCAAGCAGTGACCTTTAAAGATAAAGGAGCGACGATTCTGTTCTACGTTTTGATCCGGTCTTCATTGAACTCTGCAACGTTTAGGACCGGTATTTCCACTACAGTCAGAATTTTCCTCTTTGATCTCCTTTTGTCATGTTTGGCAGATTTACGGTAATCGGCTCCAGCTGGCTCATTATAGGAAACACTAGTTGATCCCATGCATGCTCTCCTCTGCTTTTTCTCCTTAGAGGAAGAAAGTCTACTCCTCTCTCATAAAAACAAGAAGATTTGAAGAGAGGCTCAAAATTAAAAAGCATCAGCAAGATTGATTTTCCCAATTATATCCTGAGCTGTGCTTGTGATATGGGCTTCATTACAGTAGTGGATCAAAGTGCTGAGAATAGCAGTTGTACAGTATGAGTCAGAGCTGACCACCTCTCTACAGGAGAAGATCCTCCACCGAGCTGTTTTCTCGTTAGTTAAAGCCCACTAAATCATACCTTACACTGATGAGGACCATAGTGTTCCAGCTGAACAGCATACAATTCCACTTTTAGTGCTAATTCTGGACATGTGTGTGTGTGTGTGTGTGTGTGAGTGTGAGTGAGAAAGAAAGAACAAATGGGAGACTTCAGTACGACATTTTGAGGGCAAACACCAGCTGCTTTTCTGATCGATGTCTCTGTGCCATGCATCAATAATTTAAGCTGCAGTGCAGCCCTTTAATGCTCTGAGAACTTTTAATTTTTCATGAACATCACTTCATTCTTGACAAAAGTTCCCTCCCTGGAGGCTATGACAGACTTGTTGATCATTTTGTGTCCAATAATATTTGCCCCCAAAGTTGTTTGCTACCTGACTGTGGTTCCTCCCTACAGGGAGTTACAGTTCCTACAGGGAATCATTACATACTATGATTGGATTACTCTGAAACTTGAGCCTCTGACATTGATATTACATCTTCAGCCACTTCGCCTGAATAGGACCTGAGCTAAATGTGAAAGATTTTAAATCCTCTGTAATGTTTTTGGAGTGAGTCCTGGAATCAGGTCATTTACAGGCCTTATGGGAATGTTCCTACTGTAAAGAAAGTTACTGAAACTGCTGAAGAGATTAAAAACAAAAGCTTGTTTAGCATAAATCCCTCAAATCACAGAAACAACCATGCAAGGTTGTCATACCCAAGTTACTTTCAACTTTCTAATGGTGGAAACCACTTCCCACAGGGACATTTCTCTTTTACATTCCTGATTTTGAAGTTTCCTCTTTTCTCTGCACAATAGGTAGAGTTCAGTGACACGTAACTAAATATTTCTTGACATCAAAAGTGAAAATGCTCTTCATCAACATATCTGCTCCACTCTATATATTTTGGTCGGTGTAACGTGTACACAGCCTTGTTGTCCATTACTTTTAAATGGGCATTACAGTATGATATTAATGTGTGTATGCTATCTGATTCTGTACTGACCTGCCAGGGTCTGTCCCAGTCAAGAGGAATGGGGAAAGCTCCAAGCCAGGCTCCAACTACGCTGCAGCCAGTAGTAATCTGAAGTGAGGTGTCCCACACTGACATTGCCCTGCAACAGACATGCGCTTTTTACTCAACACTGCAATCAAAAGCCATCGGACACAATGTACAGTATATTCATTTCTAGGAATCGTTTTAGAATCTCTCATCCAGGTTGCGTTCCTGGGATAGGCTCCGGATGCAGTGTGTTCCTGATCAGGTTAATGCGTTTGCTGACAAATGAATGAAAGCTGTGCATTGGGAGGTGGGATCCCACTGGGATTTAAAAAAAAGAAAGGGGGGGAAAAAAACCACAGCAGGAGCAGGTGGATTTTACTCTCATGTGGACAGTGTGGGCAGTCAGATATGGAGTTTGTGGGACAAAGAAAGGTCATGTAATGCTGCATCACATGTTTTCCACATCTGGTCTAAACTGGACGTTAGTTATTCATTCATTCACCCTCAGTAACTGCTTTATCTTGATCAGGGTTACTGTACTTTAATTGACATTTATTATGTTCTGGGAAATACAGCAAATCCAACTAACTTCTTTAGAAAATATCGAAAGCAGGTACAAAAATCATCAGAAACTGAATTTTTGAAAAATAAATAATAAATGTGTGTGTGCACCTTTATAATGAATAAATTACTAAATGACTAGCTAATTTTAAAATTAACACATTATGAATAACATTTGTTTAAGGCCCTTTGGTCAATGATACATGCCTTATCTAATTATGAAAAACTCTGGTGTGTTAATCCTGTTTCTTATTTATTTATGTCAAGATAATACTGTAACAGTGATGGGTCAAATCAGAGAATACAGTACATCTGATCCGATGCGATCCAGAGTTTCAGGTCAATATTAGCTCTGGTATTGATACTCAATATCAAATTTGTACATCCCTGATCTAAATACAAAAACAATCCTGAAGTGATGGTAAACCTTTATTAATGAATATTTGTTTAAATGTTAATTAAATGCATTTGCATATACACCTGTGGACTTTTTTCCATTTTTGGCTTAAGTAAGTCCACATACATTTACATAATACACCATGTTACTAGATGCTGTAAATTTTATTTTAAAAATGTTGACAATAACTAGTTATTAATGCAGGTGTTCATCATTTGGCTTAACTGGATTATTATTTGATAAAGATTAATACAAACATTAATTTCTTCATCATAACTCATTGTCTTTCAATGCTAAAATTGATGGTTTTTAAATGTTAAAAGCTGTAATTAATGCTAATTAAGGAAAACTTACTTAGTCTACCCATAAATTAAGTGAAATTTCTGTAATGATATGTAATTACCAGATTTCAGTGCAAGTGCGTTAATGTCAGATTGTTTGTGTCCAAAAGAGATAAACTTCCTGCAGTACATAGGTTGAGATAACACAGCTGTATAAACACAGGGCTTTCTTGAGCCAGGGCCATGCAATGTTCTCTCAAAATTATACACAACCTTGACTCAGAAAGAACACCGAGTCCTACCAATATCACTTAAAGGATTTTCAGCTTTAACCTCTGTTAAGTTTACATTTGAGTGACCTGGAATATTTGCAGACACTGTGACATTTACTTTTAAATCATCACTACCTGATACTTGATACAGCATGTGTTACTGTTCTCAAATGTATGTATGGTTCAAGGTCTCCACCTAGTGGCATATATATGGGGGCTGTCTTTCTTTGATTTCAATGAGAAATGTTTATGAAAAGTTCTGGATCACGATTGACAAGGTCATATCAGAGAGAAGCTCGAACAGTGGGCTGAGAATCTACATACTCAACAGTCGTGTGACGACTATCAGAACATATCCTGCAGGACAGGAAAGCAACATACACTGTATTGCCAAAAGTATGCGGACACCTGACCATCATACCCATATGTGGGCCTTCCCCAAACTGCTGCAACAAAGTTGGAAGCACACAATTGTCTAGGATGTCTTAGTATGCTGTAGTATTAATATCTGAGATGAAATGGAACTCTGACTGCACCCCAGGACTTCTCGCTAGACATTAGTGCATGACCTCACTAATGCTCTTGTTGCTGAATGAACAAATCAATGGGACTAAATCTGGAATGGGATGTTCAGAAAGCACATATGAGTGTGATGGTCACGTGTCCCTAGACTTTTGGCCATATAGTGTATACGTGAAGTAACAGCACCCACCCATCTCTACTGAAAACCCGGATCCACGCCTGTACATTTGGACCGAGCATACACAGACACCTCAGTGTAGTGAGAGTGGAGAGCAGTACAGCCAGAGAAAACGTCTCCAGAGCTGACCTGCACAACAATAAAAACAGCATTCAGTTAAACACTCAATTAACCACACTTACTTATTTACTTGACCTCATAAATTATTTTCTACTGTGTTGGTTATGGTCTGGGGGGCAAGGCTGGCTTAGTGGCTAGCATGTTTGCCTCGCACTTCCGGGGTTGGGGGTGCAAATCTCTACTCCACCATGTGTGCGCGGAGTTTGCATGTTCTCCGTGTGCCTTGGGGGTTTCCTCCGGGTACTCCAGTTTCCTCCCAAAGACATGTATTGTAGGTTGACTGGCATCTCTAAATTGTCCATAGTGTGTGAATGGGTGTGTGAGTGTGTATGTGATTGTGCCCTGCAATGGGTTGGCACCCTATCCAGGGTGTGAACGATAGACTGCAGGCTCCCCGTGACCCTGTGTAGGACCCGGTGTTGGATAATCCATGGACAGATGGATGGTTATGGTCAATATGGCCAGCTACTGACTGTGACCTTGAAATGGATACAATTATGTTTATTTGCTTTAATTAATAATTTATCACTTTTGAATCACTATACCACATCACACTACCACTGTGGTGTGAACTGTTTTGATAAACTTTTATTTACATATTTAGTTTTAACGCCATGTCAGCAACCAGGCTATTCACATGGAAAACAAAGGTTCAATAAATATTTACAATATTAAATAATAGACTTAACATTTATACAAGATAAAAAACTGTAAAATTATTCAGATGGTACTTTTTTAATATCTATTATACAAGTCTCTGTATAAAAGCATTGTCTGATAGTTCCAAATGTTTTACAATTCAGTAAAATATGCTTGATGGTCATAGGGGTTTGGCAAGGTATACATATGGGACGATCTTCACCAGTCAGTAAAAACGCATGTGTTAGTCTTGAATGACCCAGTAGGCATCTGGTAAACACTATTTGGTCATGACTAGATTTAAAATTTTGAGAGTAATTTCTTGGATCCTGGGGTTTATTTTGTATAATTTATTGCTGTTGCACTGATTCCCATTCTGATGGGAACCCACTTATTGGTGATATAGGGTTTTTTTTATGGCCTGAGGTCAGAGGATGGTATCAGACTTTCCGAGATCTCCAAGTTGAATGCCTCTTTTGCAGCCATATCTGCTTTTTCATTTCCAACCAGACCAATATGTATGTCCCGGCACCCAACAGAAGATAACGTTGAAATCCTTCTTCTGTAATCAATGTATTTTAGTCAAAATGTTTATGATTATGGGATGATCTGTCTCCATGGATTCAAGTGCTTGAAGGCAAGCACTTTGAGTCTGAAGCGATTAAAAAGTTTTGTCCTCGACTCTGCTCAATGTTTCATCATAAACTTATCAGGATTTTAAAACACTACTGCTTTACAATACATGTTCCTTTAGAGAATACACATATAATCCTTTCTTTAAAAACACTGTTAGGTTGTCTAAGCAAACAAACTGAATCAGATATAGAATATGTTATTTATTCCTGCTGTCTAAACATGGCCTTATTTACACATATACTATATGACCAAAAGTATGTGGACACCTGACCTTCACACCCCTATATCACACCCATAAGTTGGGAGCACAGAACTGTCTACAATGTCTTTGTATGCTGTAACTTAAAGATTTATCTTCATTGGAATTAAGTAGCCTAGTCAAACCTGTTCCAGCATGACAATGTCCTGTACACAATGTGAGGCTTATAAACACATGGTTTGCCAAGATTGGTGTGCAAAAACTTGAGCAGCTTGCACAGAGCCCTGACCTCAACACCAGTGATCACTTTTGGGATGAACTGGAACTCTGACTGAATATCATGCCTCCTCGCCCAACATTAGTGCCCGTCCTCACTATAGCTCTAGTGACCGAATTGGCACACTCCGGAATCTAGTGGAAAGCCTTCCCAGAAGAGTGGAGGAACTAAAGGGGGACTAAATCTGGAATGGGATGTTTCAACAAGTGCATATGGGTGTGATGGTCAGGTGTCCACATACTTTAGGCAAAGTACTGTAATACTCACTCCAGCAGAGATGCCCCATACAGAACAACCACAGTGTGAAAGAAGAGGCAAGACAGCAGAAAATACGCACAGGATCTAATCAGTCGAGACAACTGAAACAAAAGACAGATATATACAATACAATTAAAATGGATATAACACACAATTATTATTTCCTTTTGAAGGTCTTGGACTTATAAATATATATCTTGGACTTGGAATATCTGTACCTTATAGCTCAGTGTGTTTTTCTTTGTTGGTGGACTGATACCAAGAAGCCAAAACACAGCAATGTTGACTACAGCAATACAAACAGAAACAGAATAGAGCCACACCAAGTGTGTCCCATACACTGAGAAGTTCTCCACAGTGAAAGCAGGCATCAGGCTTCCCACCAATACAGAGCCGGCGAGAAGGGCATGAGCTGATGCCATGCCTCTGATCTCCACCTCCCACATGACTCAGACAGGTCTGGTTTAAAGAAAACATACATTCATTATTGACAGATTGATTGATAGACTAGATAAATGAATGAGTGTTCTGATATGCAAGAATATCAACATTAGGAGAGAAAAAAAACCCTTACATGGTAACATTCATGTTATTACTTAATCAAATTCTGACAAAACATATCTCAGCACATATATAAAGTTATTGCATATGATGAACATGTAATGCATTTAAAATCATTCCGTGCAGATAAATAATATACGTATAACATTATGTGTATAAAATAATATTTGCAGTGTATAAACCACACAAGGAAACCTTATAAATGAAGATACTTACATATCACAGGGGAAAGAAAGAAACACCTGGTTTTGTTCCTTAGCTTAACTTTAAACCTGCAAAGAGAGATCTTGCTCTTCGTAGCCGATTTAAATGATCATCATACTCGAATGACACAAATTACAAAAGACCTTATTCATAATAATAATAATAATAATTATTATTATTATTATTATTATTGTTGTTGTTATTGTTATTATTAATAGAAACGATCCCAGAAAGACGGCACGAGAGATTTAATTTAGGTCGAGTTCTTCCGGCATCATAATGTCACGTGACCTACAATGGTGACGGTAAGGTCAAAACTCTTCAGAAACAAAATAAAGGATTCGCACCAACCTTCTACAGAGTGCAAAAAATACGTTTTAACGATTAAATTTTAAGATTTAAGCTCAATTTAACACAAATACCACATGTGGAAATCATTAACCCATCCTGTACACTCACACGAAGCATAAGGCTGTTTATACAATATATGTGTTTATTAAATATAACCCGCTATCTGATTGATGCATTGCAAACCAACATTTTAAATCAGATATATACCTCCACTTGTAATCTACCTTGTTTTTAAAGAAATAAATAATTAATTCTGTTGAATGTTGATGATTTTAGTGTTTGCTAGCAGTTAGGACTTATATTTTAAAAGCTGAGAGTGTGTCGTGTCGTCTTCAGCTTCAGTTCACAGTTTGTGTTTTCACGATTTTGTTTCTGTTTTTAGGCCATCGGATTTGTTTTACAGCTTTTACACAATGGTTTGTGAGAAATGTACGTATATATATTTGTATATCTTTTTTTTTTTAGTATCGAATACCACAATGTAAATAAGTTTGGGTAACATGTCTTAATATTAGTTGTTTCTGAGTGTGTTTTAGCTGTAGGTAGCTGGCTAGTTAAGGTTGGTGTGAGGTCCTGTTAGATGGACAGTGTGGATGTCTCAGTTAGTTTATTCAGTCTTAGGTAACATGACTGCGATTTGGAAAAGAGGAGCTAAATTGCTCAGAATAACAACAAATAGCTTAGATTTGATTATCTTAGCTTAATTTATTTATAGGTTAGTCTTTCTCCTCTCATCACCTAAACAAATCTGTTTACTCGAGATTGTCCACATGCCTAGTGTCATGAGGACTGTTATACTTTTCCTAAACTGATATGGCTCGCTTTAACATAACTTTACACCTTTGTTAATGTAGCTAGCTAGCTAGCATTACAGCTGTTTAGCTAAGTAAGCTGTGCAGTTTATCAAATGTAACACCAAACTTGCATCTTCACATATACAGTAGGCCATATTGTGCCACATTGCTATTATACTGTAGTCTAATGTTCTGCTGCCATATGAAGACCACTGCTCACATACACTACATGAATAACAGTAGATTGGTACACCTGACTATCACACCTACACATGAGCCTTCCCTACTGGGAAAAAAAAAGAAATAGAAACTATCACAGAAATTCTAATGGTTTCCACTACAAATACCATTACAAACCGTTGGCTAACCATTAACATTATTGGTCCTTAATGATATCCACTAGACATAACATGCCATCAATAGAAGGCAACAAATTACCAGTAGAGACTCAATGGGACCATTACAGTTTCGATTTAAACCAATATCATTCCTATTAAAACCATTACAAATTCTATGAGGGTTTCTACAGTATTAGTTTTTTTTTTTTTTTCCAGCAGGGTTCCCAAAACTGATGCCACAAAGGTGGACGCACATTAATTGTTTAGGATGTCTTTGTGTGCTGTGGTATTAGTTTCCCTTCACTGGAACTGTGGAGCCCAAATCTGTTCTAGCATGACAATACCTCTGGAACTTTGCGATGAACTGGACCCCAGACCTTCTCGCCCCAAAACCAGAGCCCGACCTCACTAATGCTCTTGTGATTGAATGGGCAAATCCTTACCAAAATCTAGCAGAAAACCATCTCAGAAGAGTGGAGTTTATTATAAGAGTAAAGGGAGGACAAGCTCCATATTAATGCCCATGGCCTTGGAATGGGATGTTCAGCAAGGAGATCTGGTTCTGATGGCCAGGTGTCCAATTACATGCTGTGAAAAAGTATTTGCCTGATTTCTTTTGTTTTTCTGTATATCTCATACTAAGTTGTTTCAGAAATTAAAACAAAATCTAAGATAAAGCAAAGGTAACCTGAATAAACACAACATACAGTTTTTAAAGGATAATGTTATTTATTGAAGCAAAAAAAGTCCAATAGAATACCAAGTGGGCCTGTGTGAAAATGTATTTACCTCAGTGCATAAAATACGGGCATTCTTATGCCCGTATTTTATGTATGCACTTATAGTTTATATTTTTTAGGGTACTATATTTCACTTTCTCTACCATCTGATATTGTGAGGAATGAGAATAAGGGTGTTTTAAACACACTATTTGAAGCCTTAAGGTGTTGTTTATCCATCTTGTTGTGCTTTTGTGTTGTATTATAAAGTTATAATTTCATGTTCTCTGTAGTAATTGAATGTTCTTCCTCTAGGTGAGAAGAAACTTGGGCGAGTTATCACTCCTGATACCTGGAAAGATGGTGCAAGAAATACAACAGGTTATGAACTTTATCTGTTGTTGGATATTATCTGTAGTCAATGTGTCAACACTACGCATATCTAGGCACCAAGACTCATTCTGAGCCTAAGGGTGCATGTTTTGACCATATCCCAGCAGATTCCTTGCAAAAGTCAGATTCTGAAGATCATCTGAAATCATATCTTATGTCTACGAAATGCTATAATGTGTGTAATGTGTTTTACAGAGAGTGGCGGACGGAAGATCAACGAAAATAAAATGTTGACCTCAAAAAAGGCCAGGTATGGTTATTCTGAAATGAACCTCATTTTGCATATGCTGTCGCATTGCAAATAATTTTTCAATGCGTGCAATATTCACACTCCTGTGTCTGTATTAGGTTTGACCCCTATGGGAAGTCAGGGTTTTCCACGTGCAGAATATGCAAAAGCTCTGTCCACCAGTCTGGGTCACACTACTGTCAGGGATGTGCTTACAAGAAAGGTAAATGTAAAAATAAATAAATAAATAAATAAATAAATAAATAAATAAATTTAAAAAAAGGAAGGGTTTTTTGATCATTTAAGTCCCCATGAAATTAAAATGGACGTTTTGTGGCTTTTAGTATGAATGTTAGCCTTAAGGTTATCTATAAGCTAGTGTGCTCCAAAACAGTGACAAAAATTCACATTTAGATTAGAAGATATATGCATTCAAAATTTACAGTCTCACTCTACCACCAATACGGATCAACAATTTTGATGACATCATTCTGCACTTCAGCTTCTCGTCAGATTTTCTGTCCAATCAAATGCTCTCAAGAATCTGAAGTGTCCCGTCCCCAACATTATATATGTATGGTATGTCCAACTGTAATGTACGGCTTAGCCCGGGCTGTGAGATAAGCTAAACACTATTGGCTGTCTAAAAAAGGGAGGAGCCACTCAATATGTCCCGCCTGGACTTCCTGTTTCAGTGGAAATTGAGTCAACACATCGAATAACGCTGCACGTTTCAAGGCACTTCATGGGAACGTTAATGTTTAAGTGGTATTTGACATAACTGAATACATAAGCTGCTTTAATAGTAGGTTTTTAACATTTTACACCCTGAATAGTTTTCCCCTGTTTTCTGTTTTGCTAGGGATCTGTGCTATGTGTGGGAAGAAGGTTCTGGACACCAAGAACTACAAACAGACCTCAGTGTGACTGACACAGGTGGATATTTCTAATCTTTTAGAGAGTTTAGAGAGGGTTGTGTAGAAAAACTCCTCTTTATACCAGACAGTTGATTTAGTGGCCTATCAATTTCTGGTGGTGTTTGTGTTATTATTCAGCACAGTAGTGCAGTTTTATATAACTGTACCAAAGCTGGATATATGTTGTTGTTGATTTTTCCTCAATAGATTACTTTAAAGCAATATAGCAGCTTGCACTGTTTGGATAAAATTAGATGCATTTCCTAAATGAAAAGGACTAAATACAGACATCATTTAGATGTGGATTTAATTACAAACCATATTCTCATTCTCTCTCTCTCTCTCTCTCTCTCTCTCTCTCTCTCTCACTCTCTCTCACTCATATAATATACACACACACACGTATCATACTGTAGCCAGTGCCTGCTATTTTATTACCAGGTATTCATTGACATTCAACCTGAGGTTCCAATGTTGACATTTAAAGATCATCTTTTCCTAGAGGCAGTTTTCTTTTCCCATTTGTGTGATTATATGAATTCTGTAAGGTTGTGTGTTATTATAAACTGTTTAATGTACACTGCACCCAATAATCTTGATCATGAATATTGTTTTTATTATTATTGTCATCTTTTCTGCTTCTCATAATGTTATGGCTGTAAATATGTTTGGTTTTTGCCCTAATAAAATGCTTGAGTAAGCCATGTAGCTGTACATTTGTTTTTGACATGTGAAGGTAAAAGATGAAAAGCATGCTATGTTATAATAACACATTTTATTGTTTTGAGAGTATATTACAGGGTTTTTCATTTTGAATAAATTATGATAAAAAGTTAGATATTCAATGATGCATTTGTAATTTAATGAGCCTTAAAATGTGATCTTAGTTTTAGTCATACTACTAACAGCTTAGTGTCATAATGCTATTGAGCAAATCATAAAGTATCATCTCCTTCAGTTATCCTGCTATTAAACAAGCAAGCGCACCCAAAGCGCACCCAATAAAATTGGATGATTGGAGTGTTTCTGTTAGTCCAGCTGTTTTTGACAGGTCACATCTTTTAAATATTTCTGTTCAAAGCATTGCCATTTCACAGCTCTGTTTCACATGTTTTCCCCTGTTACCCTGGGTTCTCTAGACTACTCAAATTACCCCTAGGTGTCAAGAGGTGTGCGTGTGCGTGTGTCTTAATCCCAGTGTTTCTAGGAGAGGCACCAGATCGAGATCAATTAATCGTGGGCTTACCAAAAAAAAAACCTCAGATGTTCAGGAAATGCAATTAACAGTGTTCACAAGCTGGGTTTTTTTTTTTATATAATTATATTTTACAAGAAAACATGTCAACTGATCAGACACTTATTCTAGTAAAAAAAAAAAAAAAAAACAGTGAATGTGGACCTGTGTACATTTACAGATCCAATAAATATCATTCATACAAGAAAGACTGATCAGACCACTCAAATCTCTCTGATTGCATGAAAATTGTCATAATAATAACAGGAGCAGACGTCGAATAATTAGACATGCTTGACATTTAGATATTAAAAAATACTGTCAGTAAAATCACTTTGTTAAAATACTACTAAAGCAAAAATAGATCTTTTATCCGTTTTTCAAGTGGCAATAATTAGAATTAGTTGTATATAGCAACATGTTGCAAAACAAGATTATGTTAATACATTTAATATAAGTAAATAATAACAAAAATAATTTCTTATGTTATAGAGTATTTATGATTGGATTGATGTATGAGGGTATAACATCATTTTATCTAATAGCTGGCTGGAGCAGCATGTACATGAATGTTAACCAGAGAAGAGTCCTGAAGTTGTAAAAATACAGTATACTCCAAATGACACTCATGCTCTGCTAAAAATATATAGATTATTCAGTAATTTGCAAAGTGTTGCCCTAATAGCAAGCACATTTAGGTTGTGTGGATGCCAAAAGAAGTGAATGTTATGGATCAGTTAGATGTGAAACCACCTTGCTGGTGTTTCATGTTGAGATGAGACTTTTATGAAGGAGCAGTGGGACACTAACAGCTCTTGGTCAGGGTCAGAAACTCTTCACGGGTCTTCGGATCCTCTCTGAATACTCCGAGCATGGTACTGGTCACAGTACGGCTGTTAATCTTTTGCACGCCACGCATGACCATGCACATGTGACTGCAACGAAACATGAAATATGTACAGTTTAAAAGGGGGAAAGTATGACTGTGACTGTATACTAGTGATGTGTTAGTACAGTTAATAGGGGTGTAATGCTGTGAAATATTCACATAATATGCATGTAGCTCAAAACTGCTATAAGTTTACATGAAAATGACAAAACTATATTTGAATTATAATAATGTATCTCAATTATTCAGCCAGTTTAGGACAAATTCGTTTTTTTACTTTATTATTTTAAATGAACACAAAAGAGACTTTTTTTTACAGTATAAGCCTGCATTGCTTTAAATGGTTATATCAGACACCAAGTGATACCAGTCAAAGTAACATTAAAATTCAAACACCAAAGTTATAATTATTAAAACAAATGAGTCAGTTAATATGCCACCACATCGTACAGGCAGTTAAAACAGATCAATAGGGAGACTATACTAAACCGTACTATTAAACTATACATTTATGAGGATTGATTTTCACCATTCTGTCATTAGTGTGGAATTTACAAACATCTTTGTGTCACATAGACTAGCACGGAGATGCATTCTGACAGTGTGAGAATGAAATAAGACCCACCCCCACATTGCACTGAGGTCATGGTCCTGGACTCAAGGCCAACCCCCAACCTTTTTGTAAAATATGAACATCCTGCAGAGCACCATTAAATCCATTATTTAAAAAGGAAAAAATATGGCACAACTGTGACTCTGTCTAGAGGAGGCCATCCACCAAATGTCAGTGACCAAGTAAGGAAGGCATTACTCAGAGAAGTAACCAAAAGGTCAAGGGTAACTGGAGAGATCCACAGTTCAGGTGGAAGAAGCTGTTCCAGGACAGCCACAGCCTGGACACTCCACAAAGCTGGGCTTTATGGAAGAGTATCAAGAAGAGAACTATTAAACAAACAAAAAAAAGCCAAATGAAATCCCATTTGGAATTTGCCGAAAGGTAAAAAAGGCTCAGCAAACGTGGAAAAAGGTTCTCTGCTCTGATGAGACCAAAATCCAATTGTTGGCTTTGGCACAAAGTGTTGTTTATGGTAAACACCTGGCACTTTTCAACACTCTGAGAACACCATCCCCACATTGGAGCATGGTGGTGGTAGCATCATGCTGTGGGGATGCTTTTCATCACGGACTGCAAACCTGGTCAGAATTGTGTTAAGATGGAGTTAAATACAGAACAATCCTAAAACAAAAGCCTGTTCCGGTCTGCAAGACACTTAAAACTGGGGCAGAGGTTGACCATAAGCATACTGCCAAAGTTACACTGGAGTGGTTCAAAACCATCAACCTGATTCTGTTTGATTGGCCCCATTCAAAACCTTGACCTAGATCAGATTGAGAATCTGTAGGAAGATTTGAGAATTGCTTTTCACCCATGGTCTCCATTCAGAGCATGACAGAGCTTTTTGCCGAGAAGAATGGGCAAAAATATCAGCATGTACCTGCAAAGCTGAAAGAGACATATCCTGGAGGATCTGCATTTGTAATTGCAGCCAAAAATGGTTCTACCATGTATTGCCCTGGGTAAAAGCACAACCAACAACTAACAAATATCTGCTTATTTTTTGTTTAATTACCTTTTGTGCCACAAGAAAACAATATGTTTTGGACCTTCAAATGTTAGAAGTATAGTGTAAATCAAATGATTAAAAATCCAAAATTAGTGTATTTCAATTCCAGATTGTAAGACTACAAAATGTGGATAAATTCAGTGGGGTTAAATACTTGTGCCAGGCATTGTATATATCTGTGTGTGACTGATTAAACTAAGGGAACTCACGCTGCTTCAATTATTACTGCTACTCCTGCTGGCTGTAGGGCTTCAGCGATGGCCATGGCAATTTGCTTCGTCAGACGCTCCTGTACTACAGTGGAAGGCAATTTGGAGGAAGTAACACATTCAGTATAGAAAGCATGTTATCTATATTAAGATTTATTCATGAAACATGCACCAACATTCACTTCATCAGTTGTGATTACCTTGTAGTCTGCGGCTGTAGATTTCTACAATCCTGTGGAGTGACAATATTAGGATAGGAAGTTAAATATATCACAAGTGACACCCTAATACAGTCTGTTTTGCCTAAAATCACTTATTTAAAGAATTATGGTCTTGGCTTTGGATGACATAAAGGGTTTTCTTTTTTAGTTTGCACTTGTGTGGGTTACATATAAACCAGCCTACAGCCTGATTACTGCCCTTCAGTAATCATTAATCTTTTGATCAATATCCTTTTTTAAGCAGGTCTGGCCTCATCTAGCCTCTGGACTCAAGTCCTGCAGTGATCATATATAGACATCAGGAAATGCTCTGTCAATCATTCACGTCTCTCTTTCTGTACATAAATGTTTCAATGATTATCACTGTGATTTGTTTTAACCCACTAGTGCACACTCAGGACTGAAGAACGATAGCCCCAGGTCTGCAGTTGATTAGTGATGTACTCTGGCTCCACATTACTAATTGCAGAGTCAGCACTGAAAGGCTTCTTGCTAAATGTAGTGACAATAGCATGGGTTCCCAGAGGCTGGTTCAAGGGATGAGTTGAGGCTGATGGGGATTTCCTCAGAGCCAGAAGCGTGTTGGGCTGTTTGTTTTCAGATCGAATAGGATGCATTGTCAGGAGTTGCAACTAAGCCTCAAGTCAATGGGCTATAATAACGGAAGAACTCAGCGGCCTGTGACTAACGTGTCTCCTCAGTCTCTAGACTGCCACTCTGATGAGACACCACATGCTTTTACAAACTGCTATGCACTGCACACTCACCTTGCAAGTTTACTAAGGCCAACCACTTTCTTTCTTGGCAAATATCCTATGTGGACCTAAGGATCAGAGAGCACATGAGAATAGTGGTCAGTCCAGTCTGGTCAATTTGTTTTTGTCTGCTTTCTATCTTACAGGACATGAACCTTTAACCTTGATTTCTCATCAATACTCTCTCTCTCTCTCTCTCTCTCTCTCTCTCTCTCTCTCTCTCTCTCACACACACACACACACACACACACACACACACGAACACATAAACTCTCTGGATAGCTAAATGAAAAGCTAAATATCAAGCAAGATTACATTTGTTTGATAAAATGTACCTTGCCGAAGAATGGTACTAGATGATGTTCACAAAGCGAGAACATGTCAATGTCTTTCACTATAACTATCTCATCATGATCTTCTTCGAAAATGGCATTATTAAGAACATCTGTAAACAGAAATGAATCATTAGTTTAGTTACTGGCAGTTGTGTACCATGCTGCATTTGACCAAAAGGATTTTTTTGTTATTCATGCTTGCATGCATTGTGTGCAGATTATACAGTTGATAATCCAAACACTCAGTGTTCCTGACAATCTCAAGATTTAGCAAACACTGCCAGTTGTAAGTTACAGTACACAGCTTTAAGATACAAATTGTAACATTACACAAGACTGAACTGGAGGGTGGGGTTAGGGTTTCCTTTTCTAACTCTGGTCATGTGAAATTGAGGGAAATCTAAGCACTTTGTTCTTGCTCATCCATGATTGCACAATTTTTAAGTCTAAAGCACACACACATGGCAGCCTTCTGGAATTTTTAAGGAAAATCTAGAACTTTAAATGGTTCCTTGGTTCATCCTGAACCAAAAAACCTACTGGTTGTAGGTTGCTGTTGCACAGTGTGTCTCTAAGTCAGGGTTCCAAGATCCAGTTCTGGAGAGTCAGCCCAGTTTTGATTACTCTACTATACCTAGTACTCAAATGATGAACTGAATTAGTTAAGAAGGAAGATCTTCAAACTGTACTGCATTTGGCACTCCAAGATTGGAATTGGGATCCCTATACACTCTCAGAATAGTACTATAGCCTGTACTGTATAGTACTGTAGCCTATCTTTCACAGGGACATGCAGAAGCCCTTTTTCTAAATTATTTAAAAGTGCCCCTCTCAACATTAATTAATAAACAGTTATATTATGTAAAAAGCATCTGAATTCAAATCCAATAGCAAATTAATCACAAGAAAGTCAGAGAATTTTCCTATTTATTTTTCCAACTCGAGTCTGCAGTCAGCTAGGCTCGCTGTCATGACGCAATCGCGATGCGTCTCACTTCAACAGGTAGACAGGTATGCTGAGACCACTACCTCTTCTACTAACCTACTACTAGCAGCATTTTATAGCTATGCTTATCACTGGTTTTCATATTGATTGAGAGGGAATGTGGTGGTAAGTACTACTCAAGTTTGTTACATTTCCAGAGATGCAAGTAACCTTGTTATATTAGGCCTATATGTATGTTATATACAATAGTCAGAAAGGCACGATGCCAAACAGACAGAGGTGTAATGTAGCCTACGTGATATGAAAAACATTGTGATATAAGATCATTATAATCTCAATTTATCATTTTAAAATGAAAGTTAGAAGGTGAAAATGACAAACTTTGAGACCAAAAAGCCAGTTCAGCAAGCAGTGATGTAGTTTCATGGAAATCAAAGTGCTGCTACCAAATGTAAATGTAACTGTGACATGAACTATTACAGTAAGTGATGGTAATACTGTAGTTCTGTAGTTTTGTTTTTTTTTTTTTTTTTATTATTTCATAATGTTTACATTTTCTTTTAAAGATTATTTGGACTCATCTCTCCACTAAAAGTTGCTTTGTTGTTGTAATTATTTCTGTGAATGTAAAACATAAAATACCATTAGGTTATATTAGTAATCTCATTCTCATTATTGTGACCACAGACAGTCTGTTTACAGTGTCTTTTAGGGTGATAAGAAAATGTAGTGAAATTAAAGTTAGTAAAGCAGTTAAAGTAGTCAAATTAGCTCTTTGGTGATATAGCCCTTTTTGACATTTGAGCCCCTGCCCCTAATGAACTCTCTGCAGGTCCCTGAACTTTCACTTGGAAACGCTGATATGGTGTAGAGCACACAAATGGACAATAGTTTACAGAGTAAATCTTTTTAAATGAAAGCTATGCGATAGTGTGAAATATTCAGGAATCACAATAAGCGCAGAACTGCTTCCTTACCGTAGATGGTTTGGTTGTAGCCCTTGGTGAGGAACTGCATGGCCTTGGCGGCTCGGAGAGGAGTTCTGAGCAGTCCTTCACGTTCGGGGTCCTCTCCGAGAGCGCGCAGGATGTTGGAGTAGGCTGACTCTATGGACGCCGCTCGCCGCTCCTCCAACTTTACGCGAGCCGCTTCGCCCTTTTTCATCTGCTGCACGGAGCTGTCGCCGTTACGGTACAGTAACTCTGTCACGCCGTTCATTTCCACGCCGTTGTGGTACTCCATCACGCACAGTTACGTATACTGAGCTGCAATGAACTGGGGTTGAATGAAGTAGATGATGAAGCGTCCTGCTTTGGTCGGAGGAGTTCTGTGCGTCGTGCGTTAGGAGGCACCTGTGCCTCTGCTCCTTTTTATACCGCCCTAATTATCCACCTTACCTATTGCCCAACGCTGTTACTCATAATATGAAAAAATGTGTTTCTACTCAGTGGACTGGTGAATGGATGTCCAGTTGAGATCATAGTAGGCTACACTAAGGACTTTTCTTTTTCCTGTAAGACCTCACGTGCTCTAGACTCATACATTATATAAGTATATAAGTACCTCTGATCCTTCTTTGTTTCACAAGTTCAGCTGTGAAACTACAACCCCAATTCCAAAAAAGTTGGGACGCTGTGTAAAAAGACAAAAACAGAATGCAGTGATTTGCAATTCTCATGAACCCATATGTTATTCACAATAGAATATAGAAAACATATCTCTTAATGTTTAAACTGAGGAAATGTACCGTTTTAAGGAAAATGTACAGTAAGGTAATTTTGAATTTGATGGCCGCAACAGGTCTTAAAAAAGTTCTATGTTTTACCTTGAATAACTCCCACTCTGGAAGGCCAGGGTCCAGTTACAGAGGGAGGTGATAGCTAGACGGTCTAGATTTTCAATCAGCTGCTGGAGGTCGATTGTGCTGAATGATGAACTGAAGTCTCTGAACAGCACTCTGAACAGTATTCTTGTCAAGGTGGGTTAGGACCAGGTGAAGAGCATGTGAGTTTGAGGAATGGGTGGGGGAATATTAAAACTTCATTGGGAGTCTGGTCCTGTGCTTTAAGCGGCAGGTCATGAGTCACTTCATGATGATTTGAATGAATTGATTTAAATTGGCTTAAACTAAATAGATTAAGGAAGTTCAACTAATTTTTTAGCTAAACAGATACACATTTTTTGAGTTGGTCTAACTTTTTTTCCCATTGACCTGAAAGGTTTTTTTTTTTACTTAAAGATCTTTCATGTTGAATCTACACTGAAAAAAACAAACAATTTGTTGGATTTACTTCAAGGCAGTGTTTTGCATGTTGCTTTTTTCAGTGGGGTTCAGTAGGTGTTCCACTTCATCCCAAAGAGTTTCAGGTATTTTGTGCTTCATAATGCGCTACACATTCTCAATCAGAGACAGGTCAGGACTGCAGGCAGGCCATGCTAGCACCCACACTCTCTGCTTACGCAACCATGTGCTTGTAATCCGAGCAGAATGTGGTTTGGCGTTGTCCTGCTCTGGATGGCAGCATATGTTGCTCCAAAATGTGTACATATCTTTTTGCATTAATGATGCCCTCACAGACGTGCAAGTTACCCATGCCATGGGCACTGACACACCCCCATACCATGACAGACGCTGGCTTTTGGACCTGACGCTGATAACAGCTTGGATGGTCCTTTTCCTCTTTGGCCTGGAGAACATGATGGCTGTTTTGTCCAAAAAAGATATGAAATGTTGACTCGTCGGACCACAAAACACGATTACACTGTGCTACTGTCCATCTCAGATGAGACTGAGTCCAGAGAATTCAGCAGCGCTTCTGGACAGTGTTGATGTATGGCTTCTGCTTTGCATAGAAAAGCCTTAACTTGCATCTGTGGTTAGATTAGACGATTGCCTCACCTGTTTCATATCACCTTCTTATTTCAACTTGTCACATCACTATTAGTCCTAAATTTCCACTGTCCCAACTGTTTTGGAACGTGTTACTTGCATCAATTTCAAAATAAATGTTTATCTTCAAAAAACTATGCAGTTGATTAGGTAAAACATCAAATACCTTCTCTTAGTACATTTTTCTTCAAGTCAAAGTACATTTACAAATCACTCCTCTTTGTTTTTATTACCATTAACTGTCCCAATGTTTTCGTAATTAGGGTTGTAAGTCACACATTTCAAGATGTCTAAATGTAAGGCTGCAGAATATACAGTTTAATGATGTGCATCTACCAGTTTGTATTACTGCTCATAATTATTCACTTCATCAAATGTCTAAAGTGTAATAGGATTATCTTTTAACACAAGGAGTATAATTGTCATATGGGATACTTACAATATACTTGAAATCTGTTCATTCAAGTAAATACGTCCAATAACAAGTCAAATCATTCTTCCCTGCATGTCTGCCTCTGATCTTCTGTTTCTTATTTTCTCCATTCAAGGCAAATCTGAAATATGATGGGTTTTCTGTGACTAATAACTGCTTTGCCTGTTGTCTTTAGAGGACATTACACAGTTCAAAATTGGACTGCAAAATATATTGTTTAATGGTGGTCCTTGTAATACTGGTGCCTTAGAAGATGGCCTTACAGATGGCCATTAAATGTTGAATTGTTGAATGGCTATATAATACTTATAACTAATGATAATATAGCAACCTTCTGATCAGGGTTGTGTCTCCTTGCTTGTGTTACTTGACCTTAGTGCAGCTTTTAGACAATGTCCATTGTTAAAAGTGCTATACAAATAAAGTTGAATTGAATTGAATTGAATTGGAGTTGTCTGCAGTATAGGGCCAAAGCTCTTTTCTCCAAATAGGTAAGTAGTAGCCCAGTACCTGAGAATTAAACTCTTTGTGGTGGATGCATCACGTTTGAAGTGAGCCTGTGATCTTTCAGTAGTCCCACTATATATGCATTGACATTCTCTGAAATGCATCTACTGCAAAGCTAATCATGATCTTTATCTTGAAGTTGTTGTCAAATCTAATGTCTTAGCAAGTGCAACACATGTGGCTATAGCAGATGTGTATGAATTGAGTTGGGATAAAAAAATGATTTAGTAATCTATTTCTGGCATCAGCCACTCTTCTATTTCTGTGTGCTATTGACCTAAACACACCCCCAAAATACATCTTTGTTTTGTAATTATTCATTTATACAATCTGTTAAGACAATCCATTGTACTAAAATAGCATGGCATATGGCATCAGTACAGTGCATCACTAGTCCTTTTCTGTGCTCCTCCAAAGGTTATAATAGACCCTGGAGGAGTGAGGAAAGACATACAGATTTGGCTGTCCTTTTCCTGATGACTCAGGGCCATGAATGGAAACAGAGTGAAAGATGTGATCAGATATGAAGCAGGTGTGTGATGTGAGTAGAGATGATGAATCAGCACATGCTGGCATGGACTATTGTAGAGCCCCTCTGGCGTAGCAGAAGTGGGGTGTGGTCTTCTGCTTTGCGCCAGGTCTGACATCATCAGTGGATGATAGGGTTAGGCGATCAGAGTGTGGCATGAAACACAGCTGCCCTGCAGTCAGATCACATCAGCCATATTGCCATGAAGTGCAGGTGACCAGACTGCATCGCTTAAGGCTAGGGGAGGGGTTGGTTAACCATGTGTTTAAATGTTAAAGTGGACAGTAAAGCATCATGATTTCAAGTAATGCTTATCTGAAAAAGTAATAGTTATGTAAGTACATTTCCCCACATTTTGATCTGATTAAATGTACAATGTCCTTTAAGCTCAAAACACCAGACATTTATAGGCTTATAGCTCAAAGTAGCTTACTGTGAATACCCAAATACATATGTCCTTGCAAGACATAATAACCTGGAATCAAATCTGTCCTAATACTGTTAAACAGTTTCCTGTAAGAACAATAAAGAAAATATTATTATAAAATGAATAGCATTATACAGATATTTCTCTTATTACTTTTCCCAGCAGGCATAACTACAGATCGTTTTAAGTAAACAAACATCATTGAGTTATAAAATACCAGCAATTAAAATCACAACCAAAATGGAAAAGAAATATTGCTTATCTGCCTGAATTAACCCAGATTGAACAAATAAAATCTTCCTTTTTGTTATGTGTTAAGTTATGGTCCGATCCCAGTCACAGAACCGGAATTTGAATCCTGCTCTGCCTGATTTCCCCTCATCTGAAGTCAGGAAGTAGTTTACATGGACACACAGAGTTCAGTGCAAATGCTTCTTAGTTTTAATAATCAGAAAGCATAATATATAT
>JANDJT010000032.1:8189599-8223565 GCA_024331685.1 Stegophilus panzeri
AAAAAACAAAATATATATATATATATATATATATATATATATATATATATATATATACAGAAATATTGATAAAGAATGATAAATATCAATTGGAGCAGGTCACAGCTAAAATCAAAACATCTATTATGTAGGTTTGAGTGATATTAGACTAAAGGCACCTATTCTATGAGATAATAATAACAAGAGCCGAGAGCGAATGAGAAGGAGATTGAAAGGGAGGGCACTTATAAATGCAAAAAACAACTTTAACTGAAGGTCATACTTCCTGTGATGTAGAAGCGATGGCATGGTGACACAAACTAGAGACCTATGCTATGCTATGAAACTTGATCATTATGTATCTTTTCTAATGGAATTTCATGGGAACAATTGATTCTTATCAACTGTTGCTGTCAGGAATATATTAACTGTCGACCACACAGAATATATCGTAAGTGTCACCCCTCAGGAAAAATATTTTACACAGTAACATCTCACTCATGTAACTGTCATTTTTTCTTCTGGAAATATCTGATGTCAACAGGTTGATATGCAGTATTTCAACAACATACTTGCACATTCATGTGTGTGTGTGTGTGTGTGTGTGTGTCTGTCATTCACAACTATTTAGTGAGAGTATGGGTTATTATCATGTGTCATGCCTTGTGGCAGCCTTACCATGGTCAGCTATGTCAGAAAGAAAGTCGTGCTCCTGTCGTGCTCCTAAGCACAATGCACCACAACAAAGTGGTGGATGAAAGTAGCAGAATGAAAAAATCTGAAGTAATCACATCTACAGTAAGACCAAAGGAGGTGTAGACACCATGGACCAGATGGTTGGCACCTACAGCTGCAAGTGCCAAACACAGAGGTGGCCCATAGTGCTATGGTACAAATGAAAATGAGTTTGCGATCACTGCACTCCATGGGCGTGACGGGACACTCAGTATTAGAACGTTTTTCTGAACCGCTAGTTTGTGAATGTGAAAATGGAAATAGGGTGACCCATCAATTCCTAATCTCGTCCTCGTGCCCAGTTAATTTGCTAGGCAGGGATTTAATGTTTGTCTTACACCTAAATTTGATTTCCTCACCCCAGGGTGTGACAGTGTCCAACGAACCATTAATGGGAACTCCGTTTGTCAAAGAAACAGAGCTCTGTATTTATCAATGGTTAATGCATACCACGCCTAGAGCCTGTGCTCACCTGATGGTGTCACCACATGATCAAGTGAAGGACGACTGTGTTGATTTTATGCCGCCCTCTACCCTTCTTAGCACAGCACAAGTGCATGAAGGAAGAGACTTTAATTTTGAGAAGGAATGGTTTACAGATGTCCCAGAAGGCGAAGAGTGGTACCTGAAGGCACTATATTGGTGTGACACATTTTGTGCATGTTCAGTCAAATTAAGCAGCATGCATCCTGCGTGTATTCTCTATTCCAGAATCAGCGCCTCACGTCTCATTAACCAAAATAAAGAACAAACAGTAGAAAGATGTGGGACCATGCGTCAGATTATGTGAGGGTGGGAAAATTACAGTTTGGGAACAGAAACCTACCTCCAACATATGGTACAGCCCGACGCTGGGAGTTTATAAAAAAAATTCTTTCAGGAAATGTGCAAGGTTAACCAGGATGTAATGTCATGACAAGCAGATGTTTCTGAACCTTGGGACAAGCAACACGCCCCTAGAGACACACCCAAAACTGAAGGAGGTGCCTCTCGAACTGTGGGCTCAAAGGTAACATGACGTAGGCCTAATTAGAAGTGCACCACCAGTCGTGATCACGCCCAAAACTGATTTCAGACCTAGACAATCTCAATAGCCTCTTAAATCAGAAGCTATTGAGGGAATTAGGCCAGTATTTAATTCACTACTAAAAGCAGGGGTCATTGTTCCCTGCCCAGATTCGCCAGTGCGCACTCCAATATTTCCAGTAAGAAAAGCAAGAAAAACCCCGCAACCTGATAAATGGTGATTTGTACAAGATTTATAAGCGGTTAATGCAGCAGTAAAACAGAGAGCTCCAGACGTGCCAAATTCTTACACTATATTAAGCCAGGTTCCAGCAAATAGCAAATGGTTTTCAGTCATAGATTTAGCTAATGCATTTTTCAGTATTCCTCTTGATAAAGACAGTCAGTTTTGGTTTGCATTCATATTTGACGGACTTCCTTACACTTTCACTCGCTTGTGTTAGGGGTATTGTGAGTCACCAATGATATACAACCAAATGCTAAAGGACGGCTTAGCACCTCTAACGCTTCCTCCAGGGAAAAGTGTGAAACTGACCCCATTAAATTATTGCAGCATCTCGCTAAGGAGGGACACAAAACCAGTCTCTCAAAATTGCAGTTTGTGCCACAAGAAGTGAGATTCTTGGGTCATGACATTTCTGCAAAGGGAAAGAAACTCTCCGCTGTCAGAGTATCTGCAATCCCGAAGATTCCCAAGCCTCTGACGAAGAAACAAGTTCTCTATTTCCTAGGTATGTGTTCATATTGCAGAACAATCATTCCAAACTATTCTTTTCTAGAAGCACCACTCAGAGAGATGGCATATGCAACAGGTTCGACAACTCATCCTCAGGTAAGTTGGATCCAGTCGCTGCAGGGTTTCCCCCTGTGTATGTGCAGTAGCAGCAACTGATAAGGCAGTAGTGGCATCCAGAGACCTGGTAGGTTATTCTGAGTTGACCCTCTTGGTTCCACATGCAGTGTCACTCCTCCTGTTAGAACAGAGAACTCTCACATTTATCGACCCAAAGGTGGTTGCGCTATAATACCGTCCTGTTAGATATGCCAAATGTCACCATTAAGCGATGTACTATTCTTAACCCTGCTATTCTTCTTCCAACAGAGGGAGAAAGGGAACCACATGGCAGCGTCTCACTAACTAATGAACTTTGCTCTCCTAGGGTTGACCTCAAGGATATGCCTCTGGAAAACCCCAATTTGATTCTCTTTGTGGACGGATCAGCGTCACATGACCCAGAAAATTGAGTGGGTTATGCAGTAGTGACCGCACACGAGACGGTCGTGTCAGGAAGTCTCCCCTCAAACCTCTCAACACAAGCAGCTGAACTGTATGCCCTCATAGAGGCATGAACACATGCTGAGGGACAGTCAGTAAATATCTACATAGACAGTAGATATGTCTTTGGGGTGGTGCATGATTTTGGGATAATTTGTAAACATAGGAACTTCCTGAAGAGTTCTGGAACACACATAGCCCACCATAAACTAGTCTCTGAGCTGCTGGATGCAGTCCTACTCCTCAAAACTAGTGCAGTATGTCAGTGTGATGCACATTGTAATACATTAAAATAAAGTGTTTTAGAATCAATAATGGTGTGTACTTAATTACAAATAAATTTTCCAACCCCACTTTAACTGAAACAGTGAAATGTATCAGTTTATTTTGGATTTCTTCAGTATGATTTCAGTTGAGGATATTTCATTACAGTATATAAATATTGTATTTGGATTGTACTTCTACAGGTTTTTAACATTACATATTTAAACATTAAATCTAAACACAAGCGCTGCAAGTTAAAGTGATTTTAATCTGTTGTTTTTAAAGCATGTGTTAACAGCTGATTGAAGGTGTTTGATTGTAATAATTCAGGAAAAATCTGTAAAATAACAGTGTTTCTCTGCAAAACCTTTAATAATGTCTGTAAATTTATTGTTTTTTTTTTTTTTTTTCATTTTATTTGAATTAGGATACTTTAATCTTACGGGGTTTTGTTTGGCAGTCATTTCTGCCAGTCATTTGGCTGTTTATTTTTACAGTGTGTGCTTGTGGCTTTTCTCTGGGTTATCTTTTTTTCATTTAAAGATTTTGACACATTATCTATACTTTCCCTTTAGTTTTATTGTAAGTATTTTCCTCTTTCTCTCAATCTTTAGTTATTATATAACTACGGTAGTGCAGCATGTAGTGCTGCCGCCTCACAGTTCCAGTGTCCTTGATTTGACCCTGAGCTTGAGTTACTATCTGTGTGGAGTTTCAAATGTTCTCCACATCTGTGGGTTTTCCTCCAGGTTCACTAGTTTCTTCCCATATCCCAAAAACATGCTGGTAGGTTGATTGGCTACACTAAATTGTGTCTAGGTCTGAATGAGTGTATGGATGTGTGTGTATGGTGTCCTGCATTTGATAGCAAATTTTATTGATATACTGTGAATAACCTGAAATAAATTGGCACTTACTAACTAATAGTATTAGGATGGATGAAAAGATAAAACCCATAAAAATGCGGTTGATATGCAACTCTCTAATGCACATTAACATCAAAGAGCTGAAATTAAGGATAATGGGATAATGCTGTTAAAATTTGTTAGTTAATTATCATAATTTTTCCAGTAAATATGGTATATTATTAATCAAATGGTATATGGTATATGTTAACAAATCAAAGTGAAATCCAATCATGTGTGACCAATTTATAAGGTATGAGAGAGTAATCAGTATGTTAATCAGATAATCTAAAATCAAAGTAGACCAAGCTGGTGTGACTCTAACTTTAAATGATAAAGTGTATCATTTTCTTTTAGGCTTGGTCTGTAGTTTCTCAGTGAAGACTCATCCTCTGTACCTGCATTGATTGTATTTGTCAGATGATCTGCGGACATCTCAGCGTCTGAGTTTCTTCAATAAAAGTCTGATCTTTTGACATCTGAAACCCCCTGACTCTGAGGGTTTTTATTTTTGGCTAAGGAGATTTTCCACAACATATACACATGGCCAAGACCATCCCAACTTTGAAAGAGGTTTATCAGGGGAAAATCAGATTATCAGAAGCCTTATGCATTGTGAAATCAGATAATATTTGGAGACGATTAGTTCTGCAAGATCAAATGATCAGCTTCATTTCCTTCTGCAGCTCAGTATGGCTTCACTTGAACTGAAGGTCCCTGGGATAGGCTCCAGGTTCCCCATGACCCTGAAGGATAAGCGGTATAGAAGATGGATGGATGGATGGATGGATATAATATTTAATAATATTTTCAGTATGCGACAAAGCAACAGTAAGAAATTTAATCCATGAAAATGAATGAACCCATAAAAGGTTCTGTATAGGGTTCTTTTGATTGAACTCTTAAAAAGGGTTCTATATAGAACCTTTTAGGGCTTCCATATATGAAGAAATGAATAAACTGGAATTGTTGTTTAAATAAATAAATAATTCCAGGTTTCACAACTTCAGCCCAGTGAACCTGCTGCCCTGATTAGCTGGAAATTACTCTAGGCTCTTGGCTGACTGTAGAGCAAGTGGTTACACTAAGGTTCAGTAAAGACTGTCAGTGCAAGACTATGTACAAACAGCTTAATGTGGTCAACTCAATTTCTAAAACTAATTCAAACGGCAATTGAAGACCATCTTTGTTGTTCCTTTTTGTAGGAAAATAAAGAAATGAATACATTCACATTATGGATGTAAACCTCAGGCTATCCCATGATAAATTTAAGGCAACAATTCAATATTTGACAATACCACCTAAATCTTCAATTTTGTAATCTTAGATTGGTATGTGACCAGCTTTGTTCAGAATCAGGGACAGGCATACTGTTAATTTACGAATCTTGATAACGTAAAGAATCGAATGATTCATTTACTATTCAATTATTCACACATCAGTTAAAAATGTGAATTATTTTTACATGCCAGTTGTCTGTTCTTTTTGCAATAAAAATACATTTATAATCAATTATAATAAATAACAATCCACTTTTGATTGTTTGCTTGATTTATTTCAGTAGTTGTCATTTAAATCGATGCATCAATCCAAACGTCTCATCGTTACACCGCTAATTCATATATTGTACTACATTGTAAATTCATTCTGACATGTTTCCACACAATTCTGTACACTCGCATATGTTCTGTTATCATGCATTTCATTCATTTTCTCCACACTTCTGCACCATGCCATTCAAGGATTTAGTCATTTCTTGTATCTGTAAATAATCGCATACTTTTTTTTCTCCACCGATATTTATTTATTTCTTTATTAAATATCTCAATTATATTACAGAAAGACTGCCAGCAAATGTATGTGGGTGATCATCTGACTGTGATTGTAATTATTATTTTGAGCTGAAGTTGATTAAAAGATTTCTTTTAATGCCCTTATGTAACAGTGAAAACATGAAAATCAGAAGCAGCTTTATAGCAATATGGCATTCATTTATTGGATAAAGGAGTTTAAGCGCCTTTCAGTTATTGTAGGACAAGATACAATTCAAGCATAGAGCTGAGCACTTAGGAGTCTTGCTTGCTTATAGTTTGCAGACACACCTTCAACTGAGTGGTATAAAGAATGATAGTGGCACTGTAATAAGGTGAATAATTGAGAAGGGGGAGTTTGTCATATAACAGTGATGCACAGCCTCAAGGGCCCCGGTTCAATCCTAAGCTTGGGTTACTGTCCGTGTGGAGTTTCACATGTTCTCCCATGTGTCCACGTGGGTTTCCTCCAGGTTTCCTGGTTTCCTCCAGGTGCTTCGGTTTCCTCCCACCTCCCAAAAACAGGCCAGTAGATGGATTGACTAGGCTAAATTGTCCTTGATGTGAACACATGTGTAAATATGTGCATGCATGATGCCCTGGCATCCCATCCAAGTGGTATTCCCATCCCACGCCCAGGGTTCCCGCGGTAGGCTCTGGATCCACCCCAACCCTGACAAGGATTTAAGTGGTAACTGCATATGGATGATGAATGAACAGTGATTCTCTGACAGTCCTGTTAGACCAATAACTTTGTGTTCACTATTGCAGAGCCTAGACTGCTGAGCTACTACTGCATGAAGAAATGAGTTCAATACACAGGAGTTATGTGTATGGAAGTGTAAAGCGCATAGTTTAGTAAAGTCTTTGATTTTGTAAAGTTTTCTTTTTTAAATTAACCTCTGCTCCCCTTTTTACAATAAATCAAATCAATCATATCAATGTACCACTACATAAAATCACTAGATGGCAGCACATAAATCTGATGTAAGCAAAAATATACTGTAGGTTGCTATCTTCTATGTGTAAGTTACTTATGGCCAATTTAAGCTGAAACTGAAAATAAGGTGCTATATTAATCTGTACACAATTAATTCAAATGTATTAAAATACCTTCTCATCTGCACACAACTACCTACCAGATCCATTACCTTTTTCATTTATGAAGAGAAGCAGTCCCCAGGTCAGTTTTGAGCATAACTATGACCAAACTGCGTCATATTGTCTGTGTTATTGGTCAGAAGGTTTACTGCCATATAACAGTGTTGTTCCATTTTGTAAGACAATAAATTGCTCAGCTGTGTGCTTGGGAATTAGACTGTTCCTCACTGAAGTCCTGGACTTAAGTCACAAATTTCAAGGCTTGTAACTTGAAACCCACTTGAAACATTTTAACTTTATAATATCATATCATATCATATCATATCATATCATATCATATACATAATTCCTTCATATTAAATTATCCTACTCAGACTACACTGCTACCACTGTAATTACAACAAAATTGACAATGATGTCCCATATAGATATATAATTGACACAAAATGCCGTCCAACTGTGATGCATTTTGGGATATTTCAGTCCTGGAGTATTGTTCAATTGATTTTAAATTAGTTTAACTTTGTTTCTGTTAATGCCAAGCTGGATATAGTTTTACAGTTGACTGATAACAAATAATCAATATAAAGATTATTAATGTAAGACACAAAGCACTTATAGTTAATGTTTTTATATTAATGAAAATGACAGTATTTTGCATTAAATACAGTTTTACAGTCTAAGAGTCTTTACCCTCAAGCCCAAGTTGAGGTAGAAAAAGTTGGTAAGTAAAAATTCCATTATTCAGTTAAAAGTTTTTTCTTAAAGAACACATATACTAAATATCCATTATTCTAAAGATAAAGGCTCAGATGTACGCAGCCTTCACAGTTCTGTTTCAGTTGAACTTGCCTGTAGTCATGGAGGCTTGAGTGGAGCAGCAGTTGATGTCCTGTTGGAATTAAAATAGGAATTAAGAGGAGAACAGTCCACTTTTGTCCTACAATATACATTACAATACACATAGGTTATACATGACCATGTTGGCAAGAGGGGACACTGCACCGAGAGAACATGCTCACATGACTGGATACTCATAGTGTTCTCCACTGCTCACTCTGTTCACAACACACACACACACACACACACACACACACACACACTGACAAGAATACTGCACAAACTCACTAGTGGATTATAGTACAATTGGTTAAATAAACAACTGTAGATTTTTTTTACACTCTGAACACTTTGTAAAACTAAAAATTTAATTCAAGTCTGATTGAATTAATGTTTTTATGTAGGTGGTGTAATTAGTCACAGACCTCAGGCCTATCTTATCCTGACAGGCGATATAAACATGTGAAGAACAGTCACAGTGGGAAAACACAGTGGATCACTGTAACTACATAATTGTCTTTTGATAAGCCTAATACATGTTGCAGAATTTTTGGCAATAGAATATTGTTACTTTTAAATACACTTACAAACAAAGCTCACTGTTGTTTGATAACCAATGTATTATTAGTAACTGTATGATTTTAAACATTTTTAAACAATATGGTCTAATTGGTCAACTAATAAAAGATTCTACCAGAGATTTCCCCATCAATTAGTGACTAAATTAAGAAGAAGAAGCCTTTATTTTGTCACATAGGCATTACAGCACAGTGAAATTATTTTCTTCAAATATCCCAGTTTGCTGGGAAGTTGGGGTCAGAGCACAGGGTCAGCCATGATAGCCCCTGGAGCAGAGAGGGTTAAGTGTCTTGCTCAAGGGCCCAACAGTGGCAGCTTCCCAGCTAACAGGGAACTCAGAATTCTCAGAAGTTTGGCTAACGTTCTCTAAAAGTTGTCTCAAAGTTATTAAGTAAACGTTCTTGCAGTAGTAGTACGTTTTTTCAACGTTATATGTCTTTTGTAAACGTTAGCTTAAAAACGTTATTCTTACATTGTTAGTGGAAGGTTTTAAAGACATTACTACATTAAAAATGTCATGACATAAAATTTGTCATAAAATTAGTAAAAAAAAAAAAAAAATAGAGTAGAGTAATGCAATTGATAAATAAATAAAAAATAAACAAAAACAAATGTATAATTATTTGTGGGCGCACAGTGGTGCACAAACTGCATTTCCTCAAACACTTTGAGATCGTTATTATGAACTCTTCAACCGTCCAGTCTCTCGACAATCTTTTTGTCTTTTAGTATGTTCAACAAATATTTTGTCTCCTCCATCGACCAGTTCTTTCCATCGGACGCCATATTTAAGATTTAAGACATCAGATGCACCATTGTACTGCATATGTGCACAAGGTATTTTTGAACCCGACTGAGAAAATAATAGGATTCAACACTGGGGATTTTGCTGTGAAAATGTTGGCTTTTTTTGACATATTTGAACAAGCAAACATTTGATCATATTTGAAACAGTTCCTATTAATGAAGTTGATATACTTGAACAAAACCACAAGAAAAATTAACTTTTCAAACATTTATTCAACAGAAATATCAACAGATGTTATATTTCTCTGTGGAAAAAGTAAGTACACCCTGGGTCTTAAATGCTAGTATTGCCCCCTTTAGCAGAAATAATGTCTTGTATGCATTTTGTATAATTGTCCACCAGTCTCTGACATCGGCTTGCTGGAATGTGTGACCACTCTTCCATGCAAACAAAGATGTTTGAGGGTTTTCTTACATGTAATTCTCATTTCAAATCCCCCACACTTCAGTGGGATTCAAATCCGGGCTTTGACTAGGCCATTAGGATTTGCTAGTGTGCTTAGGATCATTATCCTGTTGAAAGGTCCACTTTTGGTTCAACTTCAACTTTTGGACAGAATGCCACACATTATCTTCAAGCACTCTTTGACATGATGCAGAATTCATAGTTGAATCAATGAAATCTGTCTTTGGTCTGCGCCAAACATGTCTGCTGTCACTGTGGCCAAACAATTGTATCTTTGATTCATCTGTCCAGAGCACATTATTCCAAAAAGCCTGGACTTTGCCTATATGCTCATTGGCAAACTGTAGTCTTGCGCTATTGTTCTTTTTAAACATCAAAGGATTTTTCCTGGCACGCCCCCCATGCAGGTCAAATTTGTGCAATCTCTTTCTGATTGTAGAAGCATGCACTTTGACACCAACAGTTGCAAGACTTACTAGCAGATCCTATGATGAAATTTTGGGGTTCTTGGAGACTTCTTTTTGCATCACATGGTCTGCTCCTGGGCTGAATTTGCTGGGACAGCCAGTCCTGGACAAATTGGCAGTCACTGGAAAGCTGCGTCATTTGCAGATTATTTTCCCTACAGTGGAATCACGTATTTCAAATAATTTGGAAATCTTCTTATATCCTTTGCCAGACTCATAGACATCCACAGCCTTTTTTCCTGAAGGCTGTACAGAACTCTTTAGATCTTGGTATGAAGACACCACACACCTCAATAACAAAGGGAACACCAGACACTAGATATGAGAGTTTTAAATAAGACAGGTTCCACCTGCACTCCCTAAGCAGGTTCTAATCACTGGAACCCAACCAATACATGTTTCTTATTTTATGGATATGAAGGTGTGATAAATGTAGGGGTGTATTTACTTTTTCCATGTAACAGATCTGGGGGGTTTTTTTTATTTAAATTGTGAAAATTACTACTAAATGTCAATTTTATGTGTCATTTAATAGAGTGTCTCAACTTTATTAATAGGCAGTGTTTCAAAGAGGATCAAATGTTTGCTCGTCCAAATAGTGCCCTTGATTAATATTGGCACCCTTGGTAAATATGAGCAAATAAGGCTGTGAAAAATTGTCCTTATTGTTTAACCTTTTGACCTTTTGTTAAAAAATTCACAAAAATACTCTGCTCTCATGGAAATCACACAATTGCAAATGACATCATTTTCTAAATTGCATAAATATCTGTTATTACAATAATAACTACATAAGCACAATATCTCTTTAGAAAAATCCTGATATTGAACATGATGTTGCCTTTTATGACTCATAGCTTGGAAAAGTGTTTGTTGTTATTGTTGTTGTTGTTGTTTGCCCTAGCTGTATTTGTAATTTCAACATTTAAAATAACAACATGGAGGGCTTCCTAAATGTACTGTACATTGGATATTTGTCTGCTATATTACTTAGTATTATAATTATACAGTAGATCAGTCGATCTCAAATAGGGGTACGTGTATCCCTAGGGGTACTTGGGGGTACTGCAGGCGATGCGTGAGAGAACGAAGAAACTGACATTTAGGAATATATCATGAAAATAGGCTATTGTATTTTTTATATAAAATTAGCACTCTTGCAGTTTTGTTTAAAGACAATAACTGGATTGCCAAAGTAGCATATCTAGCCGATATTTTTACTAAACTGAATGAGTTGAATCTCAGTCTGCAAGGCAAGGACACTACGATTTTGAAACTTTATGACTGAGTCAGTGGTTTTCTCAAGAGAGCAGATCTGTGGAAGAGACGGTGTGCAGAGGCTGATTTTAGCTGTTTTCCTCAGTTTGATAGCTGAGAATATGGACCGAGACACTGTAAAACCATTCTGGATGGACACTTATCTAACGTGATTTCTAGTTGTAAGAGAGAGGTCTGAGCAACTGGATTGGGTTAGAAACCCATTTACACATTCCCAAAACAACAGTGGCACACTACACTACCTGTTCACCTGAGGGAGGAGCTATTGGATTTATCCACAGACCATGGGTTGCAGACTACTTTCGAAAAACTGTTCCCTGACAGAGTTTTGGGTGTGTGTGTGTGTGTGAGGAGAGAGCACCCTTAGCTAGAGAAAAGGGCTTTGGAACACCTTCTCCCATTTGGCTCTACCTACCTCTGTGAAACTTCATTTTCAGCAACGACCTAGATCAAAACAAAACAAAGAAAGAGACTTTGCATTGGAAATAGTCTGATTAACAGTTGTAGCTTCCCTGCCACCAAGAATGTCAAAGATCTTAAGAGAAAGACAGGTCCATGTATCCCATTGTGTTGTCTGGTCAAGGGGTATTTGGCTTGAAAAATCACAAAAAGGCAGTACTTAAGCCAAAAAAGTTTGAGAACCACTGCACTAAGGTACGGACACTACAGCAGGTTTAGTCTCTAACCCGGGTTGTATATTGATTGTGTTTGTACATTCAGAAGACAAATTGACCTGAAAAATCATTTGTTGAGGCAGCATGAGACATCACAAGATTCATCAGAACCATTGACTGTTCAGGTACTCTGTGAATTGTGTAGTTTTTCAGAACCATGTGTTCTGATTGTAACGGAGGAGCAATGTGGAGACGTGTCCACAGAACACATGGCTTCAGTTCAGAACACATCAGTTTACACAGTGGAATTGCATGGATTACTTTGATGCAGCCTTTATCTGCTGTTTGGACTCAAAGTTCTGGCACCCATTCATTTCCATTTTATGCACCTATGTGTGTCTATGGTAAGATGAAGACAGAAAAGCATAAACATCCTGGATGACCTGGGGGTAAATGATAAGTACATTTTCATTTTCAGGTGAACTAACACTTTGAACTAGGCTTTATAGCTGATCATAACGACATAACGATTCTTTTCGTTGAGAGAATGTTTATATAACAAGAGCATGTAACATAAGGTTGCAAAGAACGTTCCTATAACCTAGGAAGAACATTGAGAAAACGTTTGTATATAGTGAAAATGAAATGTTACAGTAACCTTTTACATAACGTTTTCATAACCATACAGAAACATTGAGCGGACGTTTATATAATGAGAGAATGGATCATTCTAATAAAGTTTTGAATAACGCTCTTATAACTCTTATAACGTTCTAATAAGTTTGGTAGATTTAATTGATGATCATGGGCTTTAATATTTATACGGGTCCTAATCCTGCTATGTAGCCTATTCATGCCAGCTCATATCGGTTATTATACAGTTCATATGAACATGTGGTTTAAAAAACGTAGTGTGTAATTAGAAAAAACGTTTCTCTCGTTAAAACGCTCCACACTCCACGTTGACTTTGTCACAAGCCCGAAATGCGAACGGGAATTCCAGAGGGACGTAATAGACACACTGCAAATCCCGCCTTCCTCTTTCTGATTGGCTGTTCGAGCATCTCTGCGCACACGTCCGAGTTATTAACCAATCATAATGCCGGAGACCTGCTACGTCTGTTTAATCTTAGCTCCAGGAGGTGGGGCTTGTCGGAATGCAGGTGGGAAATCCTCTGTCGGAAGCTGTGCATCCCGAGAGGCCTGTGATTGGATAGACTAGCTGTCGGTCATAGTCTCTCATCTCCGCCCCCTATCCTCTCCTGCTGCCACCATATCGGCCGTCAGGGAGCGAGGACGGCAGGGGGAAGAAGGGTTTTAGGACTAGTTTTTTCTTTTTAAAAACAAAAGAGTCCTAAAAATGTTGATGTTTCGGTCGACGTGTGCACTCGTAACCTGTTCCTGGATAAGATGTTGCTCATGAGGCTGGAGGTGTCTGTGTTTTATCAGCCGACTTGTTCCGACACGGGGAAAATGTATCCGACTTTTCTTGGTCGCGTTTTTGTCGCAAACAAAGAAAACCCGTCGAGAAAAGAGTAAACGAGGACAACAGGACTGCAGGTGAGTTTGTCGTCGACTATAATTTCACAGAGTACAGATTTTCTTTTTTTTTTCTAGTTTGGGAGCATGTTGTTTCAAGGCCTGTTTAAAGAGTTTTTAGTTGGTAGGCCCCTGAGCTCAGGTCGGGAGCCGGTTCAACTGTAACCACCATAGTGGGATGAAAGCTCAACCTGATACTTTCCTACTGTGTATTCTGTAAAATTACAAGTCCAGCATTGAGCTGAAGATAAACACATCCTCTACATTACACATATTTAAGTTTAGGATTCCTTTAAACCAAATGCAGTGTGCAGAATTGGACATCCTAATGATGGGTCATGTTTTTTCTCTGCATGTATCATGTAAGTCTTCCTAAAGGCTCCTAATCAACCCATCACAAGCTATACAGTAATGTGTGTGTGTGTGTGTGTGTGTGTGTGTGTGTGTGTGTGTTTGTGTGTTCACACATATTGTATAATATAAACTCCCTCTAAAGCATGCACTAATAAAAGTTAAAATAAGGCCTGCGAGACCCATCCCCCCCAAGGATCCTGGTGTATAATATGCAGTAAGCATCCATGTTTCTTCATTCTGCTCTGCTCTTGTCCTCTGTGTTCAGTCTTCACAGTAGCACACATCTGTACCAGAAAACCTTAGTCTACAATCACATCTGGCGTACGTATAAATATAATTACCAGATCACCAGAATTACCAGATCACCCGGATGCTGTGATTTACAGACATGAATAAGTTGTATATGGTGTGAAATATTAACATTGATTAAAAAGTAGTGTAAATAAATAGTGTCAGTATACTGATTGGGTTTGTGTAAATGAAGAAAGCACCAGACTCACTTTATATATACACGGTGCTGTGAAAAAAGTATTCTGTTTCTGATTTCTTCTGATTATGTGTATATCTCATTACTAAATCGTTTTAGGTCTTACGACATAAAACAAAGGCAACCTGAGTAAGCACACAATGCATATTTATTTATTTATTTATTTATTTAAGCAAATAAAGTTATCCAACACCTATCCCCAATGTGAAAAACAAATTGCTCCCTAAAATTAAAATAATAACTGCAGCCGACCATTTCCAATAACTGGAGATCAGTCTTTCACTTGCGTCTAGGACTAGGACTTACTCCTATGCTTTGGATCTTTGTCTTGCTGCATAAACCAGTTGCACTTGAGTTTCAGCTTATGGACTGAAGACCGGAAATTCTCCTTTAGGATGATCCAAAGCATAGGAGTAAATCCTAGTCCTAGAAGTAAGTGAAAGACTTATCACCTATTGATTGAATTTATTGAATTTATTAAGGTGGCACAAGCAGATTTTAAGTTTAAGGGGGCAATTAGTTGCCTTTTTTTGCTTCAATTAAAAAATAAATAAATAAAAACTTTGTGTGCTTACTCAGGATGCCTTTGTTCTACGTTGTATTTCGTTTGAAGATCTCTCTCTCTCTCTCTCTCTATATATATATATATATATATATGTATGTATGTATGTATGTATGTATGTATGTATGTGTGTGTGTGTATATATATATATATATATATATATATAACACACACAGATCAGGGTTCTACGTTTCGGCAGATACTGACATGCTTGCGGTAACCGAGCGGAGTGTTCAGGTTTCCATTGCTTAGTTATGCGAGAGACTAGAAGTGTGATGATGGTGAACCTGTATCCTGTGCATGATTATCAACAATGTATCATATCAAAAATATTTATGGGTCCATCGGTGACTTTTTTTCTGAGACCAAATACGAGAACATGTTTTTGTTTTTTTTGTCTATACCAATGCTGATACAGAAATGAATGCAGAAATACAGAAATTTCATAATGCCTATTTCATTTTATTGAGCTCAGTTTATATTTCCTTGGTTTGCATGGTGGCCATGAAGCGTATGTTTATGCACTTGGACTAAGCTAGAATTGTTCGTTATAATGTTAGCTAGTTGATTTCAAATAAAGTACATTCTTGCTATTCTTGCTGTCTGATGCCACCAGGATGGACGGGTTCCCTTTTGAGTCTGGTTCTTCTCAGGGTTTCTTCCTCATGTTGTCTCAGGACGTTTTTCCTTGCCAACATCGCCTCTGGCTTGCTGGTTAGGGGTAAATCTATATCTATATCCAGATATCTGTAACAATGTCCAATGTTAAAAGCTCTATATGAATAAAATCCCCTCTGTACAGCTGTAAGTAAAGTACATATTGTCTTCATTACCTTAGAACCCCTCGTTGTTAATAATATGTTTGTCAAGTGCAGTACACTGGATAAGAGCTGTTATTTTCACACACCTAGAGTTGTCTAGATATATTTTTTTATCAGGCTAGCCAGCGTTTGCCAGCAGAGTTGGTTGCTGCTGTTTGCTGCTAGGAAGATGCTTTAATTCCTCCAGTTCACTGTCATTTGTTCTTTAGCTCAACAGCGTACACTAGGCTTATGTCATGTATCATCATTTGGTATCGGGGCATGAATGAAATGAATGAATGACACGAGCACAGATTAGGATCGATACGTGATACCAAAATCGGTATAGAGGGTATGCACATGACGTCACGGTAGGCGGAACTCGCTGCTACTGAGCGGCAGCATTAGTGTACAGCGTGAATTCCACGAAAACACAGGAAAAACACATCTCAAATGGGGAAAAAGCTCATGTGCGATTGACCCTGCTAACAGATTCAACATTAATTCAACAATAATTCAGAGCCATCTTTTTACAGAGTGCCAAAAACCATTCAGTCCTTTTTTACTAAGTGGAGCAGTGTAAGTGTAAATTCTTTTGGCACGTGGTATTCATGTTGTACAATGATGAATAATTTGCCACATATTTCTTTTTAAATGCTGCCTATTTCCATTGATGAATAATGGGGGCTCGTTTGTGCTCTGACTGTGTTTTACCTTCACAAATATATAACATTTGTAAGTGGAAGCAATGTTGGCTACAAACAAACTAGGACTAGCTAGCTTCCGGTTTACCAGATAAAATTATATAATAATAATAAAATTCTATAATAAATTCTATAATAATAAAAATATTTGCACATACCTGTCCACATACAACCAGAATGTTTATTGGTATTCTTGTCATTTTAATTTCTCCAACAAATCCCGCCTTGAAGTAGGACCAAGCGTCAAGGCTTTTGTATGCCTTCAGGCTTTGCTTAGTGTATTTCCCTGGCGTTGAAATCAGGTACATATAAATGTCGGGAAAACCGATTTCTGGCCACATGCCAATGTCCATGGACCACAGGTTCTTGGGGGAAGTTGTAAGGGTCATTGTCGAGTCCAGCTGCCTTTAATTTAAGCTGATAATCGTTAGTTATACTAGCGTTTTCTCAGCTTCCCCTAATAAAACCAGCAGCTTTGCTGGCTATTTTGCCCCTCAGTCTGGCCATAGGGGGCGTGTTCCGGCAGGAAAGTGACGTCAGTGCATACCCTCTATTGATACAACCCTACAAATTGTCAAATTCGATCCATTATTTCAAGGCAGCACTATCACAAGTATCAATACTTTACCTATCTGACCTATCAGATCAGTACATCCCTAATTTAAACAGTGAAGCACCTTAATTTTCTCATCTCTTTCTGCTTGTCCTTGGTGTCTGGAGTCAATAGGTCATTCCACATACATACAGGAGTAACGTTGGCACCGTGTTACATGGGAGATGATTATACGACAAAGTACAAAATTAAACTGTGTCTGTGAATGTGAATGTGTCTGCTTCTCCACCAATTGTAGACGAAGACCAACATAAAAAAACTTGGGACCTAGGGAATTTCCCCAGTGTGGGAACAATAAAGTTTTTATCTTATCTAAAACCTGTTACCAGTTTTAAGAAATATATTTTCCTCATAAAAAGTTCCATTCATTAAGCATTCTCTCTGGTGTGTCTTATAATTTTTTTTAATTTTACAATGAATAAATCATTCAGTTTAAGAGCATGGCTGGTACAGTGTGGGTCCCAAATGGTCCAAGTTCACCATAATGCATTTAGAAGGCAAACGTTGAGTCAGATTTGGTCAGAGCTTCACAATGCCTCATTCTCTAGTCCAGGCATCTTCACAAGGTTCCCTGATTTACTTTGGCCAGGGTACATTTCTGTTCCACATCTGTGTTTCAAAGTGCTTCCAGATCCCAGATGTTCAAATAGCAGTCTAGGAGGACATTTGGATTTGTTTTTATATACAATATTGCAAGACAGATTTTGAGTTGCATTCTTTCTGCGCATTCTTAAACTGTATTCGGAGTGGATTACTTTATCAAGGTGACATTGGTAATCAGTTGTATACGCGTCACCTCAATGATAAAAATCTCGAATCCGGACAACAAAAACAAAACACAGGAGGAGAGAGTTTCTAGCTTGTTGTATTTTGTATTTACGAACAAAGAGATGTTTGCGTCACGTGGTCATATGATCACGTTTTGTACACAACCTGGCATCCAAGCAGTCGGCGAGGTACTGCAGTAGAGAAGAGACGTGCTCCTATTTCACTTTTGGGTGAACCAAAGTTGAAAATACAATAAAATAATAACTGCAAAGTATATGAGAAGTGTCTCTTTTGTTTAATGTCTGGGGGAGGGTCACTGATACGTGCCCCATGAGACTAAATATGTTAAGTAGCAGCAGTCAAACTGCTGAGTCAAAAGTCAAATCTTTTTTCCAGTGTGAGGCGATGTCTGTATAGAAAGTCATGGACACGTGTATCCGGACGGGAGTACAAATATCAGACAACCGCTGACTAAAAAATCTTCTCCATGAATGCCTGAGACAATAATAATAATAACAATAATAATAAAATAACAGGGGGGCGCACGGTGGCTTAGTGGTTAGCACGTTCGCCTCACACCTCCAGGGTCCGGTGTTCGAGTCCGGCCTGTGTTTGCGGAGTTTGCATGTTCTCCCCCTGCTGCGGGTACTCCGGTTCCTCCGGTTACTCCGGGTTTCCTCCCAGTCCAAAGACATGCATGGTAGGCTGATTGGCATTTCCAGAGTGTCCGTAGTGTATGAATGGATGTGTGAATGTGTATGTGATTGTTCCCTGCGATGGACTGGCACCCTGTCCAGGGTGTACCCCGCCTTGTGCCCGATGCTCCCTGGGATAGGCTCCAGGTTCCCTGTGACCCTGAAAAGGAGTAAGCAGAAGAAGATGGATGGATGGATAAAATCACAGGGGCACACCTGTAAAATAGTAAATTACCCCAGGACCCCAAGTAAATTTAATCCCATCTAAATAGGGCTTTAATTACTATTTAAAAATGCATTTTTTATAAACACAACAAGTGCTGCACTTATTTCCCACTTATGATATAGTAATTACGAAGTCGTCCAGCTTTAATTAGTTAGCTAGTCTCATTTATTTTGGCACCTTCTTAACATTTCTTACATTCCTTATTCTTAAAATGTGCATAATGTAACCAGCAGTTAGAAGTGGAAACAACAGCCTCTTCTGTAACTAAAAACCAAGAATGACCCCCAGTTGACCACTGCAATCGTTCTTTTACTCTTCCATGATGAAAGGATAATGGGCAATAACAAGTCTGAGAATTATTTCCTCTTAAAGCTTTCACTTTGTGTATACAATTAGAGAAGGGAAAGAATATAACACTCCAACTTGGTGTGTAGGTGCTTTTACTCCTGTGGGCTTTTCATTAGGCTAGTGTTTGTGTGATTTCTGAAAGGTTTTGGGTTATTTAGCCAGCCTAAGGCTTTCTACCTTGATGGCTTGGAGAAGATTTCCTCTAGTTTGGCCATATCACTGCAGTGTAAGTACTTCTGCAGCCTCCTTGCTAATTACCTCCTGTGGGTAATCTCCTCTAACCTTGAATCCATGACGAGTGTAACTGTATGACTTTACACTCATGTTTATCCAAATTAAGTAAAGCCCTTGCATACAACCAAGTCAGTGGATCTGGTTGGGTTGGACAGTCGAAGTTGGTCAGCTGTAACTACAACAGAGATCAGGACAGTGAGACAGTAAATAAACAGAACATTTGTCTTTATTCCGGTTACTAATGAGCATATGGATTTTAAGATGCTTTTATCCACGGCAACAAAAAGCAATAAAGTGCACTTAATGCATCTGCAAGGATTATTAACCTGGAAAACAATATAATAATAAGTACAACAAACCAAAACATAATACAAAAGCAGGTTAGTGTAAAGTAAATGCATATAATTTTCTATTAAATTACATGTATAGAAAGTGTAGGATTTTGAATGTATTTTGAAGCTTCACATGGACTTGCATATTTGAGCATGGATTTAAACATTGGTTAAAATGGAAGCGTATCTGTTTTCGTGTGAGGTGCATCAGACAAATGTTTAGAAACACGTTTGTTGTAAATCAGCATTACCATGGACACGTTACTCTTGTCCTTCAGTGGTCTACATTTAGACTATGTGTAGTTCATGGGCAAGGAAGATGGAAGCTTTAACCTGTGACTGTTTTTATTCAGTCCCTCCAGGATTTAATTTTGCAATCGCAGAAATCGACACACAAAATCGAACAAACTCCGGAGTTCGTGCAATTTTTCAGAATTAAAGTGCATTTTTCTGCAGATCTGGGCAAAGTCGCGTCTTGCGACGTCATCACAACGCGCGTTCAGCCAAAGCCCTCTTCGATTCACGTGCAACAATCACCAAAAAAACCTCCACGAAATCCTGTACATAGTGCTTATCAAGGCTTGTGAGCCATTTCAGCCGTGTTCTCTCAGTCTATCTGAAAGCTTCATGGATGTGTTGAGTGCCATTTCAGGTGACGTGTAAATTAAGTAGTATTTATAAGTGTGCTCTTCATAGGGCAGGGCAGTATAATGATATTTTGATATAGTATTATAGTAACATAATACACTCTTTTTACATATTGTCTATGCTATCATACTGAATGAAGTTACTAAATGGAAATTTAAAATTGATCTTTGCCATATCACCCACTCCTAGCGATAATGTGTCCACTGTAAATTGGACTGTGAATCAAGTAGTAAGAATGATCAGAACCCAGTGCGGGACTAAACACATAATGTCACTTAGGCATTAAATTTCTTGTTCTTATCTATTCTGTATGGATGTAATACTTATCCTGGATGTGGATGTTAATATCAGCTGTTTCTAAGACTCCATTTGGTGTACTTAGCCATGGATGTTCATGGTTGTGGAGAGATTTTACTCGAAGCAGTGCTCTGTTTGGCCGTTGAAGGGGGTGAGCAAACGGATGATCCTTTCTTGAAGAGCTTAGTAGCTCGGTGTGCAAAGTGTCAACATTCTCCGTTGTTTTTTTTTTAAAATGTATTTTCTTGTCACACATTCAGGCCGCATTGTTCACTTTGAAACAGTTGCTGTACATACATAACTATAACATTAACAGAAGCCCAAAGCCTGGGCTTGCACTTGAATGTTTCTGTTACTGATTATTTCTCATTCCAAAGACTTCTGCTCATGTTGAGACTTTACCAAAAAAGAAACCCCTCGTTCTTTGCTGTTAAAGCGAGGTTATGGTGGATGGAAATCGATTTTGTGATATGTTTAATATCTTTATGGATGTCGTACTTTTATGAAAGCCTGTACGGATGTCGTTTGTCTTTGTGGTGATCCTCATAGTGATGCCAAGCGTTAAAAATGTGAATAAAATATTTTTTCGAAGTCATTCTTCTGAATATTTTTTGTCTTTGTGGACTATTCTAACGGATGAACATGGAGACAGGACGAGGCCAAATGGCTTGTTCCATGTGCTGCTATAGCGGGGTGTTGGAGGTGTGCGGTGTAGAGTTTGGCTGCAGTATCAGGTGTAGATGAGCAACGGTGGGGGTGAAGAGGACCTGCACTACCAGGAAGTGGCTGCTCTGATGTTCTTGGTATCAGAAACCAAAGCCTAGTGTTAATGGCCTAGTGTTTTGTGATTTGGTGCCAAAATTCGTGCAAAGGCTGTCCCGGTGTATCCAAACTATGGAGGTGGGACAAGGGCTCTTGTTCTCAGGCATCAAGACCTTCTACAATGTTGCTGCTGCAAGGTGATGTCAAAATGCAACCCTTTCAATATCCTGTTATATGATAGGAGAGGAAGGCAGAGGTGCTGTCCACCCAGCAAATTCAGAGTTATTTATTTTCTCCAGAAAATGTGATCCAGTCGCCAGCTATCAAATGTCAAGCCGTGTATAAGTTACAATTACATTGTGCACGCTCTAAATCTAGCCATGTTCTGTCAGAAGTCTAGCTCCAAGGCTATTTGGTTGTGCAGCTCTTCATATTCCTTTTTTTGTGTGTTAACTCGTTAATTAAGTTATAATAGTAAGAATTCTGACCTTATCCAAAACTGGATGTTTTACACAGTCGAATTCAACTCCTAGTATTAATTCAAAACACCTGGCAATGGTACGTCTTATTTCATGTACAAATCATGCAGAAGGAAATACAAAAACAGCTAAAGAGATTAAAAATAAAATGCCTATAAAGTATACTGTTTCACTGAATGACATGATCGCGGAATCTTTATTTGAAACTTTCTATGAAAAAAAAACCTTTGGGGTTCAATAAAGTCCATCCATCCATCCATCTGCACTATATGGCCAAACGTTTGTATACACCTCACCATCACACCAATATGTGGACTTTCCCCAAACTGTTGCCACAAATTTGGAAGCAGACAATTGTCTAGAACAGTGTTTCTTAACTGGTGGATTCTTAACCCTTTATGATTGAGTCGTGGACTGCTGTGAAGAAAAAGAAAAACATTGCTAAATGCAAATGATAAAACATAACACAATGGAAAACTGTGGACAAATATGGCAATAAAACAAAAACAAATTATAGGTTTAAAAAAGTTTTTTTTAAAATAATAATAAAGATTAAAAAGGAATGTTCCCCATTGCTGTCCTTTTAGCCAGTAAAAAAATTGGTTATGTTGTGCATCCAATCAAATTCTCTTAGTTTTGGCACTAATTCATCTTTAAACAATTGATGCTGACAAAAAAAATATCCCAGCAGGAATTTCTCTCTTCTTCAAAAAGAATGGTAAAAACCATGCAAGGTAAACGAAAATAAGACCCGGGTTACGGAAAATATGGCTTTACTTGCACAGAAGACAAGCATGGTTTGTGCAGACCGCAGTGTGTTTGTGCTGTGAGTTATTGGCTGTGGAAAGCATGAAACCATCGAAATTCAAAAGGTATTTAGAGACAAAACACTCCAGCCATAAAGCCAAGCCTGTTGAGGTTTTCAAAAGAAAGCGACGGGATCTGGACACAACTCAAAACATTATCAAAAACGTGTGCACTGTTCAGGAGCAACCACTTCGTGCATTGTGTACAAACCCGCTCGTCGCATTTTGAAGTGCACGATGGCTTACTGGGTGCAAATCTGACACAAATCAGTTGAAAGGAACCCTGATCTCCAATGACACCATACGGAGGAGAATGCAAGGTATATCCGAGGACATAAAGCAGCAGACAGTAACACACATTAAGGCAAATTACTATTATGCACTCCAACTAGACGAATCAACACAGACGTTGACACTTATCAAAATGAAATCACGCCCTTGAGTTTCCCATTGATTTACAAAGGCTACGATTTCAGCTCTGTTCTTGTTCATCTCATTGTTATGTTTATGCATGTAATGGTTGTGCATTTTTCATATTGAGTGTACAGTTTGTAATTCAATATTTGTTTTATTTGTTAGGCTAGGTAAATCGCACTTACTCAAGATTATGTTTATGCATTAACATTGTGACCCATTTTCATATTAATGTCGTGTGAATAATTAATTTAGCACTTGATTAATCATACGCATTGCATTCAATAAACTGATCAGTAAACAATTTTCCATTGTTCCAAATACATTCCAAATACTTATGAGGTACAACTTTTCAAATCAAGTTTATAACAAGATTCATTTCCTGTTATCTCTGGTAATAAATGATTATTATTCAACTTTATTAGCCCTATGCATTGGACAATTATTAATAGTATTAATAACATGAATATGCAAAATTAATATGCATTTCTTCATTTATTTCGATATGATAAACAACTGTAGTGTAGTGCTGGGCCACGACTTGATGTCCAACATAAAATTTGGGTCCTGAAGCAAAACCAGTTGAGAACCACTGGTCTAGATTGACTATGTATGCTGTATAATTACAATTTCTCTTCACTGGAACTAAGAGGCCCAAACCTGTTCCAGCATGACTCTGCCCCTGTGCACAAAGCAAGCTCCACGAAGACATGGTTTGCCAAGGTTGGTGTGGAAGAACTGGAGTGGCCTGCACGGAACCCGGAAGTCAGCACCACTGAACACCTCTGGAATGAACTGGAATGTCAATTGCACCCCAGCCGGCCTCCGGATCACCACCAACATCAGTGCCCGACCTCACTAATGCTCTTGTGGCTGAATGGACAAATCCCCAGATCCACACTCCAAAATCTAGTGCAAAACCTTTGCAGAAGAGTGGAGGTTATAACAGCAAAGGGGGACTAAATCTGGAATGGGATGATGAACAAGACAAATGGGTCAGGTGTCTACAAACTTATGGCCATACAGTGGCCATATCTTTGTTATATATTAATTGCAGACACTAGCAAACTCGGATGAGCTATACCAATTTTAAATAAACAATCCATAGCCTTCTCATAGACATTCAACCAGTAATTATTACACTGGTTTGGGACACCATTTGGACACTGTGAAGCAATTTCAAAACAAAATCTTTTAAAGTATTTTAATGGTTTTGTTTAAAGGAGTTGGTGTGTAAACAAGATAATCTTGTTTGCTGGCAGGCTATGGGAAAAGTGTGTGGTTGTTCATCTGCCATGACAGTCAGATCGCTGTAGTTCTGAGCCACATTTATGGACAAAACATACCAGACTCTCCAGCAAATTGCTAAAGGTGTGGCTTGTGAGACTATATTGCTATAAATGCTAAAGAGGAGGCCACGCACACACGTGTGAAATATTTGGTACTTTGAATTGGTGTTGGCAGTGAATTGGTGTTGGCAGTGTTGGCACCATTTGCCAGTGTGCCATCTTGCGCCACTTTTTGGGCCAAATATATTTTGTTTGTCCTTCGGGTGCTGTCCTGTCCCCTGCCATGTTAAGGTAACCAATCAAGAGCCAGCTTGGTGCCGCATGCAGGGTGAAGGAAAACATCATGGCTGGAAACTTTTAGTAATATTGAACATGATTCATCACTGACTGCATCCCTAAGCAGAGTATTGTCTTTTCACATGGGATTCATTTTAGGATCCACCTGTTCTCTATCTGCTTGTTTTAAATTAGAATGTGTGTGTGTTTCACTTGAAGAAATGATGTACAAGAATATGGCTGGAAAGAAAATTACAGCCAAACATAGACCTCAGCAAGTGCAGTAGGATCCAGTTTTTAATGTGTGATCACTTAATGAAGAATTTAAGCTGTCTGCTGTCTTTTCTTATTTATTTGTAGCCAATGCTACAGAATATATTTGTCAGAATATTTTTTTTGCTAAACTGTGTTACTTATTATTTGTAGAATAAGTAAAGGTAAAGTAAAATGTAATTATTTGGCTAATATTAGTTTTTCACAACTGTATAGTTCTCCTTTTCCAAATCAGTGTGTCAAAGATTAGTGCAGATTATGTGTTAGTCACCACAGATACACAGTTACTACCTAGTAGGCCATTTAATCATTTATCACAGGTGTATGTATGATTTTATTCAGTTGGTAATTATTCAATACAAATCAGTTTTTTACCTGTTTAATTTTTTTTTTATTTGAGTAAGGCTTAAACCAGTTGAAAATATACTAAGAATTTGCAGGTGGTCTTTTGGCCCGTTCTTTTCTTCTTCTTTTTTTATACAGCAAACATCTTGAAATAATGTTGCATAAAAGTAGATTATACTGGTCTTCTAAACTGTGCTTTGATTTATATTATTTCAATTTTTATTGTGGCTCGACTGTTAAGGCTCTGGGTTACTGATTAGAAGGTCGGGGGTTCAGACCCCAGCACTGCTAAGCTGCCACTGTTGGGCCATTGAGCAAGGCTTTAACCCTCTCTGCTCCAGAGGTGCCGTATCGTGGCTGACCCTTCGCTCTGACCCCAGCCTCCTAACATTCAATTCAATTCAATTTTATTTGTATAGTGCTTTTTACAATAGACAATGTCTCAAAGCAGCTTTACAGAAACATATAAACAAGGTATACAGATTTTAAAAGTGCGAATTTATCCCAATTGAGCAAGCCGGTGGCGACAGTGGCAAGGAAAAACTCCCTAAGATTTTAAGAGGAAGAAACCTTGAGAGGAACCAGACTCAGAAGGGAACCCATCCTCATCTGGGTAACAACAGATAACATGCTGGGGTATGCGAAGAAAAAGAATTTCACTGTGCTGTAATGTATATGTGAGCAAGAAAGACTCATTACAATTACATAGTTAGACTGAGGCTGAAGTGCATTTTTCCTTAGAGCACACACTTCACTTCTGCAATGTTCTGCACTAATGCTAGCTATCTAGGTAACACAAACTGCTTTGATGTTTTTAAGCCATATTCATAATGTTAACAAAATATATATGCATACAATAATTGTTTTCGGTCCAGAAACTGACAAAAGATTCAGCTAATTCTAATATCTGTTGCTAAGTGTCAGATAGCAGATATCTAGTTAGCTTGGCTGCTAATGCCATTTAACATTGATTTAGCCTTCATTGATATTTAGCTAGAAGATAGTCACCACACCTCCATTAACTTCAAGGACTTTTGTTTAAAAATGGCGTTCTCTGGAAACTCTGTGTGCTTTGCTGCCACACCATATGCACATAGGAGAATGGTACTACATGGGTTGGAGTGCAGTAATATGAGATGGTTAAGTGATGTACTTGCAGCAAGTTTTATGGGGATCGTGTTTCAAAATCTTTTTTTTTTTTTTTTTTTCTTCTCAAAAAAATTTATTATACACAGACCTGCTTCAAGGCCTTACTTACTGCTGTCTTCCATCAGGAGTGGGTTGTAAACTTGATTTGCTTTTCTCAGTTGCACAGTGAAATTGCATCAAATCCAGCTGCCATGGTGTTAAATAAATAAATAAATATGTAGGATTTTGTTTATATATGTCCTGACTTACTGTATTTGAGTGCTGAATTTACCTGACATTAGAATATGCCTTTGACTCACAATCATATGTGAGCATGGATTTATGACCATGCTTTGTGTTCTTGTCTAAGTGGGTTAAAATGTCTGGCTGTTTAGTGGCCTACACTAGGGCCCTGTTTGTTTGGTTTTTTTTTATTGAATATACAATACAAACTGTTTTTTTTTTTTTTGTTTGTTTGTTTGTTTTTACTTTTGAAGTCTTGAATGGGCTTCTCCTTCCTATTTAGCAGAACATTTCCTATTCTTTTAGTGCTTCCCAAAATCAGCATGACCACCCAGCATTATAGTCAAGATTATGGAATATGTTGAAATGTTGTACTTTCAAGAATACTTTTCTCTTTATTCCTTTAAAGCCCAGCTTAAAATGGCCTGACTGTTATAGAAAATTTGCGGCGTGATTGCAGAATGCTGGTGCATAAGCAGTTTAAATTGGGAAGCCAGATTTTGATGCACAAAGCTTATAGTATTTACACACACATTACATTTACATTTACGTACATATTCCGTTGCATGTGGACTACCATCTCTGTGTTGTAAGTGGAAAAAACCTGAACAGTACGGCCTTTGTGAATGTGAGCAACATTTGTATTAAAGTCACAGCAATTACTGAATAATTCATGGAAGTTACCATGTAATATGCTTTAAGGTAAATTATTGAATAGTTAGATTTTAAGGTTGGTTTGTACTACTGCTTACCCTTAGATATGTACAATTAGTGCCAGTGATAAATGAGATGTTATATTACTATTAATACAAGATACTACAGGGTGTCCAAAAAGTCTCCATGCATAGGGGACTATGTATCCCAGTACCACTTCGGTTGTGCCTTTGTTAGTGGACGTCCACTTCTCGGTTGGTCCACAACACTTCTAGTATTTTTGAAATTGTTAATAAGTTTGGCAGCAGTGTCGTCTGTGACGTGCTTGCCATGTTTAATGTTAAAGTCCATCGCAACCTTGCAACAGCTTCCCGATCCAGCAATGAGAATGATTTCAATACATTTAGCTAAAAAGTGTTAATTTCCCCTATGTATGGAGACTTTGGAACATCCTGTATTTAACGGCTGGTTGTGAAAACATCCGAATTTCAGTTTGGGATGGGTGTATAATAATTGAACTATAGGAAACTATACAAAAGAGTAGGATCAGTCCATGTATCATTTTGCACTTGGAAGAATCCAAGCTCAGCCTTCACTTTAAGATCACTCAGCAGTGGCACAACTTTATTTTTTTGTTATTATTGTTGTTATTGACTCATATACCAAGTAACCTTACCGTGTGGGCCTGAAGTAAGATGATGGTGCAAACAGAATGAAGAAAGATTTACCTGATTTACCAGAGTATTAGCACTGGAGTATCTGAAGCTTGCAAAACTTCTGTTCAAGATCTGTTCATGTTCACCATGTAGTCCCAGCTGATGGAGATCAGAAACTGCGGCGATCTGTCATGCTGAAGCATTGTCATATAATTGTCATGTCAGTGTTCCATTTTAGAGTCAAATTAGTTGCATTAAATTCAGATGTAGAGTCACGAGTCATTAGTTTATTGCTGCTGTGTACTATGCCTGGTCAGTGAGAGACAGGCTCAGACCGGCATTGTAACTCAGCCCGTGGCAGCAGGTCGCCTGGGAGCGTGTCCATGGCTTCATTTTTAGCACTGGCCTTGGGTCCCTGCAACTCTGCCTGGCAACATTTTAATCACTCAGCTACTTAACAGTCTTGCCCTCGCCCAGTCCCTAAAACTCACAAAACACTCAGCAGTCTCTTCTTGTTCAGTTGCTTCATATGCAGTCCTTTAGTTTCTTTGACAGCCTGTTTGTATAGACATTGGTGATTATGCAATTATAAATACTAAAACAGTGTTTTTTTCTTTGTGTGTATTATCAGGTTCAGGTGCCCCCACCTCATGGAGAAGGTAGGCAAGGTGTGGAGCAACCTAAAGAGGGGATGTCAGTCTCTGCTCCACCAAGATGGAAGTTCCCGTGGGGAAACGCAACCACAGACACATACGTTTTGTCAGAGTGTGGACCAGACCCAGGGAGAGAGCACACCGGAACTCGCCAGCCTGTCGACACATCCTGTAGTGTCACGGAGGGTTAATGGCAGCGTGGTACATCAGGGTCATAACTGCGTGGCAGATGTGCCTCAGATACTGGAGATCACAGTTGAGCAGGACAGTGAAGATGGGTGCCCTCCTCTGGGTGCCCGCAGAGACTCCTATTCACGTCACGCACCTTGGAGTGGCAAGAAGAGGCACTCGTGCTCTACCAAGGCACAGAGTTCCCTGGAGACCACAGACCGACGGAGTGGCCGCTCCCGCCGGAGACACCTAGCAAATAGCAGCAGGGATGAACCAGACCCAGGAGTACCACGCTCACTGCGCCAGCAGCTCCATGAAACAATGGGCCTGTGCCTCCCTCTGCGTCTGTCATCACGCGGCACCCACTCACGGGTGCCCAAGCGCAAGATCCAGATCACCGAGCTAATGCTGGAAACATGCCCCTTCCCTCCTGGCTCTGATCTTGCTCGTAAATGGCACCTCATCAAACAGCATACAGCCCCTGTTACAGCTACAGCAGTGGATTGCTCCACAGACTCCCCTAATGGTGCTTGTGCATCCCCAGAGGACGAGGAAGAACGTCTACGTGAGCGACGAAGGCTCAGTATAGAAGAGGGAGTGGATCCACCTCCTGATGCTCAGATACACACCGTAGAGGCTATTACAGCTCCATTGGCTACAGTCTACAAGCTGGGACCTAAACTAGCTCCTGGGACGGGGGAGGCCTTGGGTGAAACCCGGGGAGCCACGGCAGCCGACTGTGACTCTGAAGATGATGATACCACCACTCTTTGTTTGCAGGCTCGCCGTCCCAAGCAGCGCCATAATTCGGCAGAAGGCCTCCTGGGCGGCAAGCAGCCAGGGCCCTGGAAAGTGCACACACAGATTGACTACATACACTGCCTAGTGCCAGACCTGATGCAGATCACAGCTCTGCCTTGCTACTGGGGTGTAATGGACCGCTACGAGGCTGAGGCACTGCTCGACGGCCGGCCTGAGGGCACCTTTCTGCTGCGCGACTCTGCCCAGGAGGACTATCTGTTTTCCGTTAGTTTTCGTCGTTATGGTCGCTCGTTGCATGCACGTATTGAACAGTGGAACCACAACTTCAGCTTTGATGCCCACGACCCCTGTGTGTTCCATGCAGCCACAGTCACAGCACTGCTGGAGCACTACAAGGACCCCAGCGCCTGTATGTTCTTCGAGCCTCTGCTCACTTTGCCCCTTCACCGGACTTCTCCTTTCGGCCTGCAGAGCCTGGCTCGGGCCGTCATCTGCCGTGGGACCACCTACGACGGCATTGCAGCACTACCTTTACCCCCAGTGCTGCAAGACTACCTCAGGGAGTATCATTACAAGCAAAGGGTGCGGGTGCGCTGGCTGGAGCGAGAGCTGCTCAAGGCCAAGTGAAACAGAGCACTACTCGTAATAAATGAAAAAAGGGGTTTCGGTGTGGGAGGGGGTTGCACTGTGTACCGAGCAACAAGGGATGGAGTGCCCTCCCTGAGGAACAGTCCATTCAGCACTTTTCAGGAAAAGTTTGGAGGAAAAGTTCTTTTTGTAGGAAAAAGGCTTTTGAGGTGAAGGGTAGTCAATGTAGGGGCCTGAACCTGAAACCCAGTATATAAGCTTCTGGGGCTTTTTTGTTTCTTTGTTTGTTTGTTTGTTTGTTACTTTGTTTATTATTACTCAAAACAAATACATATACAGCTAAAGCAGCCTCCAGTAGACACATCAATGTGGACTGAAACAGTGGGGGCCTTTTACCTTCCCACCCCACATTTCCCAGCCTCTTTTTGCATTGCTTCGAAGTAGAGGAGTCTGCTTCTAAAGAATGCACTCGTACACCTCCATTGTCTCACTGATTAGCTGCTTGCTTTTATCTTTACACTACTTTTATTCTTTTTCATATACTGACACAAAATTCAGCCCTTCACCTCCATATTTAAAAATGCATTGGAAATAATAATAAAAAAAGAATCTTTTAAGATCATATCATGGATGATTTTGGCAAGATGGTGTGCCATGAGTGGAGCTGTGATCAAGTTATGTTTACCTATAAATCTTTGCATTCATGGTGCTCTGTTAGTGGTCCCAAGGTTACATTCTGTGCTCACCCTGTTGGGAAGAGTCGAGCAGGCATCGAAGGGCAGGAAACAGACTTTGGATCTATAGTATTCACAGACAACAAGAGCGGGAAGTCTGTGAGAGATGGACTTGGTTTAGTACTATGTGTTCATAGACTGCTGTTCTAGAAGGTTTGACAGAAGGTCTCTGTGACATTCTGCTTCTTTTCACTTCCACGAAGTGATGTTGATGATGCATAATGTGGCTACAGTGTCAATTGTGTGTTACATGATGCGAGTGTGCCTGGATTTCTAAAGACATAGTCACTCTATGTGTGAAAGTTCCATTGCTATCAATATGTTTTGTAATCATTAATTCCTACCACTAATTGCACAGGAAGTGGTGATCATTGTAATTCTTTTTTTTTTTTTCTTTTCTTTTTTTTTTCTTTAAATTGTGAAATGGACTGTCCGAGCCGTGGGAGAAGAGGTGTGTTAAAGGGCACTTAAACTCAACTGTGCTTATGTTAGTGGGAGCAGCAGAGGCAATATATAATCCTGCAACACTGGGACCATTGTTAAGCATAAACACATTTATATATTGATAGACACAAAAACACACAGACTCTATAAGCTCACCTTGTCTGATCCACATTGCACTAGAGGTCTACATCTTGGTGATCTTGTCAGTCCCATTGCATGGAATGACATAACTGTTTCAAATTTATACTATATAATAGTTCTCATAGTCTCAGAGGTCCAGTTGAGCCTGCGTAGATCCATAGCTGTCAGTTATTCGACTTTTCACGACTAATACACATTCAATATGAACGTTTCCTCCTAATGGTTGGAATACATTTCTAGCATATCAATATTTGTGCTTACAGCATGACGCATCAGCAAAGAGAATGATGGTGAGTGGACTGACCTCCTCGTGAATCTGTTGTAGGTGTATATTTGTTTCTTTATTTTGTCCCTATGTGCTGTGAATAATCAGGTAGATCCTAGTCATCTGCTATTGCCTGGTTAAGTTCAGACTCCTGGCACTGAGATAAAGTGTTAAGTCATCTCTACCTGCTCCTGATGCACAACACTGCCCCCCTGTCAACCGTGATCAAGACATCTTCCCATATAATCCCATCTCATATTATCCCATACAATGGGAGGTTTCTATTCATAGAGGACTAGATGTCAAGTCCCATGTGTCAGTGAATTATTTGGTTTGACGACTGGCATGTTTGCAAGATTCCCCGACTTGTACTGCCTCATCTGGAATGGTGGTAGTGGGGCAGGCCACAGGCTCACCTGAGAACAATGGGGTCTTTTGAGAAGGCTGGCTGTCCCTCTCATTGCCTGGCTGTAAAGGTGTGTCATGCTTGGCCTGGTTCCAAGGGTGCTCTCAGTAACTTGATATGTGTGTACATTTATCAGGGCAGTAGATGATGGTGAAGTTGGATGAGGGCTTGTGGAGTGTGATGGGATGTTTGCTCCATGGTGTACTTCCATTCTCTCCTTCCCTAGTTTTATTAGAAAGATGTACAGGATAAAAGTATATTGATACAGATTTTAAATATTTTTAATATTAGCAGTTGTAACAAAATGACTAGTGGTGAGGTGTTGGAAGGGAAAATTCTCCATTTGAAATGGGGATTGTCCAGTTCATGTGTAGGGGGAAAAAAAAAAGAAATTGAATAAACTGGTACAATGTGTCATAAATGTGTATGATATAAAGTATCTATTAAAGTGACCAAAGGTTTTGGTTTTGACTGTAGCAGATCCAAATGAATCCATTGACTAGAGAAGTGATAGGCTTACAGCATCTTCCTCTCTGAGTAAGTACAGTTAATATTTACAGGTTAAACATTTCAGATACAGAGGACCCTATTTTGAGACCCAAAAGGTGCTCATGGACTTTCTGTAGTATGACATGCGAAAGTGCCTTTCTCTTCTTCAAACTACCATGTTAACTCTGGAGATATTTATTTCAGATATGTCGACATAGTATCTGAAGTATTGACAACTTGCAACTAAAGAGAAGCTCAGTGTCCCACCACATAGTCCAAAAGTATGTGTATGAAAGTTTTAGAATTGGATAGTGAGTGTGTAGGTATGTATGTGTGTTAAAAATGGATAAAGAGGGAAAAAAAGAAAAAGCTTGCATCCCACCCTGTTCTGTGCAAGCCTAGACTTTTTTTCCTTGATTGTCATCCTGCACTTGCTCACTGTTTAATGGCACAGTGTTTAGTGTTTATGTTTTCAGGCCGTCTGGTGTCTGACTCCGTGCCTTTCTGCTTAGAACAAGAGAAACTGCACGGAGTGGTCTGCATTCTCTGAGGCCACCAAGAGACTTACAGTGAGATGAAAAAGACCCAGATGTCAGCGCTGATATTTAGAGGCCGGTTGTTTACTTGATTCTGAATTGTATGTGAACAGAGGTAGCATTTTATGAATTAAAATAAGAGTTTAGTCTTATGGCCCCAAGCATGTGGGCACAAGTAGCCAGAATAAAAGATACTTCTTTGACTTGATAACACCACAGTTTTCTCCTTAAGGGGAGACATGACAAGCCATTTCATGAGTAATCTTGCACACTTATAGGAGAAATTGTTTCCTGTTCAATGTTATTTGGCATATTTCTGTACATATAATATAGGAAGGTTGAGTGTAGTAATGCTTAAAAAGTTAATTAAATGAATGACTGGTCATCTGTCTGACGTATATTTGAGTTATTTACATAAGTCCTTTATCGCAAGGCAATGGATCTTGAACATCATGAATACAACTCGTCACTTTAATGCTGTATATGCACATTTAATTGAGGGGAAGAAGGGTTGAGCAGTGAAGGTGGGGGGTGCGGCCTGGGTGCCATGGTAACAGCACTTGACAATGATTGGAAGTAATACAGAGATGACACTTTTTTTCCTGCCCAGTGTCTGCCACCACCTTATTGATCTGACTGCAAAAAAATAAAGCCCCTCAAAGCATTTGTTCATTGACCCTTCGTGAATTCTCTGGAGTCACAGGTATATCACTCTTTCTCACCATCTTTGTTGTTTTTAAAATATATATATATAATA
>JANDJT010000032.1:8223665-8234317 GCA_024331685.1 Stegophilus panzeri
CACCATTTTTGTTTTTTTTAAAATATATATATATAATATATATATTTTTTTTTTTTTTTTTTTTTTTTTTTTTTTTTTTTTACACTGCCCAAGCATTGTACTATACAGTGTAATCAATCACTCTTTTCTTTGTCAGTGTCTTCTCTCTGTCTTTATATCTCGGACTCTTTCTCTCTGTCTGTCTGTTGTGTACAGTTAATGAACTTTGCTTCCTGGCTATGTTACTAAGTTGCTCTGTTGTATTATTTTTTTGACTTCGGTTACAGTATGCTGTTTGGGAGGCAAAGGGGGCACCCAGTCATCCTCTCCCACCAGTAGCTAGCTGTAACACCCAGTAACACACGTGGTGCTCTTGGCTTATGCTTCATTGTCTTAATATTAAAAAAAATAATAAAACTGTTATACAATGTCAACTGTTTCTTTCCTATCTTATTTTGGCTCCACAACTTTTCGACGATGGTTTATTAAAGGTTAATGGAATTTTTTTTTTTTTTTACATAATCTCTATCCAGGACCACTATAGAGTACAGTGCTGTGAAAAACGTATTTGCCCTGATTTTTTTTTGTTTTTATGTATATCTCATACTAAATTGTTTCAGAAATTAAAACAAAATCTAAGATAAAACAAAGGCAGCCTGAGTAAACACAAAATACAGTTTTTAAATGATAGTTATTTATTGAAGCAAAAAAAAGTTATCCAATACCAACTGGGCCTGTGTGAAAATGTATTTTCCCCTGTTGTTACTAATTCCCCAAATCTATGAAATTGCATTCATAATGGGGTTCAGCTGGACTAGACGCAACCAGGCCTGATTACTGCAAACCCTGTTCAATCAAATCAACACTTAAATAGAACTTTTTCAACAGAATAAAGAATAAAGCATAAAGGTCTTACCCAGTAACACTCAATCACTGGAACACTCAATCACTCAATCACTGGAATGATTGAAAGAAATTCCAGAAACGATGAGGAAGAAGGTGATTGAAATACATCAGTCTGGGAAGGGTTACAAAGCTATTTCAAAGGCTCTGGGATTCCAAAGAACCACAGTGAGAGCCATTATCTCCAAATGGAAAAACTCGGCACAGTAGTGAACCTTCCCAGAAGTGGTCGACCTTCCAAAATTCCGCACAGCAACAAACCATCCAGGGAGTCACAAAAGACCCAAGGACAACATTGAAGGACCTACAGGCCTCTCTCGCATCAATAAAGGTCACTGTTCATGACTCCACTATCAGAAAGACACTGGAGGAAAATGCCATTCATGGAAGCGTGGCGAGGTGAAAACCCCTGCTAACCCAGAAGAACATTAAGGCTCGACTGAATTTTGCTAACACACACCTTTTGGGAGAACTTTCTGTGGACTGATGAGTCGAAAGTGAAACTGTTTTGAAGACAGGTGTCCCGTTATATCTGGTGTAAACCAAACCCAGAATTCCACAAAAAGAACATACCTACGGTGAAGCATGGTGGTGGAAGTGTGATGGTGTAGGCAAATTCTGATCTCTACCAGAAAATCCTAAAGGAGAATGTCCGTTCTTCAGTCCGTCAGTTGAAACTCAATACAACTGGATTATGCAGCAAGACAATTATCCAAAGCATCGGAGTAAGTCCTAGTCCTAGAAGTAAGTGAAAGTCTGATCTCTGAAGCGGTTGGTTGCAGTTATTGCTGCTAACGGTGGCACAACCAGATTTTAGGGAGCAGTTAGTTTTTAACATTGGTAATTAGATGTTGGATCACTTTTTTTTTTTTTTATTATTATTATTCAATAAAAAAAACTATTGTGTTTACTCAGGATGCCTTTGTTTTATGTTGTATTTAGTTTGAAGATCTAAAACTAGTTAGTATGAGAGATACACAAAAACAGAAGCAGAAAGCAAATACTTTTTCACAGCATTGTAAATGTGATTACAGGCAAGGATTTTAACACATTTCCCTCAGCTGAGAAAATGAATGAAAACGTATTTTTTCAGGATGGGGAAATGTCAGAATTACTGTTCGCGGTCATCACACATACTACAGGTGCAGTTGATGGAAATTAAGTTGGTCACCGAAAATGCTTACCTATAATGTGCATACATAAAAACGTGGGAAGTTTTTACCTGCATCATTTCCATCAGGTGTTTATTTAAAAATGCAATTTGAAGGTTGTACAAAGTGACATTAATCTTTAACAAAACTATCAAACTGGATAGCAGGCACAAAAACTGCAGTACAACATTGTCCACCAGCTTGTTTGTTTTGAGTTGAATGGGTCACATGACTAAAAATACTTAATTGTTTTTGATTATCTCCATTTTCTCAGTCCACACTACGTTAAAACAATGTTTTCAAATATATCCACTTAGAAGAGCGTTTTCGAAAAGCTCTGTTTTCACTGGACAAAAACGCTGTCTCAGTATGGATGGAAGGCCAAAACGTTGAAAAAAAAAGATGCGTTTTCAAACTTATCCGGATTAAGGTAGACGTCCTTACTTGCCCTCATCTTCCCCTTTCCCCCTAATGAGGAGGACAGTTGAGTGTCTAGACTGAAGCCTCCAGCAGCCAGGGCCTGGGGAGTAGGTGTTGGCCTAGGTCCAGGTTGGCTTGGATCCCCCCATTTTACTGTGTGCTTCTTTGAAGTCAAGTATAAATAGAAAGTGGGTTATGAGTTTCAAGTGATCTGCTGGAGGCCTCTGAATAATTGAAGCTTAGCATTGACAGAGAATGATAAAATGGAGGTGCACAAGCTGGAGGGGTCTACAAATTTGTAACAGTATATATGATCAAACACATCAAGATGGAACTTTGGTAATGACACTTTTCAGATTATATATTTTGCTAGAAACCATGCCAGAACTCAGTTAATACAGTTTGACATGTCTAATAATTTTTTCCCCAGTTATTCATACAGCCTACTGCATTTCAGTGCTGCATAACACAGTTAGCACCACTCTCAGGACCACTCTGTCATACTCCAACCGACCGTGTCCTGGCTTCAGCAGGCAGGAAGTGTGTATCTGGAGCAGCAGGGGCTCTATGCAGCCGGGCTTAGGGTGGAGCACCCCTGAAGACACTGTTCCTGGCTATATATACCCAGGAATCTGTGCTGTGGAAATGACTCCACTGATTTCTCTCTCATATTCACTCAGTCTTATTTGTTCTCACTGTCTCTTTGTCTCTTTTTCATACTCTCTCTTAGACAGAATGTGACCTTTAAACTATTCTGAATACAGTGAATTCAAAATGAAAGTGCAAACCTATAATGTACTAAAAAAGTAATAGATTTACTCAGGTGCCTTAAATGTGATCCTTGTTATTTATCTATTGTACTACTATGACTCTTATTTTCACTTAAGATAAGGCATGGTAGGATCTATGATGAGTGTAGAGAAAGACAAATAGCCAAACCTTAAGAATTGAGCTGGAGCTGAATAACCATAAAATGTGTCTTTAATTGAAACTCAATAAATGTATTTTAATTCTAAAATTTTAATCCCAACTATTAGATATTAGACATTAGATAGCAATTATTTTAGCTGTTTTCAAAGTGCAGACTTTCATATTGAATTTGAGGCTGTTTACATCCAGATCAGTTGAACAATACAGGAATGATATCAGTTTTTCATAGGTGGGTCCCCAAAAGTAGTTGGACAAACTAACAATCATAAATGAAATGATCATTTTTAATATTTGGTTGAAAATCCTTTGCAGTAAATGACTGCCTGAAGTCTGGATCCCATAGACATCCCCAGATGTTGGGCTTCTTCCCTGGAGATGCTCTGCCAGGCCTTTGCTGCAACTGTCTTCAGTTCTAGCTTGTTCTTGTGGTATTTTGTCTTCAGTTTTGCCTTCAGCAAGTGAAATGCATGCTCAGTTGGATTGGGTTGTCTTGGGTTGCTTTCAAAGTATACAAGAGTCATTGTCCATCTGCACTGTGAAGTGCCACCCAATGGGTTTTGAAGCATTTGGTTGAATCTGAGCAGATAATATAGCACTATTCAATTCAGACATCACATCAGCAGTCACATCAACAAATACAAGGGGACCAGTTCTACTGGCAGCCATACATGTTCACGCTTTAAGGTGAGGCGGTATGCTTCAGGTCATGAGCAGTTCCTTTTCTTCCCTTCTATTCTTCTCTTTCCATCATTCTGGTTGATCTTTGTCTCATCTGTCCATAGGACGTTGTTACAGAACTGTACTGCATTTTTTTTTAGATTTTTTTTGGCAAACTGGCCTTCCTGTTTGTAAGGGTTACCAATTGTTTACATCTTGTGGTAAACCCTCTGTATTTATTCTGGTAAAGGCTTCTCTTGATTGTTGGCTTTGATACAGATATGCCTACCTCCAGGGGGTGTTCTTGATCTGGCCAACAGTTGTGAAGGGTTTTTCTTGACCAGGAAATACATTCTTCCGTCATCCACAACAGTCCCCCCCCCCATGATCTACTGAGCCTTTTGGTGTTCCTGAGCTCACCAGTGCATTATTTCTTTTTAATAATGTACCAAATAGCTATTTTGGCCGCACCCAATGTTTATGCTAGCTTCTTGCTGGATTTGTTTAGTTTAGTTGTTTTGGGTTTTTTTCTCAGCTGAATGACGGCTTGCTTCCCTGGCAGTGACAGCTCTTTGTACTTCATATTGAGAGTTAACAGACACAGATTCCTAATAGAAAATGTCACACTTGAAATCAACTGTAGACCTATTATCTGCTTACTTGTAAATCAAATAATGATCAATTTTCCAATTACATTTGGTCACTTAAAAAGGTAGGTTGGGGGGGTTGTTGGGGAGAGTATTTATTATATAGTCATTATTTAATTACTCCAATATACTCTGGTAGACAGTTAAAACAATAACTTTTTCGGTGTCCAAATATTTATGGATGTGACTGATATCTGAAGCCATTAGAGCTTTTATTTCCTGAACTGTAGTTAGATTGACATTGACAATATTTATACTTGTTTTTGAGGTAAATTATTGACATTTGGATTAAACCCTTTTGATTCATCTGGCCAGTCAGTAACACATATTGTGTACAAGTATAGTGGTATACACTATACATATAACCACCATCATGACATCATTTAAAAATATCTGGCTATCCATCATACACCCCAATGTAGATAACACTTTGAGAACCATGTTAGCAATACTCCTAAGATTGTATCACTATTCATAATAACAGGGTTGGCCTGTAACACCCCATAATGCCCCCTTGTGGTACTTTATAGAGTTTCCGAATACTAAGCGTCTTGAGTCCTTTTACTTGCTGACTCAGAGCATACTGACCATCTCTGACCATTACTCAGACCGGTACAGAGTGGAGAGGCTGGAAAAAAATGCTTCTCCCCTTAAAATGATCATGTAATTTATGCTAAAACAAAAAAAAATGTCTGAGATCATGTCTGATATCATGGGGATGGCAGGTCATGCATTCAAAATAACTTACTACAACAGTTGCATTCTATGTCTGCACCCCTTCAGCTACTATGGTATGCTTTCAATGTATCTGTCTCTCTCCTTGTCTTTCGTGGAAACTGGGAGGGACAGAATCATGTTGCATGCTGACTGCTCTTCACCATGTCTGCCTGAGTATTTGTGATACCCCAACACCTCTTAGTGACAGGAATGTTTGTTGTAGAGTAGCAGGCAACATCATGCAGTAAACCTATCCATCAGACATTCTAGCCACTCCAGACATGTGTCAGGTTGCCAGTAAATGAGGAAAACAGGATTTCAGCTCCTGAATAGAATTTCTAACTAGACTAACCCATTCAGTCCACAAGTCCAAACATATCTGAGGCAGGAAAACAGGAGTGTACAATGCTGGTGACAAAAGCGGACTCCACACAAGGACTGTTATGCTACTGCTTTAGAATATATTTTACCTCTTCCTAGAAGTGTCTATAAACTTAAAACAGAAAAGGATTTCCTGGAACATATTCACTATTTCCATTGTCTGGGCATTGACACAGGATGGTCATGTCAGTCATGATCAGGCTATTTGAGCTATGACATGAGTGGTGTGATGCCAAGGCATGCCAAAAGAGTTTTCACCAGCTGACATGCTCAGGTGGTCAAGCTGAGTTACTACAGAACATTCTTACACCTCACAGAAATACAACCCTAGTTCTGAAAAAGTTGGGACAGTATGGAAAATGCTAATAAAAACAAAGAGGAGTGATTTTTGTAAATGTACTTTGACTTGTATTTAAATAAAAAACGTATAAAGACATAGTATTTGATGTTTTACCTAATCAACTGCATAGTTTTTTGAAAAGAAACATTTATTTTGAAATTAATGCATGCAACACATTCCAAAAAAGTTGGGACTGGGGCAATTGGTAAATGGTCTGCACTTATATAGTGCTTTTTTTTTTTTTACCTTAGCGGTTCCAAAGCGCTTTACACTGTGTTTCATTCACACACAGTAGCAGAACTGCCATGCAAGGTGCTAACTTGCCATCGGGAGCAACTTTGGGTTCAGTGTCTTGCCCAAGGACACTTCGGCATGTGGAGTCATTTGGGCCAGGAATCAAACCTCCAACCTTACGATTAGAGGACAACTCGCTCTACCACCTGAGCCACAGCCGCCCCAATTTAGGACTAATAGCGATGTGACGAGTTGACATAAGAAGGTGATGTGAAACAGGTGAGGCAATCGTCTAATCATAGTATATAAGGAGCCTTCAAAAAAGGCCTAGTCCTTCAAGAGCAAGGATGGGTCGAGGATCGGCAATCTGCCAACAGATGCGTCAGCGAATAATCCAACAACATTCCAACAACATTCCCCAAAGACTAATCGGTAGGATTTTGGGCATTTCATCTTCTAAAGTGCACAATATAACTAATATATTCAAGGAATCCGGTCAAATCTCAGTGCATAAAGGGCAAGGCCAAAAACCATTACTGAATGCACGTGATCTCCGATCCCTCCGACGTCACTGTCTTAAAAACCGTCATGAGTCTGTAATGGATATCCTGACATGGGCTCGGGAATACTTTGGTAAACCTTTCGCACTCAACACCATTCGCAGCTGCATCCACAGATGCAAGTTAAGGCTTTACTACGCAAAGCAGAAGCCGTACATCAACACTGTCAAGCAGCGCCGCTGACTTCTCTGGGCTCGGTCTCATCGGAGATGGACAGTAGCACAGTGGAATCGTGTTTTGTGGTCCGACGAGTCAATATTTCAAATAGTTTTTGGACAAAACAGCCATCGTGTTCTCCGGGCCAAAGAGGAAAAGGACCATCCAGGCCAGCATCTGTCATGGTATGGGGGTGTGTCAGCGCCCATGGCATGGGTAACTTGCACGCCTGTGAGGGCACCATTAATGCAGAAAGATATGTACACATTTTGAGCAACATATGCTGCCATCCAGAGCAGGACAACGCCAAACCACATTCTGCCCAGATTACAAGAGCATAGTTGTGTAAGCAGAGTGTGCGGGTGCTAGCATGGCCTCCCTGCAGTCCTGACCTGTCTCTGATTAAAAATGTGTAGCGCATTATGAAGCTCAAAATAAGACAACGAAGGGCCCGTACAGTTATGCAGCTGAAGAAATGCATCATGGATGAATGGGGGAAAAATCTGCTTGCTAAACTTAACCAACTGGTGTCTTCACTCAGCGCCCGAACACTTAAGTGTTATTAAAAGAACAGGTGATGTTACACAGTAGTAAACAGTCGACTGTCCCAACTTTTTTGTAGTGTATTGCAGTCCTCAGAATAAAAATGAGTGTATATTTTCAAAAATAAATAAAGTAAAACATCAAATAATGTGTTAATACTGTGTTTTCAATATAGTACCTGGTGAACTGAATTTTCAAATGACCCTTTTTGTTTGTTTGGGTTTTTTTTCATTTTCCATACTGTCCCCACTTTTTCAGAATTGGGGTTGTAATATTTTGGAGATTAGTGAACTTAAACAAACAAACAAAAAAAGCACAGTATGTTTTGGGCGATATCCTCTACAAACACTCATCAACTACCAGGCAAAATTTCCAAATGCTTATTATAAATATTTTTTTTAAGTGGTTTTCACTTGAAACAAGGTGAAACTCCTTAATAATTCTGGTGGGAAAAATGTCAGATATGAAATGTGTTATTTTCTAGTGTTAATGTCTTCTTTTTTATTTAAAAATAATTATATACTAAAAAATAGTCATAGAAAATAGAAAAATTAACAGCTAACATTTGTGTACTAGTAACAACACAAGACTTATTGAAGGAGAAATATTATGGTCCATCAGCATGCTGCTCATGGAGATCTATGGTGTGAGTTTACAAGCTGTCTGTGAAGCTCCATTCGTCTTTAGGGCAGATTACTGTGAGCGATCTGGCTAAAAGACCAATGAAGGGAAAAGGCTCTTTCTTATGATGCCTGGAGATTTGTGTGAAGACATTAAAATATATATATGTTAAGACATATTAACAGACATTTGGGGGTGGGGTCTTTGGCTGCACTGCTTTTAGGAGAGATGATTTTTGACACAAAATATATCATACGAGTTTGAACTTTTAAAAAACCTGACAGCTCTGGCTGTGAATTACTGTTAGCTACTGTTAGAGAATTCCCATGGTGACTCAAGACCCACTCATAGTGTTGTACAGTGTTTTATCTCTAAAATAAATTCTCTCCTCCCCACGGGGCTGAGCAGCCAACTCCTCTCTAAGCTCCTGTTCTTCCTTTGACTGTGCCACAGAGGAGTTCACCTTCGTTTTCCTTGAGGGCCTTGCAGGTATTTATTCCCCTTGCCTGCTTCTGTCTAATAATTGCCATAATGTTGCAGTTAAGGCAGGGCTCCATAAGTGCTTGTCACAGATAATGAGCGATTTGGGCCTTGGCCATGTGCACTGTTCAACTCCAATGAAGGCTTGGCAGCACAAACAGCTCATCATTGTGCAATAAAATAAAGGAGATTATGAAATTGGAAAAGATTGGTGGGAAAAGTCCAACAATTCACAAGGAGTTAGAATTTATGAACTTGTACAGTTTTTCCATGTTTACTGCTGCATTAGCAAACATGGTTTTGTTCTTCAAAACTGTAGCTTTTTTATTTTTAGCTTTACCTACTTCAAGCTGTAGATGGCAGAGTGTAATAGTATAAACCTACGCTTTGACTTACAGAGAGTGAAGAGTAAAGGTTGTTTCTTTAAATCACACCTGAGAAGCATAGCCTACATTAACAATGTGTTTTTTATTAAAGAAAAAAATTAATAAATCATTAAAACCTGGAAGGTTAAAAGCAACTAAAAGGTCAGATTTCATCATTGTCTACATTTGATTTATTTGCTCGTTGCTGGGTACGTTGCTGCCTCAAAGATCCAGGTTCAATCCAGAGCTCAGGGTAAAGTCTATGTTGAGTTTTGAATGCTCTATGCATGGGTTTCCTATATATTTACCTGGTTTCCTCCCTCCTTCCTCCCCAAAACGTTCTGATAGGTGAGTTGCTAAATTGCCCCTAGGGTTAGACATCAACCCTGATGTCTCGTTCAGAGTATATTCCTTCTTTGCATCCAGTGTTCCCAGGATAGTGTCCAGATCCACCTCCACCTTGACCAGGAGAAAGCAATTACTGAAGATAAATGAAGGCTTTGGAATGGAGCAGCTGTAGTAAATCACTGCTTGCACACTTTCTGAAAGCAAGGGTTCTTTAAGGGCTCCTTGATGGTTCTCACTAGCTAAAAAACTACTTCTCTAAAAAAGAAAAACATCTGTTGTCAGGTTCTATATAAAATCTTTAAGGGACAAACTGAAGAAACCTATGGACTGCAAGAGCCTTTTATTCTGAGTGCAGCCTCTAGCTGCAGTACTGTAATGAACCTGAAGATGGCAGAATCTAAACAGTTTACTGTTTGCTGTTTTACAGTTTACTAAAAGCACAGTTTGCATTTCTGAACTGTCGAGCATTATCCTGTTAAGGTATTTAGAATATGCAGAAATAAATACACTGAAAGAAAACAAAAAAGTGACTGCCTTAGACAACTGTAATGACAAATTGCGAAACTGAAGAAGTCAGCAATATTAATGTGTAGGTAGGCGTTTATATATATATATATATATATACACAAACACACACACACACACACACACACACACACAGTTGTGCCCAATGGTTTGCATACCCCTTGCAGAATCTGCTAAATCTTAATACTGTTAACAAAATAAGTGGGATCATAAAAATCCCATGTTGTTTTTTATTTAGTACTGTCCTGAATAAGCTATTTCACATAACAGATGTTTACATGTAGTTCACAAGACAAGATAATAGCTGAATTTATAAAAATACCCCATTCAAAAGTTTTTTGCAAATTTCTTATGTGTAAATATTTGTATAAACATAAAAATGTTCAACAACTGAGACATAAACTGAACAGAACAGAAAAATGAGTCTCTGAACAAAGGGGGGTCAATATTAAAAGTAACAGTCAGTATGTGGTGTCCTCCAGCTGCTTTAAGTACTACAAAATCTCATCCTCATTAACTGCACCAGATTGGTCAGTTCTTGCTGTGAGGTGTTACTCCACTCTTCCACCAAGGCATTTGCAAGTTCTCAATCACATCTGGAGGGACACATGGTTACACGTCATTTTCCACTGCAAGGACGATCAGCTGTCCTTCCTGTCTCCCTGTAGCACTGTCTTAGGCGTCTTACATTACAG
>JANDJT010000032.1:8234556-8255801 GCA_024331685.1 Stegophilus panzeri
CATGTGCAATAATTGTTTATGGTTCATTGAACAAGCATGAAAAACATTGTTTAAACCTTTTCCAATAAAGATCTGTAGATCCAATAAAGTCTCATGAAAAAGGATAGCTTCTTTTTTGCTGAGTATATATGTTAAATGCCAGTGCCTGATGAAACACTCACAGCCTTTTAAAACCCCAAAATGTACATCTATCTGCAGATAATAGCTATAAAATGCTAATTATTTACATTTAAGTTTCAACATGTCTATAACCTGTATGTTCACTTATTGTGAAACTCTAAAATAGGAATGTATTTGAATAACAGCTACCATGCATGTATAACCCTGTATCTCACAATGTCACTCGGCACACAGCCTAGAGAGGACTCGGCACACAGCCCAAGCCACATGGATACACAGAGGATCAACACGCACATTGATCCTGACATCTAAGATTGAGTACAGTTTCTACTGTGGTCTCAGCTACAAGCCACAGACTCAACATACAGATATACAGATGCTTTTGTGTTATTACTGTGCTCCCTCTGAGACACAGAGACACTCCAGACTTTAATAAATGTTGCCTCTGATTTAGATGTATTTCTCTGTAATTCACAACAGAAGGCTATCATCTATCATCTACATTGATTTAAACATAATGTATCATCCAGTATAATGGATATTGGTATACTATTACATTACCATGTACTGTCTCATTTAATGTACTTTCAGGTATTTATGAGTTTTATATAGCCTTTTCTACGCCTTTTAAATGCTCATAAAGCTCTGCTTTAAAATTGTGCTCTGATCATACACACATTTGTTCAGGCTTAAACTCGTGTGTAATGGTTGTTTTTCATCAGAAAAGTTAATTACAGATCAGTGAGAGCACATTTAATAATGATTATTTGTTCTGTCCCTGAGGTTAACACAACTATCTATTCTGTGTGAGACTGTAATTACAGGGTTGATCAATTCAGCTTTTACTATGGCCTTTAGATCAAGTGGATGCATCATTTTAGAGTTGTGAGAATCACAGAAGAGCAGTTTTCAGTTTGTTGGGCATAATTATAACAGCAGTACTGCATTTACAGGCTGAACAGGCAAAACAGGGTTGCAAATGAGCAAAAGAGGGTGTCTGAATTTTATGTTTCTCAGCATGATCCATTTAGTACAGGCTATACATGTCACATGCTCAACATTACATGTGAACATGTTCCTGCACAGCATTTCCACATACACTCCCTCTTTGTGCTAAGTAATAGCATCTGCCTTTGTGTCAGTCAGTCGGTGACATTTGGCCCTGGATTTACTGTCTATATTTCATTAGTGGTCATAATCCAGGGTTGAGCTGGATATGCAGACTTCACAGTGTAATAGAGCAGAGTATATAATCCAAAAGCCTAATGTATCCTGCAAGAGATTTAACGTCTGAAACGATACATTATTTGCTTCTGGCTTGTGATATGACACACACTGTGATTGGATCTGTATCTTTTGCAACACATACTGAGAACAGATTCTGCCTAATATACTTAATATTCCGATTCTGCCTAAAACTGAAATTGTTAGAGAAAACTTCATCCACTTAAATGGAGTACTTCACCATTTTCAACTCAATCTCTACCCTTGTATCTATAGTTTACAGTATGTGTGATTATTACAAAAAATATACAACAGACATATTTCCCTGTACTCAGAAAAATAAACCAAGTTCATTTAAAACTCAGTTATAATAGAAATCTAGGGGTAGTAGTTAAATTAAGTTTATTAAGTTAAGTAAATATTTAAAACCACTAGTATAACTCACTAACAATAGGTCTATAATATGAGGCAGATATAAGAGAATGTGTCACCATACAATAGCTTACCAAAGCAATTCCAGTCATTTTAGACCCACAAACATACAACAAACAGTCAAATCTCTTCAAGGATGCATTATACATATGTAGATCTTAATGAGGAAAAACCTGTGACTGTGTGAAATTCATTAAAACAGTTTCATACACAAAAAAAACTTTTAATGATGGAGGTTCACAGTTACTCCCAGGCTTCAATTATAAGTGAATTTTAAATAAGCATGTTTTCAGCTCTATACAAGTAAATGTGTTTAAATTTTTCAGTGGTAATCATATATACTGTATATACAACATTCTTAGAAAAAGTGTTTTTTAGGAGTATATTTGATCATTTAAGCTTCTTAATCCTTTCTGATATGGAATTAGTTTTGTAACCTTTAAAATTCCCCAAGAAGGACAACTGAAGAGTGTACAGATGTGCTACATAGAGATTAGGTTGAACTACACTGGAACATAAGGTTGTATGAACTTAGTTGCCTTATAATCCAGTAGGTCAATTACATAACGTAATGTAACATAGTGTAACATAACACAACATTTTAAAATGTTGACCCCAAAGAAAGACATATTTAAACTACATTTTAACTCCAACATGAATCAAACAGCACTAGGAAATGCTAGGCATGATTAACTTAAGTAAAGTGAGTTAGGTTTTCCCGAGCCAGAAGTGAAGAACCTGCAGTAACCAGACAGAATCACTTGGTGTCAGATCTGTGCTGGTGTGACTGGAATGAATATTGGCTCCAACTCTGCAGGGATGTGATAGATAGACAGCTAGAGAAAACTCCTTTTCAGTTTTGCTGAGTGAAGCATCAGCGCCGAAATACTGGCCAGAGCGTGACGAGGTAGGGGGTGGAAAGCTTCTCCGCTGCACTGTAGGATTTGGGCACTGTACACACTATCACCCACACACTACACACAGCAAGAGCAGGTGTCCATCTGTGCTACCTCAGAGCTACTAAAGCTGTAAATATGGAATAAAATACAGAACAGGGCTCCTTCTAAATCATTATCACATCTGTCAGGTTTTCCTTCTTCTATCCTTCAGCAGCTTTCTTTCACACTTCTGTGCTTCACATTTTTTTAATTACATATGTTCATTTTTATAGTCTTACAAGACCCTCGGGATCTCTTATCTCTTCCTTTTTGTCGTCAGCATGTGTAATCTTGTTCACATTATCTTTATGGCAAGTAAGGTTGTGACATGTCAGGGATGTGTTCAGATCACAAAAAAAAAGGATTAAGTTAATTATTTATCCTAGATTTCATGTTTATGGATGATATCCTATCCTTCAAGTACGGTTGGGTAAAACCCTGTGTAACATTTGATTGGTCCATGACAAAATCTCATGGCACTTTGCAGGGTTGTCAGTGCATGTTGCAGTGCAGTCAGCACTCACTGTCTCTGATGTTTGACAGGCCTGTGAGTGTGTGTTCACTCTGCAGAGCCCTTGCACCATCAGGTGGCCTGCGTTCAATCGGGTGCTAGTGGTGCAGTCAGGTGGTCTGCTGCAGAGTCATGGAGCATGGCCAGAAACAGGGGTTCGGATGCAATGATCAGACTGCTGCTGCTGCCGTGACAGGGCAGAGCTTTGAGCCTCTGCAGGGGATTAAATCATCAGCCTCTGGGCAGAAATTACTAGCCGCAAGCACTAAGCATTGCACCAACTGTAGATCAGTCCTGAGCGGCAGTATAGCTACCATTAATGCATTGTCAGCTGCAGCAAGAGATCTTATCATCATTTAGATTACTCTTGAAATATTCCTATTGGATAGTTTTGTCTTTAGTTTTAATTAAACCACCTAACTCGGAAATCCAGTTTCATGAAATACAAGCACACACACAGAATATATAATATTGGAAATTAGATGTACATATATGCATATTTTAAATCTATATGCTTGATTATATGAAAATATACTATATGTACCCTATGTGTGTGTGTGTGTATATATAATATATATATACAAATACAGTAGGTCACTATTATGTATTTATTATGTGTACTGTAAGCAGTGATTTGTGTGTAAAATGTTCAGTGCGTATTGTTTATATTGACTATACATATTTTATTTCATACTGTTGTGTTTAAAGAATGTATACATTAACTTTATATACTACATATACTGTATGCAAATATATTTACTTGGATGGCTCATTGAACCTCCATTGCTTTTTAAATGCCACTCATAATGTTCTGCTTTTGGCTATGTAGCTACATTTTTTCTTACTCTGTATATGTAGACCATACTGTATGGCGCGACTATTTGTAACAGGAACCCTTTAATTGTGAAATAAATTCCATGGACCCCCTGAGCACAGACGTTGTTTGTTTTTTTAACACAATCCAACTCTTTAAATATTAGGCTCATTAATTAATGGTGTTCAATAATATCTTGGTTATTAATTGAATCCATATAGTTTTTCATTCCTGATATTATTTAAAGATCTACTTGCTAAATCTATACAGTTCAAGTGACCAGTCAAAACAGGCTAATAACTCTGAATTCAAAATATAATTTGGTAATGATGTGTTGTGCAATGTTAGACCACTGTAACAAAATTTTAAAAGAATACGGACTCCCTGACTATTCTGCACAGAACCCTGGGGATCCCCTGTCCCCACTTTGAGAACTGGTGCTATAGACAGTGTTGAAGAAAAAAATTGAGTGCTCAGAGGACCTCTGTCAAGTAAGAACTCTACTGCATGTATACTTTTACTAGTCATATGTGGCAAATAAACCTTGTAACTGTGTGATTGGGTTCTATTACAAATCTCTAGGCTTAATAAATAGTGCCTATCACTTATCTTTTACTATGCCACTAGGAATGTCTGTGTTCATCTCTAAATAAAGCTGATAACTATATGAAAGAAATACAACTTACATTTTCAGTTGCCAGGAATACTACACTGGTTACAGTATTTAAGATTACATTAAAATAAAATAGCACTACAGTATGTGACGGTGAGAGGTTATTCTGCTATTTTGTATTTATAGTGTATCACATATACAGTTGTGTCAGTAAGAAGGCTGCATTCATTTTCAGTTGGCCTTAATTAGTTGGCACAGATTGGCTATGGTAGATAGCTTCTGCTAAATACTTGCTGAAATATTGATGCTGCCCAGTATGCACAGCCGAAGCATGAGCTGTTCTTAAATTACAGTACACTGTGTTGGATACATAGAACATACTGTTCTGCCGATGTATGTTTCACATATAGTTTGTATATTTAAAAAATGGGACAACTGATCTTACCATGTTATCTAGCACTTAACATTTTAATAATTTCATTTTAATCCCTGTTACTTGCAATAGTCCAAATTGATTTTTTTTTTCAAAATCTCCACTGTTGAAACATTGTTAAGTATTTAAAAAAATGTATATAGATATTAGGCTCAAAGGTTTGTATGGTATGTAACAGTCAGCTTTAATATTATGCACAGAATTTAACTCAAATACTTTAACAATGTATGTTGTGATGTATTGGTTTTACAGTATTTACAGTTATACGACAATAACAATGTAGGTGTAATAATTACATTTCCATAATACAACATTTATAAATTAATTATAATGCATTAATTGTTTAACCATTCATAATTAGATATGTAACGTCTTTTCTCACTGATTTCAAATGAAGGTTGCTTTTATCAGGAGGTATCTGAATAACACTGTTCATATTGTCATCACTTTTTCAATTATCATTTTGACTATAAATTGAGAGAGCATATAGTCCACGTGGATGAAATCTTTGTTAATCAGGTTTAACCTGATGGCTGCAGGCAGTTTAACACTACAATTACTCTGCTATCATATTATATTCCAGCAAGCAACACTGCTTTCTTTGATGTTTATTTATTCGATATATCAATCAATACTGTGAGTTACAGAAAAAGACTGAATACGAAACAATATGATTCAACAAGGTGAACACTTGAGTAAGTCATTTTTATATGTGTGTGCCCATACACAGGTGCATAATGTACGTGCATCTGTATTGTACACACAAAGTGGGAAATGTGATCCCAGTGTTGCAGTGCATTTGAAGGCCTCAATGTGCATTACGAATGAATAGGTCTTCAGTTTCATGGCTCTCACTACAGGTAAACCTCTGAGTGGTCCAGGACTCTTTAGACATGTGATTATCGCTTATCCTGGTCTCAGATAACTTATGATGTTCTCAATTACCTATTGACAGCAGAGATCAGTATCTTGTTACTTTGATTTTTGGAGCAATTCTAGGCAATATCATTACACCTCAACTTTCTAGACTGTTGATTCAGAAATAAGTGAAAATCCAGACCTCATATATTTAACTGAATGTTGCAGGCTTCAGACATTTAATTAATGATATTAGATAATATCATTGGTATTCTGTCTATATGGATATCTAGTGATAATTCAGTATTAGTAAAAGAAAACATGACTACATGAAAATCTTCATACAGATATACATGTTCTGTAATTGTTTTAACTTCTTGCATAAAGTGATACTCAAATCTTAAACCAATAGGGCTTTTTTTTTTTTTTTTAACTATAATTAATTAATTAATTAATTGATTGATTGATTGATTGATTGATTAATAACACATTTTGTAGACTTATCATTTTCAAAAGACAACAACAAAACCATTATGATCTGAAAAGAAAAGCAAACAAGGGACAGTTGCATGAGGTATTTTTCAGGCTTTTTTCCTGAACAAAATTCTTAGTAAGTTATGCCGTCAGAAGGAATTCTTATTTGGAAGGACTTTTTTGTTTAAGACTAGAACTAGCCCTTGTCTTGGATGCTGGCCCACATTTATGAACTATTATTAGCTATGTGATATTAACAGGCCCATTCCTCTTCACATTTTATTAGTGCACAATAACAGCCATAGTGCAATGGATTTGATGGCTTAGATATCTAATATCTTTTTGTTGGTGCTGCTGCTTGGCATTTTAACCCACAATATTCTTGCATGTTTAGTGATTATAAATTTTAACTAACTGAAAACATATACTGTGCCTTTAGCTATGTGTCTGATCAGCAAACATTGTAATTATTTTTGAGATTGCCTATCTTCTTCGAATGCCTTTATAGTTTTCTAGATCTTATACCAGAGCTCTGAAATACCCTACTACACTATTACCATTCATGATAGTTTAAAGAATATATGTGGCTAGTTAAAGGAAATACTACATTGTAGATAACAAAGGAAGAGCATAACAGGACAGGGATTAGAGTATTTTAACTTTACAAATTTCTCAGCATGGAATTTTATTCACAAATGGAAACTCACACACACCTCAAAGGAAGCAGGAAGACTGTGCTTGTGTTGTGGACACAAACTCAGAGTGATTCACAAACTCCAAAAGATCTTACAAACTCTGGAAGGGGAACTATTTACCTGTCCAAGCTAGTCTGTGCAGGTTTAGGCTGAATGCTATGACTCAAAGCTAAACTCTCATACGGTGGGTTTTATAGCAATGCCAAGCAGTGGGGGGGAAACACTATAAAAACAAAAATGTCCCATAAACCTGAACCCGTCCCATGTTTATGTCATTACCTGTTCCCAATGCCACCACGAATGAACCACAGTGAAGAAGCCTAGAAAATTAGTCTGAACTATTTTAAGCAGGCCTAATTTGAATTCTCTTCACAGTGTTATATACTCTATCATTTAAATATGCCATGAGTGATCTGGGACAGTTAAGTGTGGGCAAATCTGACACTATATATATATATATATATATATATATATATACACACACACACACACACACACACAGACACACACACACTATGGGTGTTATTTGTCAGTCATCTATTTGAGTATTTATAACAAGAACCGATTCCGTTTTCATTACAGCATTACAGTGAATGATTAGTCTGGGGTATGGACTAATCTACCAGACTAATGTTTCACACTATATAGGCCAACTTCCAGCTAGAGAACTTGCACTGTAATAAAATTTTAAACAAACAAACAAACAAAAAAAAAACTCTGTGTAACTGGTCTGATATAGGGATGTTATTGTAAAAAGTAAGTAGAGGAATTAGAAAGATAGACTCAAGATTAAAGATAAAACCATTAAAATTCCTTGCATCTAAACACACACACAAAAAAAAAGCGTATTTCTCCTTATGAGTCAACCTATTCGCACTAGTGTCTGGCTGGGTTCAGGTGATTTGAGTCCACCGGTTTGAGCTGACATTTATGACTGGTTAAACGCTGCTGTGTGTGACCAAAGGAGTGACGCATTGCAGGTACAAACGAGCCAATCAGAAACTTCCGCACGACCGCATCACAAGAAGTAAACCTCCGCAACCAGCTAGTTCCTCTGTGTTTTAATGAATAGTTTTGTTAATAGAGCAAATGTTGAACTTATTTCACTTCTGACATCTATAATTATAAATAATCTTTTAAATTACTCTCGGGTTGAACATGTCATATTTCAGTATTTGTGACAGGCTCTTCGCCAGAATGCAGATAAGCCGGCGGATGGACACACGTACAGGGGAGGCGTTTTATGTACAACCGTCAAGGCGGGTCTGCGCTGTGCCGAGTTTTCGCTTCACCATTTGAGAGGTGTTCTTGCAGGGCAGAAAGCGAGCAAGTATAGGAAAATGGTGAGTACATTTTAAGTTAAGTAGCTTCCTTTTTTTTTTTTTTTTTTTTTTTTTTTTTTTTTTTTTTTTTTTTTTTTTTTTTTTTATACTTTATTTAGAACAAGTATATGGTTCGCATTTCACAAGTACTATAGTCGTTGTAATGAAAAGATGGCATTGCTGTAATAATTCGCCATTTAGCTGCCTGCGTTATGTATGTTGCTTACTAGAGGAGTAATGAGCGCTATTAACGTACAATTTAGTCGCCGATATACAAATTGTTAATACTTAAAATGTTTACAGGGGCATATCCGCGTTTATTAGTTTGGTTTAGTCACATCGTTTGGATAGATCAGTAGCTAGCCTGGCAGCTAGGTGAGTTAGCCAGGATACACTACTGTTTAATGAGCACTGCTTTCTGGTTTAACTTTTTAAAAAAAAAAAAAAAAAAAAAAACCTGGCTGGGATTAAGTATAGAAATGCTATTTTAAATTATTCAAATGCTGAAGTAGCGTAATGCTTGTATAGCTAGTTAACCGCTCTCTAACCGAACATATACGGCGTTACCGACCTTCCCGCCTTCTTCCTGGAGATTAAAAGCCCCAATGCTTTCATTGTGAATACTTCCATTTTCTTCTTTCCAGATAGTGTTATCAATCTCACTCCCTATCAGCAGATAGTAATAGTAGTTAGTAATACAGTTAACTTTAATACTTGGGGTAGAATTGGTAAAGTATACCGGTTTTAAGCCACGTGTGTAACTAAATGTATTTAAAACATGTCCAGGACAGGTGCTTTCTGGTCAGTTAGTGTTCATACTCGGACACAGTGACTAGTTTAATGACCTGTAACAACCAACATAAACAAATAGGTTTCATAATTAAATGTGTTAAACTCTTTTAGAAAGGGGGAAGCGTGGGGAAATGATCTCTTGTCAGTATTTCCCCACACAAATGTAGACCATTTCATGGTGCATATTATAATCTTTTAAAAGCTGCAGGATCATTAAACATCGAAAGACCATCAAGTCAGTTCTCCTCCCCCCCATGTATTTATTTTTCCCTACAAAGGAAGGGTAATAACCTTGTAATTTACCCAGGCCACGCCTGAACATTAATTCTTTGTCCTAACTGGTCCACACATGCCATAAAAAGCTTCTCGAATGTCGTTTATTGTGGCGTTGGCATTGTGGCCGTGTTGGCTGTCACTGCTGAATTAGATGTTTAACAGACCTTAACAGCTAAGTGCTTGTTTCAGAGGGAATTGGCACACCCAGCCACCTGTGTAGTAAGCTACAGGGTTTGCCTCTGCACAAGGTTCAGGATGTTATCTTGTCCCATCTGGCTTAGCTTGCCTGTTATAGGGAAGGCCTAGTGCTGCATCAACCTGTAAAGTGACTTTCCTCTGTCAACATGCCTGAATTACAGGAATTTGTACACCCTCATTGCCGTTGTGGAAATGTAGGAGGGGAGAGTGTGGGCTTTATTGAAGGGATTTTTAAAAAGTGCAGTCTGCATTGGTGTTAAAAGGGCTTGTCTTTCTTTTGGAATGCTTATACAGAACAACTCAAATGCCTTTCCTTGATTTTTGTCCATTTTTCATTCGCAGGCTGATCAACTGACAGAAGAGCAGATTGCTGGTAAGGTCATAAACATACTTTTTTTTTTTTTTTTTTTTTTTTGTGCGCCTAGTTTATTCTTTGTCTTTGTGCGCTTCTTGTTGCATGGTCTCTTGCAGTCCTGCCAACAACTCATGTGCTGTTAGATTATCATCTCTCTTGTTGCCTTTTAAGGTGGGTTTGTAGACAAGCTTGTGTTGGTTAACTGAGTGCATCTGTGAGTTGGCCAACTGAAGTGAGATCACTTCCTCACAAGGGTCATTAAAGAAATGTCTGTAGGCGTTTGGAAATGTGTGGTAATAAATACTTTATTCATTAAATAAAGTTTGGAGGACATTTAGACTAAATCTTGTTCTAAGTGACTAGTTGTGCTTTGGGTTATGCTTCATGTTTTTGCATGGTATGTTTTAGTTGAGCTAAGGGTTTTATTTTTGTGCTGTGTGTGTGATAGAGATTATATATATATATATATATATATATATATATATATAAAATATGCGCTTTGGAAATATTCAGCAGGTTGTTGTGGTTTTACAGTTTCCTGAAAGATCCCACCTATATAATGGAGTGCTTGTTTGGATGCAGAGCTCTTGTACTCGCACCCACTTCTCCTGTACTACTTCTGCGCTCACCTACATTACATATGTAACATATATTACTATATAGCAATGTTTAACTGAGAGCTGATCTTGGGGTCGCTTTTCCCAGAGGCATGTAAAAAATTCCCCTTTGGTAACTTGTAGGCCTTTGCTGATCTCACCAACCTAATGCAGAAGGCAGTGTCACTAGCTTGGCCTTATACTTGTTGGCGTGGGCTAGCGTTGCCATGGCTGTAGTTTGTTTGTGCGTCTACCACAGCACCCTCCTGCTCTAGACATTTCAGTCAAGGCATTGTTGGTTATTGTGTCTTGGTAACGGTCATGAATACAACTGTCTGAAAAGATTGGAGTTGATCAGATTGCCAGCATGGTGACTTATAGCCTTTTTGTGTGGAAAAGGCAACTACCTTTATCTGCAGTGATTTAGTTGTAGACCTTTTTCTTAACAATAAGCTCCAGTTGTGAAGATGAGATCTAGGACTTAACCAGTGGTGGCATGTTGTACGTACTATAAACAGCTGTGGTATAGCAATGATGCTACGAACTCAAATTTTGCCTTCTGTGTCCTTTTAATTGCTTATTGAGTTTATTTCCACAAAACCAATAATGGAAGACCAACTAAGTTTTTATTTATTTTTATAGAAATTACAGGAATAATATGAACTGTGATGAGCACATTAATGCCATATGTATGTTGAATCCATGCTTGTCTCCTGACAGAATTCAAAGAAGCCTTCTCACTATTCGACAAAGATGGAGATGGCACCATTACCACTAAAGAGCTTGGTACAGTGATGCGTTCTCTTGGGCAGAACCCAACGGAAGCTGAACTTCAGGATATGATCAATGAAGTGGATGCAGATGGTGAATACATGTTAAAATATTTTGTTTCTGAGTTATGGGAACGTTTAAGTCCATATCTGAACCGCTAATTACAAAAACACAGTATGAGGGGTTGCATATGACTCTCTGCAATTTAACATGTTTCTCTGCTGTGATTTGCTCAGGTAATGGAACAATAGACTTTCCAGAGTTCCTGACCATGATGGCGAGGAAGATGAAGGACACAGACAGTGAGGAGGAGATCAGGGAAGCTTTCAGAGTATTTGACAAGGTATCCTATCTGCTCATTTTGTCAATATAAGTAATGTATGCCCCTTGTTTCTGGCCCATTGCTTAATTGCCTGTATGTGTTCAGGATGGAAATGGATACATCAGTGCTGCTGAGCTGCGTCATGTCATGACCAACTTGGGGGAGAAGTTAACAGACGAGGAGGTCGATGAAATGATCAGAGAAGCAGATATTGATGGTGACGGCCAGGTTAATTATGAAGGTATGGATGCCAGGTCTGGCTTTTTAAAAGTATTAAAGTCTATAAAGTATAACGCTGAAGTAAAAAACAAAAAAAACAAAACCCTTTTCTCTCTCTCCACAGAATTTGTACAGATGATGACAGCGAAGTGAAATCCTTGTACAGAACTTCTTGTATAAAACTTTGCCTTTTCTTTTTAATCTATGTAAAATGTTTCATTTTAATTCTCCCCATCTTCTGCTGTCCAAAGGAACTGCATGTGTAATTTTCTTTTTGTTTTGCCCCTTTCCTCACTTGGTAATTGTTAACATTTTCATCTAGTGGGCTGTCACAGGACCAGGTGATGGGTATAGGCAGACAGTTTGGTTGGCACTACCTTCTTTTTGTGCTGCCCCCCCACCCCCATTTCTTTTTCTTTTTTTTTCTTCCCCCCTCTCCCCCCAGTCTGCTTGCTTGTCACCTCATGAGCGGAGTCCAAATGACTCCAATTCCTCTTTCTCTCCCTCTTTTCTTTCCTATTTTTTTTGAGGAACTGCTCTGCATGGTCAACGGACTACATATAAAAGTGGAAGAAAATCTTCAGCATTGCACTATTGCAACATCAGTGAATTAAATACTAACGGGTTTATCAGCAGGTACTCGTACACTATAGTCTTTTTGTATTTCTGTTCTCTCGTTATTACTATGCTTTATAATTAGTCACTTCTTTGTTAACTGCTTATGGCACAGACATGCCTCAAAGAATCCATTCCAAGTTGTATATTTGTTTTCCAATAAAATTAACAATTAATCCCAAATGCTTTTTGCCCATTTGATAAAAGATGTCTTCTGTTCAACCGAGATAGGACTGCAGTTTATTTTTAAAAAGTTAAAGATGTTTAAAGTAACTATGGCCACTTGGTCAATATGATTTTGTTTCCAGCAAAATAATATGACAATTTAGATGGAATCCCCATTTTATTCCAATGCAATTTGCATGGGTCACATCAGATCTACACTTTAGGACAAAATAACCTGGAATTGTGAGGGGGGTTTTTTTCTGCTTGTATATACAATCCCCCCAAAAAAAACTGTTTTTTTTTTTTTTGTTTTGTTTTTTTTTTGTTTTTTTTTTTGTTTATTTAAAGAACATCAGATCAGCTAGAGCTACTTCTGGTACTGTTTAAAATTTAAGTTATTTCAGGGAGTATCTTTTTAATTCTAAACGTTTCCATCCACTGCATGCTTGCTCTCTCATCACGTGGATGTTTTCCCTCAGCTTAGCTTGATGTCTATCGGAGCACTGCCATTTCCTTAAAAGGGGCTGTTGAAAAGCAGCCACAGTTCACTGTGTTGGATGTACAAAAGGCCGGAGGCTGGAAGGCCGAAAGGCAAACACGTTGCCCGAGTGTCGTTGTTAATGTAGATAGGTGGTGCTGGTTGACAAGGCCTTTTGGAGTAATCAAGCATAGGTGATGTTGAATTCAAGAGTTGTTCACAAATCAGATAAATGTGAATGGTATTATGGGGTCTAATCAGGTGTAAATGAGCCACAGTATCAAGCAAGATATCCATGCTTCTCACTTCCATAAGTCGTGGATCAGGCACTCTGGCATATTTGTTTCAAGTTTCCTAGCAACCATAAATTCCAGTCTTATAGATGGTCAGTGTTTTTTCTTGCAAGTGCTAAAGGATCATCTGAAAGCTGCATGGAGGACATCTTGTATCTATGGGTTCTGGAGAAGGAAAAAATGTGTTGCTTATTTTAGAAACCCATTTCTGAGTATTAATTGTACTGCCTTACCAGCTTGAGGTGACGGTTACCATCAGTGTTTTGGAAGTCATAGAGCTGGGTGACTTTACTTGAAAGTCTGGCTATCAATAGCCAGTAGGTAGTTGTCATGCTTTAGTCGGTTTCCAGAAACATAACTGCCCTGCAGTAAAACCTGTTACTGCCCTTGGGAGTCTAGAGAAGTCATAGTTTTCTCTTGACATCCCCATGTGAGGGGAGGAAAATAAAAGGCTAGTAGTGGTTCACAAAAATGACAAGCTCTCAGAGTAAATGTCTAATTTTCTCTCTATTGGGGATGTTTGATGGAAGAAATAATAGCTATGCTGTGCTTATGCAAGTGCTTTAAGATGCTGAGAGAGAAAATCAATGTTTAAGGCAGGCTTTCACACTGTTAGGGAAGACGCATCTTATGTACAACCCTTTCTGCAAAATGGACTGAATCATATTGAGCAAAGATGGCTTGTGTCACTCTTCAATTTTCCTCATAATGGAAATGCATCCTCATCTCTGACAGAGTTCTGTTCAGATATGCTGGCTGTCGCGCTCCAAAAAAATACTGATTATCTGTATCGTGCCTCAAGGACACAACACGTGCCTTTCCCGGAATGTGTCAGTTGCCTTACGCGTGGCCCCCTGCCACACTGACAATAAGATCATCTTTCTCGCTGGCTGTCCACCATCTCTGCACATGGTTTAATAATCGCTTGGGCCATTATCACATGCTGCTGATGGATGTGTGTGCACGTTCCTGAGCCCCCAGCTACTCCTGTTGTTGCTATGATAAATGAACGAGGGTGTCTAATAGGCCTCTGTGCCCTCTTGTGGCTGTTATTTTTCATTACTGTGCTTGATGATGGCTTGAAGTAGCATGTCATGCCTGGTTTACAGTTTGGTTGTTGGTACCAAAGATAGCTTCATCTTAAAAGCACAGATACTTCTCCTTTCACCTGAATACAGACCAGTGTTAGGAAACCTAAAAAATGGAAATTGAAGATGGGTAAATTGTGGCTCTGCTGTTAAGATTCTGAACAAATAATTAAAAGGTTGTGGGATTAAATCCACAAACTCTCAATTTCATTTGGAAAAGGGGCATTTAAGCAAGGCTCTTAATCCTCAATTGCTTGGAATAAAGCACAGGTCGTCGTCGTCCATTCCCCCCCGTCCTGCAAATTTTAGTTTTTCCCTTCTTCACACATGATTCAACCAGTTAACCAGTTCAATTATTTAACAGTCCTTGAATTGGAGTTTGTTAGAGCAGGGAAAATACTGCAATTTGTGGACCAAGGGGTTCTCTGGGACCAGAGTTGGGAACCTGTGGAATAAATTACATAATCCTAGTGGTTGAGGGTTAAGAGCCTTGCTTGAAAGACCTACATTCAATAGTCCTGGGATATAAACCCACAACCTTTTGGCTTGCTTTGGATGAAATGTTTGCCCAATGGATAAATGTCAAATCAGTTGGTTCACCGTTGATTAATGGCCTGCTGTTTGCTCGGCATACCTTTTGGACAGGTCACGGTTTCGTCCAAGTAACCATGTGGTAATGGAGCAACTGTTTTAAAAAATAAATAAATAAATAAATAAATACATTTAAAAGATAATGTTTGCCAGCAACTTCTACAGCTGATTACTATACTAAAGGCTTTGCTGGATAGGCTTAACAGTATGTGGCTAAATTAACACCTCCTGCCCGGTACTGCCCCCTCCTACTAAAAGGGTTGGGTGCCACATGTACATGAAGTCCTATGCTGCTGCAAGCTGCTCACCAGAATTACATATACTGTAATACTCCTAATGCTGTAAGAATTTGCATGATTTTAACTGAAGTGCAATTTTAGAGCCTTCCCCATCAACCTTTAGTAGGTGTCTGGCTGTGGGTGGCCTGGCGTGGGACGTGGTTGGGTCAGAGAACTGTGTAATCTGCTTTCTTACTGGTGACTCTTTCGTCTTTCTAGAAAGGCATAGATAGATAGATAGGTAGAAGCAATGTGTGCTATTTATGCCTGCATGGCTCTGGGACATGCTGGTGAGGGCGGGGCTGCTGAAAATAGTGGAAAGCAATTAGAATATCACAAAGTTCAGCTCCTGGAGGCAGCACTCATGAGAGTTTTTCAAACATAAGAGAGATCTTCTGAGCTGTCTGTGCAATCGGTACAGGAAATGGGGAGAGTGTGAAACAGAATGAAAGAGTGTGTGGAAAAGGTGGGGGTTTGTGAAATGACATGGCAAGAATTTTACCCACAGGGATCTGAAACCAGTGGGAGAGTGTTCTCTATTGCACAAAAGGCTCTTTTCAGGAATGGAAATGTTAGGAGCTGGGATTATAAGTGCATATGTCTCAGGACTACTGAGTGCAGAGTGAATATAAACTAACTAAATGAAACCACAAGCAGAGAAGTGTGAATAGTTCAGATGTGCACTGTGGTTTTTTGTGCACAAGTCACCATTTTTGTATTCCTGTCTGTACATTTGGAAAGGCAGGGCTTGGCCACATCACTGCCCCAAGTCAGCTTCTAAAACCTGATGGTTAGCCTCAGAAGAGGATTTTTTTTCCACTCTAATACATACCTCAGTTTCAGTAGCTATCAGATACAAGATACATGTATAAAATAGCAATGAAAAACTCAGAGGCATAGTCCAGGTCTCATTTCCTGATGCTGTAATGCATGAAAGGCCTTCCAATTCTACAGATGGGTGATAAAATTGGGGGGAGCAATATAAATTATCTTTGTAAGGTAGCTGGACCACCATGAGCCACCAGAACAGTTTCACTGCACCTGCTATTATACTACATGGATGAACGCCATTCTTCCAGAAGATATTCCCAGTTGATATTTTGATGATGGTACAGGAGAGCACAGTTCAAATATGTCCGTCCAAAATTTTCCATAGATGTCCAATTGGGTTGAGATATTGTGACTGGGGAGGCCATAACATTTTGATTTACATCACTTTCATCCTCCTCAAACCATTCAGTGAGCTCTCTACCTCAGTTGTTCATTCACTTTTCCTGGATGAGGCTTTTAGTGAGGAAATTCAGTTGTAGGCTACATGGGGTACTTATTCAACTATACTGAAATACTTCTCAGCCCATGGCCACTGATGAGTGGAGCTGTTAAGACATTTTTCCAGGTTTTTTTTTGTTTTGTTTTGTTTTTGTTTTTTTTAATTTATTTTTATTTATTATTTTTTTATTATTATTATTATATAGCCTCTCTGAAGGCCTGGGACCTTGACACAGTCAGTAAAAAAGGTGTGAACTATCAGGTAATAAAACCTCATTATTACTATAACATACTGTAGGTAATTGCTGTGGAATCAGTATAAAAAAATTAGCAATTTGTTTTTTTGATGCATCCATACTTGTGTGCTGTTTATGGTGATTGATTGAGATCAATCAATATCATTCACCCCTTTGATATTTTGAGACAGGTCTTGCCCAGAGGAGGCACCTCTGTATGCTGTTGTAATGGCACCAATGCGGCCCATCGTCCAAGCCACACATGACCTTTTCTCTATAGTCTATGGATTGACTAAATATACAGTAAGATACTATAATGAGCTGACAAGTTTGTTGCACTTTTCAGATGTTCAGGTGCCTTGAATAAAATAAAAAAATTATCCATCATTGTCCACAGAGTGAAACGAATTGATCTAATGTTTGGATATATAAGTATATGGAATGGGAAAACATCAAATGTGGTATGCCTTAGCAAAGATAATTCATGCCAAAAATTGGATTATCCATTCTAAAACATTTCCTAAGCTAAAACATTACCAGCACAAAAAAACCCTGTATGAGCTATGAAATGTAATGTTTGTGAAAGTCAGTGAATTTCATTTGAAATGCATGACAAAGGTTTGATATTGAGTTGTAATGTTTCCTTGGTATGCTGTGCCCATCGTAATGTAATCACCCTCACATGAATCCATTTAGTCATTCTCCAACTGTTTGGTGGAGTGGCTACTCTGCCCCCTCTCACTAATGGCTGCATCCTTTCTAAGAGATCCACTATGGCAGTGAGACATGATGATCAATGATGACTAGCTCAGCCAATTACTTCATTAATATTATTCATGCAGACATAATTCTATTTCGAAGATCTGTTTAGAAGAAGATAGATATGATGTTTCTTGGTTTACCCATCCATCCCATCCATTTTCCATATCACTTATCCTACACAGGGGCACGGGAGAGCCTGGAGCCTATTCCAGGGAACACCCTGGACAGGGTCCCAACCCATCACAGGGCCCAATTGTGTACACACTACAGACAATTTGGAAATGCCAATCAGCCTACAATGCATGTAGGACCCTCAAGGCATGGGGAGAACATGCAAGTTCGGTGCACACAGGGTAGAGGCAGGATTCAAACCCCCAACCCCGGAGGTGTGAGGCAAACATGCTAATGAACTATGTAGTAAGCCACCACGCCCCCCTTTTCAGTTTACCCTTTTAAAGCAATTGTTGACTTAAATGTACTGTTTGATACTGCATCCCCATGTGCCATACTAACAGATGTACCTATGTATGGGATGATTTCATTATTTAACCAGGTAAACCAACATTCGGTGAGTAACTTAGTTTGAGTGACTAATATTTTGAAGACAACTGGATTCAGTAAGGGATAAGGGATAATCCACGGCTAGGTGTGCGTTACATGATTTTAATGCATGGCATGGAGGCAAAGTTGCCTCAGCGGAGTGCATTAAAATCATGTAATGCACACCCAGCTGTGGATTATCCCGTTTATACCATGGTCACTTGCCAGTATTGACATGTTAAAGCTGTCATTGATGTTTGCAGTGCAAAATTTGCCTGAAAGTATAAAAATAACAGTTAATTTTCATTAGTTATTTTGTATATGGGCTTTTAGATCTAGAATTCTGCCCCCTCTAAATCAGACACAGAGATAAAGTAGTGTGATAAGATTACATTTATGTGAATGAATTATAATAAATAGTTATTAGACATAGAGAGATAGAGAGGTTTTTGTGTGTGTGTGTGTGTGTGTGTGTGTGTGAGTGAGAGAGAATAACCTGTGTCTGTGCCTGCTTCTCCACTAATATCGAACTTGTGAGTTTAACTACTGTATGTTACTATGGTTACAGTTGTTTATAGGCAGCACATTAATCTAGAACAGTGATTAACCTGACTGGAATTACCTGTGCATTATATGGTTTGAACACACCTTCCAGCCAATCAGAATTGAGTATTCAGACAGACCATGGTATAAAGGGCATGAAACAACACATAGGGGCTCCAAGCCATCTCTCACTGTGTGAACTCTTTGGGGGTTTATAAATGGTGCATCTCTCATGATAACTGTGGGAAAAACCCGAAGCACATTCTTATTTTAGAGATAGATAGGACCGATGGGAATTCTGTAGTGTTCAGTAAGGACCTTGTGTGGTTAGTTTACTGTTTAATACCACAAATGAAAATTGATATAGTATACAAACAGTGACTACAGTTACTTTTATCATCTGCGTGATGTATTAGAAGAATTATTCAATGAACAGAGGTGGGGTGAAAAACGGAGTACTTCATTACTGCAGTTAAGTACAGTTATCAAGTATCTGTATTTGAGAAAGTACTCATTTCTTTTCTAAAGCAAAATATCTACTTTCTACTCACTACAGATCCTCTATAATTGTGTCTAATGCTCACCTGTGCAAGATGGCTTTAAGCAATGGTAGATTAAAATTCTTAATAAATCTAAACTCTAAAAGATGTGACAAGAACAGAGGAGTGTTTATTTGTAAATTCCTACATTTGACATTTACATATTTAAATATATTTCTATATATTTCTATTTTTTCTAGTTTCTACATATTCTACATATTGTCAAATTCTCCTGTAAATATAAAATATTAAAACTTTTGACCTAATATCTTTCACTTCAAATTTAAACAGTATCTATCATTAGCTACATTTTGTATTTTTTATTCGTAGCCCTCCCTGTGTTTGCATGGGTTTCCTCCAGGTTCTCGTGTTTCCCCCACTGTCCACAAACATGCAGGTAGGTTGACTGGGTGTGAATGTGCATGAGAATGGTGCCCTGAATTGGACCGGGGTGAACGCTCCCAACTTGAGCCCAGTGTTGCTGGGATTAGCTCTGGATCCACTGCGGCACTAACCAGGATAAAGTGACTATTGAAGTTGAATGAATGTACTTGTAACTAGTTTTTATTGAGAGAGCTAACTATTAGCTTTAACTTGAGTAAAGAATTTTAAACGGTACCTCGACATTTACCAATGTATACAACATTTACTAGGTGAGCATTTGCACATTTACTTTTTGACCTACCCCTGAATATGACTGGTAATGATAAAAGATTTCTGATTAAATTAGCACTCCTGATTTCCTTTGCAGCATCTTTTCTAAGCCTAAAGTGAAGGGTTAAAAAAAAACAAACAAAAAAAAACGTTTCGAGTCAGGTAGAAGTGGGTTTTGGCCATCCGGTGGCTTAGTGGTTAGCACATGCGCCTCACACCTCCAGAGTTGGGGGGTCGATTCCTGCTGCAGCCCTGTGTGTGCAGAGTTTGTTTTCCCCGTGCTGTGGAGGTTTCCTCTGGGTACTCCGGTTTCCTCCCCCAGTCCAAAGACATGCATGGTAGGCTGATTGGCATGTCCAAAGTATGTGAATGTGTATGTGAGTGTGCCCTGCGACTGTGATTGGCACCCTATCCAGGGTGTCCCCCGCCTTGTGCCCCATGCTCCCTGGGATAGGCTCCAGGTTCCCTCCGAGCCTGTAGGATAAATGGTATAGAAAATGGATGGATGGGCACACAATACAGTTTTTATTTATTTATTTTATTGAAGCAACAAAGTTATCCAACACCTGATTCCTTTTTCACCCATGTGAAAAAGCAAATTGCCCCATTAAACTTAAAATCTGGTTGTGCCACCTTTAGCAGCAAAAATTGCAACCAAACATGTCCGATAACTGGCTATCAGTCTTTCACCCTGTCATCCAAACAGTTCCACATTTGACTCATCAGTACACAGAACATTCTCACATAAGGTTTGAGGATCATCAAGGTGTGTTTTGGCAAAATTCAGACGAGCCTTAATGTTCTTCAGGGTTAGCAGTGGTTTTCACCTCGCCACTCTTCCATGGATGCCATTTTTGCCCAGTGTCTTTCTGATAGTGACATCATGAACAATGACCTTTATTAATGCAAGAGAGGCCTGTAGGTCCTTCGATGTTGTCCTTGGTTCTTTTGTGACTTCCTGGATGAGTTGTTGCTGTGCTCTTGGAGGAATTTTGGAAGGTCAGCCACTTCTAGGTAAAACTGTGCCGAGTTTTTTTCCATTTGGAGATAATGGCTCTCATTGTAGTCCTCTGGAAACCCAGAGCCTTTGAAATAGCTTTGTAACCCTTCCCAGACAATTACCTTCTTCATCATTTCTGGAATTTCTTTCAATCTTGGCATAGTGTGTTATTGGGTAAGACCTTTTAACCAACTTCATGCTGTTGAAAAAGTTCTATTTAAGTGTTGATTT
>JANDJT010000032.1:8296438-8308933 GCA_024331685.1 Stegophilus panzeri
ATATATAACATAACTAAACTATTAATAAATATTAAATAAAATGAAAGATATACATCCAAATTGAACAAAAGAGTAACAGTCCAAATAAAAATAGGGACATCCAAATTGAATCAAAAACACTTCCAATAACACAAAATTAGTCAGTGATAGTTTATATTTCACCTCTAGATGCCGCTCTTATACTGTATAATGACAGCGGATCCTTCTCAGCCGCTCCGCAACGGACAATCGTTCCTGCAAACGGTTTTCAGTGCCAATTGATTTGGTTTTTTTCGGGTTTCAGTTTTGATCTCTATTCTGTTTCATGAATTTCACACTTGATTATTTTACCTCCGGTTTGGCACGATTAGCAATTTCAATCTCACACTTACTGTTCTTCTTTGCAGTAATGAATTGTAGTACATTTGTTCCAGTTATACATAAAACAGTAATTAACAAATGTGTAGTTTCATTGTTGTACACACTTAAAATGTGTAGAGTTACATTTAGGGTGATGCTGTGTTTATCGGCTACTGTTATGTAAACGTATTGTGGACAATTTTAGTACCGCTGCTGCTTCTTTAGGTTTTTTTTGTGACTGTTCACTCTGTTCTATCTCCATGTATCTGAATGTGTGTTTTAGGCCTCTCCAGGAAATTTGACCCAGTTTGAAGAGGTTCTGTTTGGTAGCGGAGGAGGTTTAGGGGAAGGGGCTGCTGGAGTGGTGGGAATCCGTGTTGGAACAGGAAGTGATGGACAACGTGTCGTGGGTGTTGGGTATGTTGATAGCATACTCCGAAAGCTTGGAGTCTGCGAGTTTCCAGATAACGACCAGTTCTCCAATCTGGAAGCTCTCCTGGTGCAGATCGGCCCCAAAGAGTGTGTGCTTCCTGCCGGAGATACTGTGGGAGATCTGGGTAAACTTAGACAGGTATCTACAGTGGGAATCTTTGTTTTTGTGTGACAGTGACGTTGTGTGAGCGACTCCCACAGCTGATATGGTGCTGGTTTTTTTTCCGTTTTTTTTTCTTTTTTCTTTTCGTTTGTTCATGCTTCAGGTGGTGCAACGCGGAGGCATTCTACTTTCAGACAGGAAGAAGGCAGAGTTTACAACCAAAGACATAGTTCAGGATCTGAACCGTTTACTGAAGGCTCGTAAGGGAGAGACAGTGTCTAGTGCTGCACTCCCAGAGATGGAGAAACAGGTTAGTGGTGTAGACATTTTAACTTTTGAACACGAGAGTCTCAGGAATAAGCACTGTTTATATGCCAAACAAGGGCTTTTCACTTTCAGTAGTAGGAAAAAAGAGTTTATATTTAGTTTTGCTAAAATGTTACAACCAAAATTAGAATTTTGAACAGTTACTTGTTCCTTCTAAGTAGACATGATTAGTAAATAAAAACGCAATAAGTATAATACTAAAATAATAATACTAAAAATACTAAAAAATAATACTAAAAAGTACAATGATCGAAATTTTTCCCTATTGGATGTGCTGATGAATAGGATGTTTTTTGTTTTGTTTTGGTTTGTTTTTCACACTTGATCAAGATCCTGAAATTTCAGCACTGCCAAGTCATAGATAAAAACGATAAATGATAAAAAGTTTATCTTTATGTGGGGGTTGTTTTCCCCCCGCAGATTGCTGTGTCCTGTTTGGCTGCTGTCATAAAGTATCTGGAGCTTCTTTCTGATGAGGCCAACTTCAGTTCATTCAAAATGACCACATTTGACCTCAGCCAGTACATGCGGCTCGACAATGCCGCTGTGCAGGCGCTCAACCTCTTCCAGGTGAGTTTATTAATAATATATTCATGTATAATATATGAATTGGTACTTTTGAAGCTAATGTATGTTTGCCTGTGTACATTGTTCAATTAGGGCTAATTGTCTTATTCCGTACTATCTTGTCATATTCATGTTACCTCTCTGTGCTGTTAAATATTTGCTTTTTGCTTATTCTTTACTGTTCTTATTTGTAGTAATGAGTGTTGTTATGGTCACGTTAAGGGCTTTTTCTGACCCAAAAATAAACAAGTGTGAAAGCACCTTTAGTCTCTAGATGAAAAAATTACTCTTCGCCATCCACTTCTCAGTGATTGTCTTAAATATTAAAGCTCCAATCATCTGCATTTACGAAATATTACTTTTAGAGTGTGTATTTTGAAACACATTTGGTTTTGTTTGATGATTTTTGGACGTTTTGATGAAATTAAGAGATGGTGGAATATCCTATATAAACTCAGCTACAGTTTTAAAACAAATGTGTGCTAGGTTTTATCTTCAATGTTATAATTGTAAAATTCAATCCATTTATTGTACACTATTTGTCCTTTATTGTATCGTTGCTGTGTTTTGTCCGTTTCTTAATGCTTTTGATAGGTCCATATGTACTTGGCGTCTTGACATCCCAAGAGATATGACCGGTATGTGAATATGGTTAATAACTTTGGCTCATTAGATTTTTGTCCCCTAGGCTTCCTCTGATGATCCAACAGGTACACACACTCTGGCAGGACTTTTGAACAAGTGTCGAACACCTCAGGGCCAGCGACTGGTCAGCCAGTGGCTTAAACAGCCTCTGATGGACAAAAACAAGATTGAGGAAAGGTGAGAGCATTTTACCAGTCGTGATCCATCCTTCATTTATGAATGAATAAACAAGGATAAAAATCTCACTTTAGATTGGACAGGTTTATAATTCCCTGATTTAGAGAACTGAGTGGGGCGTCAGTATTACTGAATCAGAACCAGACGTGAGTATGACCTGGTGTGAGTCTCAGCTATGGACTGTAGTTAAAGTGTAATCAGCTCTTAATGAAGGAGCAAACCTCTTCAATCAGTCATGCTGTTTGCTTATTTCAGACAGTGCTGTGGTGGTGAGTTACTTCCATCTTGTGTTCATAAATGGTTTTACATTCCTGAAACATCAGTCATGATTAGGGCTGAAATATGATCATGATTTTATATCTGTGAATCTAGTGACTGACACTGCACAGTCTCATTGCGTTTAGCATTTTAAATGTACTGTAACTAAATAAGTCCTTGAGTATTTAAAGGAATAATTATCACTGTAGACAGCCTTATAGACAGTTAAAACATCTTGATGGGATACCTATGATTAATGCCCCAGAAGATTAAATGACAAAATCTAATGTTAGCAAATGGGCATACTTTATCAAACCACACCAGTGTAGTTGATTGTGTTTAATTGATTAAAAAGGCCCAAAATTGTCATCATGATTAATAGATCTGTTTGAAAATACACAAAGTTTGAAAATTTGCAAAGTTTGAAGACGTCCTTTCCAGGACAGATAAAGGTTTTTAAAAAGAGATAAACATTTTTATTTATATATTTTATTATTATTTTTAAAGAGTTTTGTTTTTTTATTAAAAGTTATTAATGTATTCCTATTAGCCTGTCCTCTCTCTCAGCTTGGGCTAAAATGTCTAGCTTTATTGTAGAACAGCTGAACATGCTTGCAGGTGAACACTGACCTCTAAGTTCGGTACATGTTCCTGCATTGTATTAACAAAGAATGAGCGCTGATCCTTGGCTTTATAGTGTTGAGTTTTGTGACATTAGTGGGATTTAAAACCTTTGTGCCAGAAGTGCAAATCATTTCTGCACTTGTATTTTGTCTCCTGTTTGCAAAACATTCTTTGCCTAGTTGAAACAAGTGATATATATTTACATTTACAGTATTTGGCAAATGGCCTTATCCAGAGGGAATTATCAAAGTGCTTTGTACATCAAAAACAGATCCTCAAGTCAGGGTCTAAGAATACCATCAAGCTTAAACCCTGTTAGAGAGGAGATAGTACGAGTCGGTACAGCAACAAAAACTGTACAAGTTGAGAATCTTGATGCATGTCTTCCTATACACAGTATAATTCATGTACCGCTACTTGCGCAAAACTATACGTAAACATACACCGTCTTGTGCTGTTTGATGTAAATTGGTAAACTCTTTGTCTGACTCAGGCTAGACCTTGTGGAGAGTTTTGTGGAGGACTCTGAGCTGAGACAGAGCTGCCAGGAGGACCTGCTGCGTCGTTTGCCTGACCTGAATCGCCTGGCTAAAAAATTCCAGCGGCAAAACGCGAACCTGCAGGACTGTTATCGTGTATACCAGGCTGTGGGTCAGCTGCCAGCGCTGGTGCAGGCCCTAGAGAGACATGCTGGTACGACCCCAAGCCTCTTTTATCCAGTGTTCTAGTCACACGAAGATGTCTTAAAACATTACTTTGTCAATGATATTTGGTATAGTGTTCTTACATCTAATGTTTATCATAGTCCAGGATATTTGTATATAGATTTGGAATAATTTAAGTAACCCACTCCTCAGGTCTTTATCTTGTGTAAGTAGATGTGACTAGCAGCGTATTTAAAAAAAAAAAAAAAAAAAAAAAAAAAAAAAAATCAGTAATCTTTGTTTAACCACCTTTAGTAGTTAAAATTTGTATTGGAGATTTATGCATTTATACGTTTAGAAAACAACATTCTCCTTCCTTTCGCACCACTGACAGGCAAACATCAAGTCCTACTGAATGCAGCATTCATTACACCTCTCAATGACCTTGTCTCTGACTTCTCCAAGTTTCAGGAGATGATTGAAACTACGCTGGACATGAACCAGGTCAGCTAGTTTTGTCCTATATCTACACTGTCCTGTACAAGGTCTTTTTGTTCCCTCATGATTATTCTGTTAATGCTATTTGTGGTCCATTTATAGATTGAGCACCATGAATTTCTGGTAAAACCCTCCTTTGACCCCACACTGAGTGAACTGAGGGAGAGCATGGACCAGCTGGAGAAAAGCATGCAGGCAGCTCTAAACAGTGCGGCCCGAGAGCTTAGTAAGAAGGATTTGTGTGCCTTTTGGATAAAGATGGTTTTTTTTAAAACCTTTTTTTTTTTTTTTTTGCCTTCTCTTCTTTGTAGCATACTAGACTAGTACTCAAAGAATTCTATATAAACTCATGATGTAAACATAATTTGCACATTTTCAAGTCCTGTTTCAAATATCCAAATTGATATTCTTTGAGCTGACAGAAAACAAGAGTAACTTTATATTCTGTTTAAGTATGAATTTGTGGCATGGTGCTATCTACAGGCTGTTTATTAAGCATGAATGATAAGTAGTTTGTAGGCTTGCAGTAAAAGCTGGGTCCTACCCAGGCAGAGCCAAGTGAAAATAAAGTAAATTAAAAGTTAGAATACAACAAAATTCATACTAAAAGATACTATGATTTAACCAGGTGCCAATATTTAGGTGCCTGCCCATGGCAGCCTATTAGGCACCTAATAATCCTAATAATTTAAAAAAAGCCACTACATTATACTCACTGCACATATAGTCAATAGAAAGCCATTGAGTCTATAAAATAGACAATAAAATGGGGTTAAGCTTATGTTTAACTAAACTTTCATGATAACCATTACAAAGAAATGTAATTTTGTTTTCCTAAATCTAGCTCAGCTGGCTTTATTTTTCTGCAGTTTAAGATATAAATATGTAGAGTGGCTCTACTGTTAATGTAGCAGCATAAAATTAAAAGCTTCTTAGTATTCAAATGCATCAAAATGCCACATTTTTTCAATTCCTATTTATAGCTTTCAGTATTATTCTGCTATGCAAAATGAGTTCACAAATGCGTTTTTAATGTGTGTTTAAGTACTCGAATGCAAATGATTCAGAATGCCTTTCACTATTTATTTTTTTACACATTTGTAAAAACAAATGCCTTGTTGCAAAATAGTCTTTTTTTTTTTTTGCTTCAGCTTGTCTGTTTGTGCTGCAGGTTTGGACGCAGGCAAGACGATAAAGCTGGAATCCAATGCACAGATAGGATACTACTTCCGTGTCACCTGCAAAGAGGAGAAAACCCTGCGCAACAATAAGAAGTTCACGACCTTGGATGTGCAGAAGAACGGAGTGCGCTTCACCAACAGGTGAGAGGATAATCCTGATAGACATCAGTGTGATAGCATGACCTGCTTTTAGTGTGTGATAACAGAAAGGTGATGCTTTACTGCTTTGCAGTAAGCTGAGCTCATTGAATGAGGAGTACACCAAAAGCAGGGAAGAGTATGAGGAGGCTCAGAACGCCATTGTAAAAGAGATCATCAGCATCGCTGCTGGTAAGGAGCATCTCCGTCTTTAAGGCATTTGATTAGTTTGAATTAACACTGACGGTCATGTACTGATGTTGTATTTGGTCTATAGGCTATGTAGACCCACTGCAGACACTGAATGACGTGATCGCACAGCTGGATGCAGTGGTGAGCTTTTCAGTCGTATCCCATGCTGCCCCTGTGCCCTATGTGAGGCCTAGAATACTGGAGAAGGGTACCGGCAGGTTAGTCCTGAAGGGAGCACGTCATCCTTGTGTGGAAGCCCAGGACGATGTGGCCTTCATCCCCAATGATGTGACCTTCACTAAAGGAAAGGAGATGTTCCACATCATTACAGGTACACTGCTGTCCACTTTTGTTGGAAAATTCAATTTCATGGTTATTTGGAGCTTAAGAGTAGGAACAGCAGGCCATTACAGGGGTTGTGACATTACATAAGTCTTCCAAACATATCAAAGGCTTATAAAGGCTTTATAAGGCACAAAGAAGTATGGATTAAAGTCACCATAATGGATTTCTGTTATATATTACAGTGCCTTTATTCCAGTGTAACTACAATCTGTATGCACGAATGATTCACTTCAGGTGACGTGAACTCATGGGATTTAGGTGTGAAGTTACAGATGTAACTAAACCTTATAAATGTAACATTATAAATGTAATAAATGTAGTTTCTGTGTTTTGTATATTATATATTGTATACGCTTGATTTGTTTCAGTACATCAGTTACAGTACTCCTTACTCTTCAGTCAGAGCACTGTAATATAAAGTCTTACAGTTAAAGCAGAGGTCAGATCAAATGCCAATTACTTTCACTTTATGCCGACTTTATAGACGCTTTATAGAACGTTGACCTGTGCAATCACAAGCCCCAGACTCGTGACCCAATAGAAACCAAGAAGACAGGGCTGTGGTCTCTTTGGTTGGTTGACAACAAAAAAGGAGCTTGTAATTATTAAGAAGACGTTTGCCTTGCTTGGTGCAGATCTGGGGGGAAATGTAGCTGTTTCATCCACTGACAAATGCTAGTGTTTTATCTCTTTTTGTGGTACAATTCTATTTTTCTCTCTGCCTGCTATGATATTCTTGTTAGCAGTGCTGGACTCTTTCATTCAGGGGTGTGTAGGGAAAAATGGGAATTTTACAGCCCACAGCCCAATGCTATCTAAAACAATATTACATCAGTCCCCTGACTTAAAACCCATAGAAAACCTGTGGGGTGAACTGAAGAGAAGAGTCCACCAGCATGGACCTCGAAATTTGAAGGGTCTGGAGAGATTCTGTATGGAGGAATGGTCTCAGATCCCTTGCCATGTATTTTCCAACCTCATCAGGCATTATAGGAGAAGACTGTCCTTATCTTGGCAAAGGGAGGTAGTGCAAAGTATTGACTAAAAGGTAAATGGTCTGCACTTATATAGCGTTTTTATCCAAAGCGCTTTACACTGTGTCTCATTCACCCATTCACACACACACTCGCACACCAATGGTAGCAGAGCTGCCATGCAAGGCGTTAACTTGCCATCGGGAGCAACTTGGGGTTCAGTGTCTTGCCCAAGGACACTTCGGCACGTGGAGTCATGCGGGCCGGGAATCGAACATCCAACCCTACGATTAGCGGACAACCCGCTCTACCACCTGAGACACAGCCGCCCTAGGGTGCCAATAATTGTTTGATATTCATGAGAGCAGAGTATTTTTATGAATTATTTTAACAAAAGGTTCAACAATAAAGACAATTTTTCACAGCCTTTTTTGCTCATATTTACCAAGGGTGCCATTATTAGTAGAGGGGTGTGTGTGTGTGTGTGTGTGTGTGTGTACATACTGTCTAATGGAGAATCTCCTACACCTAAACTTTAATCACAAAAAAAGTCAACTTCAGTCTCAAAAGATATTAGAAGTGTATATTCACATTCACAAGTCATATTTGGTGTACCCTGTCTGCATAACACATTTAACACACTGCTTTTCTGCTTGTCCCTGTAGGTCCAAATATGGGTGGGAAATCCACCTACATCCGTCAGGTGGGTGTGATCGTGCTGATGGCGCAGGTCGGCTGCTTTGTGCCATGTGATGAAGCGGAGGTGAGTGTAGTGGACAGTGTGCTGGCCCGTGTTGGTGCAGGGGACAGCCAGATTAAAGGAGTTTCCACGTTTATGGCTGAGATGCTCGAAACCGCCGCTATCTTACGGTCAGTATTTATGACCTCTTAGCATTATTATTATTATTATTATTATTATTATTAACCACTTACAGCACAGAGTTTTACATGTATCCCATTAGAACTTTATAGACGAATATTTAAATTACGTATTGCTATGTTCTTATTGGCAAATGCCTCAACCCTGATCTTCATTTTTAAACCTCAGTTCAGCCACTGAGAACTCTCTGATCATAATTGATGAACTGGGAAGAGGGACTTCCACATATGATGGCTTTGGCTTGGCTTGGGCCATCTCTGAGTACATTGCTACTCGTCTGAAGTCCTTCTGCCTGTTTGCCACTCACTTCCATGAGCTGACTGCTTTAGCACAGCAAGTACCTACTGTGAACAACCTCCATGTCACTGCACTGACCACAGACAACACTCTCACCATGCTCTACAGGGTGAAAACAGGTCAGTCACGTTTGATCGTATTAGGCTCAAAGATGAAAGTGGTTTGCACGGTCATGTTTAATGTTGAAATGAAACCTACACTTTATTGATTAAAGCTGGTTTTAGACTGTGATTACTGCTGTCTTTTTTTTCAAGATAACTCCTCACACTGTACTTTATAAAACTTCTATAACAGACTGTACGATAGTGTTCGCCCTGTTAGATTATACTATGAAAAGCCCGTAATGGTAGTCCATTAGCATGTTTTGTTTATAGTTTGCCATTGTCAGTACCATATTTATGGCTGTCCTGAGTTTCATCTCATCCTATGCTGTTCTTCTATTAGTGTGTTTTTTACAAAAGCATCAGAGCAGTGCTCTCACACTGAGATTTTAATAAGAACATTTCTGATACTGTCAAATCTTAATTGTCAGACGTGTTTGGTCACAGTAGCACTAAATTAGCTGCCGGGAAGCTCGTCACATTATGTCTTCTAAGGCTGCTGATCTTAGCTCATGGCCGAAGAATTCTTTTATATAGTGTGTGCTTTTTGTCTGCAACAGCAAAATCAGGCTGAAAATTGCACAGATTAATCCAGGCTTTAAAGATATATTAAAAAATTATAAATGGCATATGTAAATACAGGGTGTCTCAAAAGTCTCCATACGTAGGGGACTGTGTTTGCCAGCACCACATCGGTTGTGCACTCATCAGTGGATGTTCGTGGACGTCCACGTCTCGATTGGTCCACAGCACTTCCAGTCTTTTTTAATTTGTTAATAAGTTTGGCAGCCGTGTCGTGTGTGATGTGCTTGCCATGTTTCCTGTTAAAGTCCATCACAACTTTGCGACAGCTCGAGCCATGAGAATGATTTGAGTATGTTCTTCTTTTGTCAAATTTTGTCAAACAATGTATGGAGACTTTTGTGACGCCCTGTAGTATTTTTACTATTCTTACTGTTCTTGAAAAACGCCTTACAGATAAACAAAAAACAAAGGTGTAACTAAAACAGCAAAATATAGTGAATTTGGTGCTTTTGTTGCCATCTAATTCAAATTGTGGAGTTTTTGTATGATTTGTATGAATTCAGTACAAATTATACAGCCCTAATGTATATTGTAAAGGCAAGAAATTATCACATGACATATTACAAAATCCTTTTTGTCTTTGACTCGTGTATCTTGTGTATTTAATATCTGGATGTGCCTTCTGATCAGGTGTGTGTGACCAGAGCTTTGGGATTCATGTGGCTGAGATGGCTAACTTCCCCAAACATGTCATTGCTTATGCTCGGGAAAAGGCTTTGGAGCTTGAGGAGTTTCAGGATATCTCCGGAGTTGATGAGGATACTGGACCTGAAGCTAAAAAGCGCTGCTTGGAGAGAAACGTGAGGCAATCAGAGTGTGCATGTGGTGGTGGTTTTTTTTTTTTTATTATTATTATTATTATTTATTTATTTATTTATTTTATTATTATTATTTTATTGTACATTCTCTGTAATTTCTTCGATGTTCTGCAAAACCTCAAACGTATGTTCTGTTTTTTTTCCTCCTGTTGATTAACCCATAGGATGGTGAGAAGATCATTGAGGATTTCCTGAGAAAGGTCAAGGCTCTGCCTTTCCAGGACATGACTGATGATGCTATCAAAGCGGAGCTGCACAAATTGAAGGCTGAGGTGGTCTCCCACAACAATGCCTTTGTTAATAAGATAGTTTCACATACTGAGAATGTGAAAACTACATTGGAATAAGGCTTGCTGTGAAATGTTTCACCTTCCATGTGTATAATACTCTAAAAAGAACTTTTTAGTTCTTTCAATTTGTTTCAGATTTGTGTCCTTTTGTGTTTCAGTGTTTTTCCTAGTAAAGATATACTGTATTCTGCCTATTTGTTTTGGTTGCTTCCTTCAAACAGCGTCTATACCAGAATGTTCTGGGGTATTTTTATGTAAGGAAGATTTTGGTTGTCTTGGAAGATGGTTTAGTTTATGTTCATTCCAACAGTGCTGCATTGTAGAGAAAAATAAATCAAGGAAATTTTGCCATCTAGTGGGAGAATCATATATCAGTGATATATACACACACACACACACACACACACAGGGTGACCCTGACCAGAATAAGGCAATTACTGAAGATGAATGAATGAAAGTACCCTCTTAAATAATTTGATTCATTTCACAGCATAAGAAGCTAACTTTGGAATATTTCTGCAAGGAATTAGATTTTTATAAGCTAAATTGAAATATAAGTGGGTTTAACTTTAATTTGAATTCAATCAAAATCTAAAAACAAAATCCAACAAACAAATTTCACATATTTGTCTTTTGGAAGGAGCGCACATACTCACCATCAGGTACCCAATCATTAGCTGATGATTAGCTGAAATTACTTAATCTATGCTAGTTTACTTAAGTGCTTGGATGTACCATGTGTAAAAATAAATAAATAAAAATCCAAACTATATTTAAAATGTGTTGTCAGCTTAAAAAACTTGATATTCAATTTAAAAATAAACCATAAAGTTTTTCATATTTATGTAATCCTAATCAAATCATACTGACTGAATTTACAAATATTATTCCATTTTTTACCCCCAAACTTTTTTTCAAACACACATCTGGGTTTGTGTGGAGATCTGCAAGATCTGGAAATGTATGACGTTTAAAGGCACTCTTTATAATCCAGGAGAAGTATGGACATTCTGAAACATACAGGAGATAGATATTCTGTCAAAGTAATCTACAGTACACTACAGACTCTAAATACTGTAGTCCCTTATTTTCTGTACTAATGTAGCCTCACTAATACATTTCATGTTTCTCGGTTTGTTGTACATGACAAACAATATTAGTACCATAGTTCTGAAAGTTAAAAAAAAGAAAAAGTAATCTGGGATAATCATTGAGGTCTCGAGTTTATCAAGAAAGAGAAAGGACTCTGTATAGGCCTTATCTTACAATCAGATCGTCTCTATGTTGGATTACACTTGTTTATTAAAAAACACAGACACTAATGTAAAGTGTCAGAACCGCACACACAGTATGATGGTGGCTTTTTGGAGGATTGCACATCTGACTTTATATGTGGCATTGTGTAATGTGCTGGCAGTTGGGATTCAACTCCCTTTCAGTCCCAAAGATCATCAATGTGATCCATCAATCCTCAGTGTGTTATGCTTTTATGCTGCTTCTGTAAGGGCCTGTAAACTTTTCAGGCACAGATTGATATCGCAGACTGTGATAAAGATTCACTTTATTGTCCATCAAAGGAATGGAAATATGTATTTTTGTTCAAAACATACCAAACACAGTAGACACTGCTCCCAGCACCCCAGTGACCTCAAGGCAGAATAATCCATTGATTAACTCCTACGGGAAGCTTTGCCTCACAGCATCAGGGTTCGCAGTGTGATCCTAAGCTTGGGGTACTGTCTGTGCAGAGCTTTACATGTTGTATATGCACGTTTCCTCTGGTTCTCTGGCTTTCTCCCAAAAACATGCTGGTAGGTGGCTCGGTGAGTTGGCCATGAGAGTGAATACGTGTAAATGTAAGCGTGCATGCATACATCGAGGATGTATTCTCACCTCACACCCACTGATCCTGAGATAGGCTCCAAATCCACTAACCCTGACTCTGATAAAGCTGTAACTGAAGATGAATGAATGAAACCCTTAAGAGTTAATTAAAAGAATACAAGCATTCAAATACAACAATGCATATATTTATTAAAAACTATGCTATATATATATATATATATATATATATATATAT
>JANDJT010000032.1:8309553-8320150 GCA_024331685.1 Stegophilus panzeri
TACCAGGAGATTTTAGAGCACTTCATGCTTCCATCTGCTGACAAGCTTTATGGAGATGCTGATTTCCTTTTCCAGCAAGACTGTGAACCTGCTCACAGTGTCAAAACTTCTAGTAACTGGTTTGCTGATCATGGTATTACTGTGCTTGATCGGCCAACCAACTCGCCTGACCTGAACCCCATAGAGAATCTGAGAGACACCAGACCCAACAATACAGACGAGCTGAAGGCTGCGATCAAAGCAACCTGGACTTCCATAACACCTAGACAGTGCCACAGGCTGATTGCCTCCATGCCACGCTGCATTCATGCAGTAATTCATGCAAAAGGAGCCTTGACCAAGTATTGAGTGCATAAATTAACATACTTTTCAAAAGGTTGACATTTCTGTATTATAATCTGTTATTCCAATTCTAATATTTTGAGATACTGGATTTTTGATTTCCATGAGCTGTAAATCGTAATCAAGATTAAAACAAAAAAAGGCTTGAAATATTTCACTTTATGTGTAATGAATCTAGAATACATGAAAGTTCCACTTTTTGAATTAATTACGGAAAAAAATGTAAGTTTCCACACTATCCTATTTTTTAGATGCACCTGTATATATATATGATTTTTTTCACAATACTTTGCAAATATCACAGTGTTTAGTTTTACTCAGGCATTGTGAAACAATTACCACCAAAACAGATTTTTAACATTCATAACAAGTTTAAGCATGTAGCAGAGGGAAAATTAAACAATTGAACAAAAATAGAGCCATAGTGAAAATATGGTGCAGTATACCACTGCCACCTCACAGCTCCAGGGCCCCTGATTTGATCCTGAGCTCAGTTACTGTCCGTGCAGAGTTTTGAGTGTTCTCTTGGTGTCTCTTGTGTGGGCTTCCTCCAGATTCTCCAGTTTCTTCCAACCTCCAAAACAAAACAAAAAACAAACAAACAAAAAAAACCCCACAATGTACCGGAAGTGGAGTGGCTATGCTAAATTGCTCCTAGGCATTAATGTTATGTTTGGGTGCATTGGTGTCCTGTTCTGGATGTATTTCTGCCTCATGTCTAGTGTTTATAGGTTATAACATTTAGGAATAAATTAAGTAATAAATTAAAGAAAATTATGTAATGGGGACCCTGCTGAAAAATGTATAGAAACCCTCATAGAATTTGTAATGGTTTTAATGGTTATAATGGGAATAGTATTGGTTTTAATGGAAACTGTAATGACCCCTGTGGGTCTCTACTGGTAATTTGTTGCCTTCTATTGGATACCATCCATCCATTTTCAAACCTGGAGCCTATCCCAGGGAGCATCTGGCACAAGGCAGGGTACACCCTGGATGGGGTGCCAATCCATCGCAGGTGCACAGTCACATACACATTCACACACCACGGACACTTTGGACATGCCAATCAGCCTACCATGCATGGAGGAAACCGGAGTACCCAGAGGAAACCCCCGCAGCACTGGGAGAACATGCAAACTCTGCACACAGGGCAGCAGCAGTAATCAAACCCCCAACCCTGCAGGTGTGTGGTGAACGTGCTAACCACTAAGCCACCGTGCCCATTGTGGATACCATTAAAGACCAATATTGGTAATGGCAATACTTTTAATGGTTAGCTGATGGTTTGTAATGGTATTTGTAGTGGAAACTGTATTTTTAATTTTTTTTTCCAGCAGGAGATTGATAAATTAACTACATAACTAGATTACTTGTTAGCGGCGACACATTATAATGCTGACAATACTCAAAATAAAAAGTGTAACTCGATACTAGTATATCGCGGTAATCATATATTGTCATATCGCGCATCTCTGTAAGAAGATTTTCAAAGAAAGTAACATCTGACGTGATTTTAATCACGTATGCATACGTGTGCCTCGAGCATTTTAAACTAACGTGATGCATATCATTACCCTCTGTGATATTCAGGGATGTCGATTAAGAGGCTACAGAAGAGAAGAGAAGAGAAGAAGGATAGAGATAGAGATAGAGGATGCACAGTGTAATTTGTGAGCGGATGCAGTGTGTGTGTTTCATTGGTGAATAGAGGGATCCCTTGTGATGTCCTCCCCCTCCTTCCTTCTCTCTCTCTCTCTCTCGTGCGCGCGCGCTGTCTGTGAGTGTGTTAGCGTTAATGGCTCCTCCTGCGCGCGAGAGAGACGCCGAGCTCCAGCACCGAGCAGCACAGGGGGAGCTGTCCCAACACCCCGAAAAGGGAAAAAAAACTCGCTCTCCGTCAGCGAAATTTGAAGTGTTTACGCATCTGAGTTGGTTGATTTGAAACCGAGGACCCCCATGTTAACGACGGAAGGCGAACGTCAGAGGAAAGCGTTGTGAGTTTTTGAAATAAACAACAAAAAAAATAATCAACTCGCCAAATGAACTCCGTCAGAGCGACCAACAGAAGACCCAGGCGAGTATCGAGGCCGCGCCCGGTGCAGCCCGAGAGGAACAACGGCGAAAGAGGTGAGACGCGCTAAACACACCACCACATAACCACGATATCACAGTTTTACAATCTTCTCACGCAGACGTGTCGGCGTGTTTTTACCTGAGCCGACTGTCCGAAAGCCTCGAAGAGTAAATGAGACGCTTCAGCAGGAAACGTCGAGGCTTATACAAACCGCGCCGTACAGGCCAGGCCAGGCCGCGCTTTGTTTAGTCTTACAAATATTAGCTTCGTGGCTAACTCTGGGATTAGACCTAAAACTTAGAGTTATTGTTAAGTTCTCGGACGTCCAATTAAGCAAACAAGTCCGTTTTTGACATGTATACTAAACAGCGTGTTTTATTGCTCAAGTAACATAACAAAAACTTGTGTTTGGACATTAAATCTGTGTTGCGCAGCTGGTTAGCTAGCTAGCTGGTGGGCTGCCATTTTGAAGGGGGGGGGGGTGTATGTGTAGTAATAGCTAAAGCTAGCTAGCTAGTTTGCTGGCTAACTATCTATGTATGTATGTATGTATGTATGTGTGTATGTATGTATGCATCTACCCAGAGTCAGGCTTGTCAGGCAAACAAAATACCCAGCTGAATGTTACAGTAAAGACGGAAGTGTACACGGTGCGTGTGTGAAGCTGTGACGACTGGGTGGGTTGCAGCATTGTTTAAATTCTCCGTTTTATTTCAAACAGATTACACAGTAGCTAGCTAGCTCGGTGAGTAATTAAGCTAACTAGCTACCAGCGACTACGCAGTTGGGTTCACGCTGAAGCAGTGTGGGGGTGAAAAATAATTGCTCGTGTTTCAGGATTGCATTTGTTTATGTTGGGTAACTGTCAAGCCAGTCAGTGTTGGTATTAAGGTGCGTGTCAACAGTAGGTAGCTAACTGGAAACGCCATGGTTTCACTAAACATCTCGGTCGACAAGGCCCTGGTTTGCTTGCAGCTACTTTATGTGGGGTGATCATCGGTTTAACCCTTTACAGCCAGCGTGGATCGTCGTCTGGTGGGTGGCTTTGGTTGCCCACAAACACGTAAGCAGGAAGGTACACCTCTGTGTGTATTGTTGGTCTTTGTATTGGGCTTGTCAGATATTTTTTATGGATAGTTGATTGCAAGGGCTGTGTTGAGCTGATCAGTTAGTTGTTGCAGTAATTCGTAGTCTATTATTATTATTATTATTATTATTATTATTATTATTAACCATGCTGTATGTCTGATCAGTTAGTTCTTAGCAGTGATTTGTAGTCTGTTATTATTATTAGAAATCATGCTGTATGTCTGTTGTGCATGCACTGTTTTTTCCTGTTTGTGCATGTGATGAGTGAAAAATTACATTTCATGTTCTTTAATAAGTATGCATTGATCCAGCAGTGAGTATCATATCTGATATTGTCCTCTGAAACACTGTGTTGGTTTCAGATCGGTTTGTATTCTGTGAACATGTGGTGTTAACTTGCACTACACAGTGCACCAACTGTACTAGAGAATATTGTTATCATGCTTGTGATGTTTCGCATAACTTGGCAACTGAAGCTTGCTGAGCCTCAGCTATTTTCCTGTAAGGATATAGACTATATAGCTCAGATATCTACGGGTACTCATTTCTGATGGCGGTTAATGTGTTGTTTTTAAAAAAAAAAAAAAAAAAAAAAAAAAAAATTATTATTATATCAATTTCATACAGACTCCGCGTGCAGGTGTTGATTCATTAATCTCGACAAATACATTTCGGTCACATGCGAATCCAATCCAGTAGACAAATATATCCTATGCCGTGTTGTATATGCAGCCGTAAATCTGCCACCATGTTGCTTTTTACAGAAGAACAGGACCTTCAGATCTATCTATCTGTCTGTCTATCTGTGAGTATTGAGAAACCCAGTGTACTGTTGGAAATGTAATGGCATGGAGTCTTCACTTCTTAAAATCAGAAGAGTGGGCATTTTGAAGTCTTGTCACCACTTGGCAGTGATTAGATCTGCAGTTGAAGTACACGAGACTAGAGTGTTGTTTATTTTTGTTTATCTTTAAATTTTGGCTGTTGTCTCCAGGTACCAATTGTGCAGTAGGGAGGAACAGACTGTAGACCTCTCAGGTGATGAGTACACCAGGTAGGTAGGGCATTCACACACAGAGGTGATGAACAGGTAGGGATTATTATTCTGCAGTGCAAGCTGCACATTTAGCAGGTTATTAGGGTCAAGACACAAGTTGGATAGTCCTATCTAATTTGCAGAAGATCAATTATACGGTCGATTCTTTCTTATTGTGAATTTATCATTTTTTGTGATTTTTGGTAGGTGTAAACGCAGAACATCAAGTCCGCCACCGTAGATGAAGTAACGCATTCCTAACGCTAGCCCTTTGCTAGCCCTTTTTAGATCAGTAGTTTTTGTTGTAGGCTTTGGAGGAGTTTCCTGTGAGCGTGCATCTATTTTTTTACTTGTCTCTCCTGCTCTGTTATGGCTAATCTAGTTTTGACTTTTTGACTAGTGTTGGCATCTCAGTAACCATGAGCAACATTTTCCCCAGGGGGACAGCTTTATTAAAGGGGTTACCCATCCCCAGGAAACCTTTCCCCCCCTGAAATCACCCAGAAAGAGGAAAATATATACTATAATTATACAGCATAGCTGTGGCGGGTGAGAGGTCCTACTGTAGAATGTGAAATGCAAAGCTGATTGAGGTTTTTCTTCTTCTTTTGTCCCTCCTCTTTGCAGATGAGGACGTCCCTGCAGATATGGTTGCAGAAGAATCTGGTCCAGGAGCTCAAAACAGTCCGTACCAACTCCGCAGAAAGTCCTTGTTGCCTAAGAGAACCACGTGTCCCACAAAAAGCAGTATGGAGGTAACAATCAACCGGGGAAATAACCAACACACGTTACATATGTATCAATACATTTTGTCGTGCTCTTTTAAACACAATGAAGGGCACCGTGAAATGAAAATAATAAGTTTCTTCTGTACAATGGGGTGTTTCTGAATGGAACAGGCTTAGTGCTTACATATAGGTGGCAGGTTTTTTTTGGGGTGGGGGTTTTTGGTTAAAATTAAAATAATTTTAAGAATAAAATAATGATTAAAATAATTTTTGCCTGCATGTGAATGGTGGCATAGTTAAAAATCAGATTACACTTGGAGCTAAACAAAAGTTACAGTATTTAAAAAGGAGATTTAGTAACGTAGGAGATTTTAAACATTTCGTGTCGGCATTGATTTCAGATTGTCTTTACATTCCTGTTTGCAGGGAGCCTCCACTTCAGCAACAGAAACCTTTGGTCACAGAGCAAAACGTGCACGGGTGTCAGGGAAGTCCCAAGACCTTCCAGGTGAGTGAAGAAACATGTAAAGACTTTCATTTCTCTGAAAATATATAAATCGAAGCATTTGACAGGGGATGGACACCCGAGGGAAAAGAAATTCCAAATACCCTTACTACTATCAGTTAATGAACAACTACTAGGCATTATGCAGAATACCTTCAAATGTCTGTACTGTCCTTGGTCTGTTAAATTCTCCTGTACATCACATTATTGTTTTCCTAACAGCGATAGTCATTTAATGTCTATAGGCACATAGATTTAGTATGTTACTGTTGTGAAAGAGAGGAATGTACAGTGTTTATCACACCTCCCAAATGATAAATAACAAAACACCCTCTTACTGTCAGATTCTACATGGTTTTTTTTTTTGTTTTTTTTGTTCCCCCCCTCCCCCCCGAAAGAATATGCATTAATACTGGCACAGGGATACTGGTACAGATTTCTCATTGTGAATTCCAGGAAGTGCTGGTCTCTGCAGTTTTGCCCATTAACCGCTTGATGCTCAGTGGTTTTAACAGCATTAAGCCGTGGACTGTTCTGTTTCATGTACGGCGTGTCTTATTTGAATTTCATAGATCGCAGGCATGTGTTGTTCTACATTAGCATAAATGAGGTAGGACAATAAAAGGACAGCAGCAGTACTCTAGTTTAATTTCTGTCATGTCTTATCCCTCTAGCTTCCCCTGCAGAACAGTATCTCCAAGAAAAGCTTCCAGATGAGGTGGTCCTGAAGATTTTTTCCTACCTGCTGGAGCAAGACCTGTGCCAGGCTGCTTGTGTCTGCAAGCGCTTTAGTGAGCTAGCTAACGACCCTATTCTCTGGTAAGCAGTCGATTTTGGACCGTTTCATTTTTATAGGTAATCTTCAGTCTGTGTTTTGTTGCTCTTAAATAAGAAGCATTCCTGTGCGTAGTATTTAATTAGAGTTAGGCTGTTTGTCGCCCTTTGCAGTGCAGATTATGAAAGCTATAATATGAAAATAAGCCAACAGACAAATCGCACCGTTTTTCAGTTGCAGTATGATCTTCCAGAGGCGTGTCTGTGGCTGTTGAATCATGAGATTAGTGTGATCACAGGAATATATTCATGTTTATACTCTACAGTACTAATTTGAATTAGATGTGTAAAAATAGTAATAAGGTTACTGTAAAGTGTACACATAGCGAAGCATGGTGTATTATTCAACTGATTTTTTTTTTGTTTGTTTGTTTGTTGGGGTTGTCTTTAAAGAACTTTATTGGTGGTTATATTTATTATTGAAGTTCCAGTTCATTTGGATTGTTGTTCCTTGATGTGTATTACAGGAAGAGATTGTACATGGAGGTGTTTGAATACACACGGCCCATGATGCATCCAGAGCCGGGGAAATTCTACCAGATAAACCCTGAAGAATATGAGCAGCCGAACCCATGGAAGGAAAGCTTTCAGCAACTGGTATGAGTGGCTTATGAAATGTCCCTGGTCATTTCTTTAAAAAAAAAAACAAAATGGGAGGAGGGATTTTCAATATGTGCCATTTGAGTCACAATTAAACAATTAACATGTTGCTTTCATGATTTTCAGGATATGCAATAATTTTTTTAATTTTTTTATTATTATATATAAACAGTATAAAGGTGCACATGTAAAGCCTGGCTTTGCAGAACATTTCTACAGCAATCCAGCCAGATACAAGGGCAGAGAGAATATGCTGGTATGAAATTCTTGTTGCTTTTTTCTGCCATTTGTTTCTAAAAAGATGGCTTGCTAATCCCTTATATCTCTTATACCCAACCTAATGTTTTGATCTGGTTTGCAGTACTATGACACCATTGAGGATGCACTGGGAGGAGTTCAGGAGGCCCACTTTGATGGGCTGATCTTCGTTCATTCTGGAATCTACACAGACGAATGGATCTACATCGAGTCTCCCATTACGATGATCGGTGCAGGTGAGTCTGGTTTTTAACTAGAAGAATCCAAACGCCTTTCAGAAGCGTGCCGGATAATGTGCTTGAAATATTTTCTCACCTTTTTTGTAACAGCTCCTGGCAAAGTAGCTGATAAAGTTGTTATTGAGAACACTAGAGATTCAACATTTGTGTTTATGGAGGGTTCAGAAGATGCGTATGTAGGTTACATGACCATTCGGGTAAGTCCTGAATATCCCTCCCAAGTATTTAAGCCCTTGAAGTCTAACTGTGGTGACAGGATGTCAAAATATTTTTGTTTCACACACAGTTCAACCCTGATGATAAATCAGCCCAGCATCACAATGCACACCACTGCCTGGAGATTACAGTGAACTGCAGCCCGAATATTGACCACTGCATTATTCGCAGCACCTGCACAGGTAACCTCACATCTAAATGTGTTTTATTCTTTATTAACCCAACTTTTTGGCCTTTTTTTGTTCAGAATGTGATTGAATGTTCTTGCAAAATAAATCTTTTGATTTAAAAGCTTGAAAAATGAACACATTTAATAGGCTCCTTGTGTTGGAGGAAATATCAAAATGTGCCTGATAAGTCACTGCTATATATTTTTGTTTTATTCTAGACTCTTTGCATATTTTTTTTTACTTGAGCTTCACTAGTCTATGTACTTTACTTCATGGAGATTCTGTCTGTGGTTTTACAGTGGGGTCGGCGGTGTGTGTAAGTGGCCAAGGTGCATGTCCCACCATCAAGCACTGTAACATCAGTGACTGTGAAAATGTGGGGCTCTACATCACTGATCACGCACAGGTAAGAGCCCGAGCAAAATCTGCAGTTCCATACAAAGCTGGTTCTTGCCTCTTTTTTTTTTTTTCTTCTTCTTCCTTCTTCTTCCCTGGGTTATCCACAACAGTGATATTCATGACTTCAACTATAATTGTTTCTTTACATCTCATTGAAAGGAAAACCCACACTTAACAACTCTCAGATCAATATTTATAACTGTGCAGTGGGCTATGTAGTGGTCACACTGCCTGTGTGTTTATTCTCTTTGATTTTTATTTCTTACTGCCTGCATGAGCGTAAGAACACCCAGCAGGATCTTGGTACTGATGCAGATGGCAGTGGGTATTATGCCTTGTTTCATTTCTGCCTAAAGAGGCCAGCTCACCCACCTCCTCATCTGTATACTTGGGCTTAGACTGACAGGGTTGCAAAGCTTCAACTTTAATGATGATAGTACTCCATGAACACCACCGAGCTGGTGGTCCTCTAGACAGGGTTTGTACAAGGTGCTTGAAGTACTTGAATTTGGCTTTTTGAAAATTTTAATACTGGAAAGCCTTGAAAATAGCCGTTTTTATTTAGTGGTGCTTAAAAAGAGCTTGAGTTACAAAAAGTCAATAAATACAAAATCGTTAAAAAACTTTAGTGTTTATTTTCGATAGAACACGAATACAATCCTTTCACTTGATATGACAACCTGCTGTAGCCCCCCCAGTCTCCTCTCCTCCCGCTATTCGCTTACTCCTTGTGACCAAGACGGCTTCGAACCACTTTTCAGACTCCTTTGGCTTTTTTTTAACGAACCTTAGCTACTTTCCATAGAAGAGTGTCACCAGTACTGCCCGCGAGCATGAGATCTTGCTTTCCCATCGCAGGTACACCTCTCTCTGCGGCTACTCTGTTCAGTGAGGGAGAGGGAGAGAGGCACATTCAGTGTAAGAGAAAAAACGAGTGACATTCTGTCCCTTCTTTCACTTTCACTCGGAGTGATTATTTCACATGCAAATGTAGCTGACTTCCAGTGTTGAATAGCTATGCTACTAACTTAGCTACATTTTTCAGTAGTGTGACAGTAGCATCTTTAAATATAGGGTAGTTTTTCCCAGTAACAAGCAACCAATCACTACTTTTTTTTTTTTTTTATCCAGTTATAACGGTGCTCTTCATTGTATATCTGCGGTGCCCGCTTGCTTCACAGGAATTAAGAGCCTCATTGTGGCTCATGTGGACAGGAATAGACCATCTGATGGACACGTAAAGTGACTAATCACAGTTTGTTGGGTGATGTATGGGGTGGGTAAATGATGATAATAATATAGTAAATTAACACAAGTTTATTCTCTGATACAGAGAATATTACTGGCACTTTGTTGTTAATAGGCAACACAATGTTTATATTTACATACAAATAAACGTATTGAATTATTTTCAGTGCATGCCGAGGAATTTATTTTATGTTCTGAATACAACTTCCTGGTTGTAGATCTCAACATCTCGTTTAAGGGAGCAGCAAGAGGAAAAAGTTCCTGTCTTAATTTATTATTTCCATGATTAATTAATGAGTGGTTAAAAAAAACCATGATTATTTTTTTATTATTATTATTATCGTTGCATGTTGTATTATTGTTATTATTATTATTATTATTATTATTATTATTATTATTGGCTTATGGGAAGTATTGGTTATGTATCCTTATTAATCATGATTGAGCAGGAGATGGTGTCTGATTCTGATAATGAGGAAACCAATTACCCGTGGGCTTTTTTGATGAAGTTCATGTGCCTTAAGGAATCAATTAATAACTTGTACACCTTTTATATACAGCTGCATCTTTTTTTTTTAAAAAAAAAGGGAATATCGTGGAAAAGTTCATTTTCCCCCTGTAATTTAATTAAAAAAGTGGAAATTTAGATAAAATGAAATATTTCAAGCCTTTTTTTTTTATCTTGATTACGGCTTACAGATGGAATCCAGTATCTCAAAATTTTAGAATAAAGAATTTATAATACAGAAATGTCGACCTGGGAAGACCTCTAATCAGCAAATTAACTCAAAACACCTGCAAAGGTTTCCTGGGCCTTTAATCTCAGTCTGGTTCAGTACACACAACCACAATCATG
>JANDJT010000032.1:8320248-8332044 GCA_024331685.1 Stegophilus panzeri
TCCACAGTCAGTGATGATTTGGAGTGCCATGTCATCTGCTGGTGTTGGTCCACTGTGTTTTCTCAAGTCGAGAGTCAATGCTTCATCTACCAGGAGATTTTAGACCACTTCATGGTTCCATCTGCTGACAAGCTTTATGGAGATGCTGATTTCCTTTTCCAGCAGGACTGTGAACCTGCCCACAGTGCCAACTTCTAGTAACTGGTTTGCTGATCATGGTATTACTGTGCTTGATCGGCCAACCAACTCACCTGACCTGAACCCCATAGAGAATCTGAGAGACACCGGACCCAACAATACAGACGAGCTGAAGGCTGCGATCAAAGCAACCTGGGCTTCCATAACACCTCAGCAGTGCCACAGGCTGGTTGCCTCCATGCCACGCTGCATTCATGCAGTAAGGGCCTGTTCACACCAGGATGTTTTTCACGGTGCGTTAAACGGTCTGTTTTTCGCTGTTTGTGTGTTCACACCCACGCGTTAAACGCAGCGTTAAACAAGCTGAATGTGCAACTTCACTCCCTGACAGTAGATGGTGCTTATTGAAAAGCAGAAATACCCCGGTGCACAAGGTGGCGCTGCACAGCTTTCCGTTTCTGACACCTGCTCATCACTGAGAAGAAGAAGAGCCAGCATTTGTCAGTTCACACTTTTTTTTTTTTTTTTTTTTTTTCCCAAACTTGCTAAAGCATCTATGTACCTTTTTGCAAAATGTAAGGTCTTTGGTGATTTGGTCACTGCAACAAATACTACTTTGAAGCTAGATCCTTTAAAGTTCTCATTTTAAACAGTATCCTCTTTTTAAATAAGTAATGATTTGAATTATCAAATTCACAGCAATAGCATTCACATACTTATGGGAAGACACAGATTTTTTTGGGGGAGGGGTTGGGTATAAGGCGACTATTATTGTGCCCAAAAATTGTTAATGTTCCTGCAGTGATCCTGTCTTTTTTGTGGTCAATATGATAATACAACGACTATAATAATGGAGCTCTTAGCTATTTGTATAAGAGGTCAAGAATACTTATATGCATATATATGCCAGGTGCAAAATAAATACAGTGGAGTATCATTCAGCGGATCATCATTTGCAGGGGAGAGACAAAGAAACAAACAATGCTATTTAGTGTAGAAAATAACACTGAAAGAATTAAATGGATCATTTATGATATACGCTTGCATTTATAATATACACTTCAGTGTCATCAAACAAATAGACATAACAGAATAAATACACTTATAGTATTTAGTGTGTGGTTTTGAATCTGGTGCTTTCAAAAGACACCTTGTTTGTGTGTAGGCAGGAGGATTTATTAGCAGTGAGCATTTTATTTAGGGTATGTCACTTATGCACTCTCTCACTAAAATGGTGGGTGCTGGCATCATCTTTGTTGGCAAGGCCGTTTTTATGTACTTGAGCGCCATCAAGTCATACTTTTATGTAACAACGGCTCTGGACACGTGAACAAAAGCACAAATCTCATTGGTCAGGCAGTTTTTGACGCGGCAAAAAAAAACAAACGAACCCCCCGACGTTAAAAAAAAAAACCTTGACGCCACGCGTTTTACACCTGGGTGTGAACACTCTCATTGACACTCTCAGTGAGCGATAAACGGACCATTTTTCGGGCTGCGAGTCGTCCCGGTGTGAACAGGGCTTAATTTGTGCCAAGTATTGAGTGGATAAATTAGCATGCTTTTCAGAAGGTTGACGTTTCTGTATTATGAATTCTTTATTCAAATACTGGATTTTTGATGAGCTATAAGTCGTAGTCAAGATTAAAACAAAAAAAAGTTTTAAATATTTCACTTTCTGTAATGAATCTGGAATATATGAAAGTTCCACTTTTTGAATTAAATTACAGAAAAATTAAGTTTTCCACACCTGTATGTAACCTTTGCAAATCAAAAATTAAACTACTGTCCAATATGTCGATTATAATATGACATTCAAGGCTTCAAGCACAAATTTAAGGGCGCGATTGCCAAATAGCCTAATGCACACATTGTATAATTCTGCATAAAGAAATGAAAATTATGAATTTATACAGTCCTTCAACGAGTAGCTAGCTTCCCCAACACTGCCGACATCACCGCGCAGCCGTTGTCTTTAACTCATGCATGTGGTGATTTTTTCAGACGATGCTGTGGTTATAAAATCAGGATTTTAGCAGTGCAGAGCAGCAGAATGGAAGTGACTGCTGGTTAACATGTAGTCTCTTAACGCACCACGTTTTAGTCACTATTTCATACTCGTTCTGTTGTCTGACAACAGAAACAGAAAAATATGTAAATGCTATTATTATTATTATTATTATTATTATTATTTTAAAAAATATGCTAATCCGCTCATGACACCATTTAGTGACTTTCCATTGAAAGTTGTTGGTATATTGGCGTTGTGGTGAAGATGAAACCGTACATGGGAAATGTAAATTTACTCCAGCATGGCTGGGAAAGGTGCCATATAAAAATGGTTGTTTTACTACTAATATTCATTATTATTAAAAAAATTTTTTATTATTATTTTAAAAGAAGAAAAGAATGTTTGTATGATAGCTGTTGTATAGTCCTTGAAAACAACAAAATTAGTGCTTGAAAAGTCCTGGAATTTTATTCTGAAGCATCTGTACGAACCCTGTCTAGATCACTAATTAGCTGAGCCGAGTTGGTTGCTGACCTTGCTCCTTAACTACAACAGGGCAACTGTGCTGTTGCTGCTTTGCATTCTGGAACTTATCATCCAACTTTGACGCAAACTTATTACACTTGTCTTTTGAGATCATTGGAAATATTTGTGGAAATATTAAAGGTGTTTTTCTTTAAGTGAACAAAAAAGATGGAAATGGTTTAGGTTTGAAATATGCTAAATTAAATGTTCGCTTTGGTTTTTGAAGAGGAGGTGCTGAACCGCATGAAATATAAGCATAATGTGTAGAAATTAATACACTCCTGAGCATTCATATGAAACTAAATAACTTGTCTAAATGTTTCATACAACACTATCTCACAGTCAACCAGTCAGTCAATTCACAGCTTTATGCGTACATGGCTGTTTCTATGCCCCACATGGTTTAATACCCTATCTGCTGAAATAAGATGGCTACACAGGTACCGCGTTAATGTGGTGCTGTGTAATGCAGTCTGGAAAATTTGCCAACACAACAGGACTCACAGGTCCTGTGTTTGGATACACAGGTTTGAAGCTGGTAAAAATGAACTGCTTTATTTGTACAGCATTTTCACAATTAGTCATGGCAGTAACATGGCTTGTGTCACGAATTCACAAGTCTGGTATCGTTCCCAGACTTGTAGATGACTGCAGTATTTACTCTTATTCAAGGGAGCCCTCTTGTGGACTCTCAAGGTTTAAGCAATAAGCATTTCCTTATCCCTATTATTATATAACTAGGCAATACTGAAGAACATTACAGCTAATGTAACACTGTATTGTTGCTGTGTAGTTACACACAACTACATGTGTGGGTGAGATCCCTGTTTAAAACCAGTGTTTTCCTTACAATGACATGCATGAATACTGAAAGTCAAACTAGACATTTTACTGAATATATCAGCAAAATAACATCTGGTTATATAGTATAGTGAACACTTTTACAATTATAAGCTGTGCTGGGGCCAGCAGTGGAGAGCTGGCATCGTAATTGGGTTTGTTTGACATTTCTAGGGCATTTATGAAGATAATGAAATCTCCAACAATGCATTAGCGGGGATCTGGGTGAAAAACCATGGCAACCCCATCATCAGGAGGAACCATATCCATCATGGCCGAGATGTTGGTGTGTTCACGTTTGACCATGGCATGGTAGGATCAAGGCTCCATTTTGACTTTATGATCTCATTGTGCTCTACCAGCCATTAAGTGAAGACTTGTTTTTTTTGTTTTTTTTTTGTCTCCCTCTACAGGGCTACTTTGAGAGCTGCAACATCCACAGAAACAGAATTGCAGGTTTTGAGGTAAAGGCGTATGCCAACCCCACAGTAGTGCGCTGTGAAATTCACCATGGCCAAACAGGGGGCATCTACGTTCACGAGAAGGGCCGGGGCCAGTTCATAGAGAATAAGATCTACGCTAATAACTTTGCTGGCGTGTGGATCACGTCAAACAGTGACCCAACCATTAGGTTAGTGTTCTTTACCTGTCTGTTTCTTTCTCCTGGGGGGGGTGAAACTTAAGGACAAGTTTGTTATCAGAGTTGTCTTATGTGTTTGTTCTGTAGATGTTCAAAACTCACTATAGTTTGGCTTTTGTGATGTATGTATTCAGATTAAATAATGGACAGGCTAAATTACAGGTGCTATTTTTGCTTTAACTTTTACAGTACTCAGTTATGCCTTGTATTTTTCCTGCAGGGGTAATGCCATCTTCAATGGAAACCAAGGGGGTGTTTACATATTTGGTGATGGCAGAGGTCTCATAGAGGGTAATGATATTTATGGAAACGCCCTGGCTGGCATTCAGATCCGAACCAACAGCTGCCCAATAGTCAGACACAACAAGATACATGATGGACAGCATGGAGGAATCTATGTGGTGAGTGCAGATTTATTAATTAGGTATTTTTGGGGGGGGTTTGTTTTATTATTTTTTTTATATAGATTAAAATGATCTAGTTTTAATTATCTAATGGCTGTAATTATATTCAACAAAGTTTCGTGGTCTTGCCTAATGATGTGTGTAATGCTCACACATGTTTGTAGCACGAGAAGGGTCAGGGTGTTATTGAGGAGAATGAAGTATATAGCAACACTCTGGCTGGAGTATGGGTGACCACAGGGAGCACGCCGGTGCTCCGGCGGAACAGGATACACAGTGGCAAACAGGTGGGGAGATCTTTCACCTTCTCCTTCTCATGTCTTACTTTACTTTGTTTGCTTTAATTTACATGTCTTACTTACTTTGCTTTTTATTACTTTCATTCTGACTTCTGAGTGATTTCTGTTCATAGGTTGGTGTGTATTTCTATGATAATGGTCATGGAGTATTGGAAGATAATGATATCTACAACCACATGTACTCTGGCGTACAAATCAGGTAATCAGGGTACTCAATCACTGACGTTTGTGCCTGTTATATCAGTTGTGTGTGTGAGGACTCCATTGCATCTGTTCCAAATATTTGTTAATTGCATACCTACAACATATTCAGTCCTTTTTCGTGTTGACGTAGAACTGGAAGCAACCCTAAGATTAGACGAAACAAAATCTGGGGAGGGCAGAATGGAGGCATTCTTGTTTACAACTCTGGTAAGTTTAATTATGTGGCACCGCCGTCCTCCATTAAAGCGCTTAATGGAGCTCTGAGCCCAAACTGGCCAATCCCAGTGTTTTTTTTCCCTCTTTTGGATGTAGTAGAGCCATGTCACTGCAGCTAAAGCAGTTATTTTTGGATTATGGATCTGATTGTAATACAGAAGAACAATGTTTAACATTTATGGCTCCCCCCCCCCCCTCAGGGTTGGGCTTCATTGAGGACAATGAGATATTTGACAACGCCATGGCAGGAGTATGGATCAAGACCGACAGCAACCCCACCCTACGCAGGAACAAGATCCATGATGGCCGAGATGGCGGTATCTGCATATTCAACGGCGGAAGGGGTAAGGCTCAAGAAAGTCTTTACAAATGCGAATGAACAGCATTGTGGTTGGACCCAGTGTGATCTGATTATGGGTTTGGACACTGCTGTAAATGTTCCTGCATGCAGGATTGTTGGAGGAAAACGACATATTCAGAAATGCCCAGGCTGGTGTCCTGATAAGTACCAACAGTCACCCAGTGTTGAGGAAGAACCGAATATTCGATGGCTTTGCTGCAGGTCAGTTGGCCGTTGTACGCTTTGCAAAATTTTGTTTGGTTTTTTGTTTTTTTTTCTTTATGATCGTTTTCATTTATATATCATCTCTTCTCTCTAGGTATCGAGATAACAAACCATGCTACAGCAACCTTAGAAGGCAATCAAATATTCAATAACAGATTTGGTGGGCTGTTTCTTGCCTCTGGTGTCAATGTCACGATGAAAGGTAATTATTGTTATTGAATGCTAAAACAGACATCTAATGCAACGCACAACATCTAATGCAACTGTTCCTTGTTAATCCTTCAGACAACAAAATCATGAACAATCAGGATGCCATAGAGAAAGCTGTGAGCAGAGGTCAGTGCCTGTACAAGATTTCCAGTTACACCAGCTATCCCATGCACGATTTTTACAGGTACAGTAACTGGTGTGGTGATCACCTCATTGAAACGTGCCTGGAATTTTACCGAAGTTTACAGTGTACTCATGTCATTTTCTTTTTTTTCTCTTTTGCGGATTCAGGTGCCACACCTGTAACACAACAGACAGAAATGCAATCTGTGTGAATTGTATTAAGAAGTGCCACCAAGGGCATGATGTCGAGTTTATACGACATGATAGGTTAGTCCTGCGGTTTCGTCGTTCATAATTAATACTAAATTGATTAAAACTTTTAAAAATAAATTAATAAAATGGTCTAATCCATTGCATGCCTGATCTAATCCACGTAGGTTTTTCTGTGACTGTGGTGCGGGAACCCTGTCAAACCCTTGCACATTAGCCGGAGAGCCGACACACGACACGGACACTCTGTATGATTCGGCACCTCCTATAGAGTCGAACACGTTACAACACAACTGAGGCTCAACCTGTTCTCCATCTCAGCACCCTGGTCTTTAATTTTATCCTGTCTACAAAGCAAGAGCTTCTATAACTTTGGTCTTGGTCTTAGAAAGACTCTGCATACAAAGTGACAGGACAACAAACTGTTTAGACTTGAATCAATTGTTGTACGGTAAAGGAAACCATTTTCGAGCGGAGACATGGGACTCCTTTGGATCTCTACCTGTTTGCTGGATAGAGATGTGTCTATATTGCTAAAAAAAAAAAAAAAAAAAAGGGTTCTGATGCAAGCGGATGCGAGAGATTCCCTGTTCGTTTTCAGTTGGCTCTCCATCTGCAAAGAGTTATTAGTTGACTAAAGCTTTGGAAGAGTTAAGAGCTGCACAGAGAAGCAATATGTTGACTCAGGATTCTGGAGATTAAGAGAAGAGACGAAAGCGGCATCAACTTTCAGCAGAAGAATGACGGAAACGTCTGAACCGACAAGCCTGTGCAGTCTCTGATGCGTGCAGGTTCAGGTGAAGTTCTTTTGCAGTTTTGTACAGACGTAACAGTGGCCAGAAACACACAGCCATCACCCCTCCCCCAGAGACGCTGCCTGGATCAGAGGGAGAGCCATGATGACATGGCTTCCTTGGCAATTGTTTCTAGGTAACAGATTTGCTGGTTATATGTATGGTATAAAAAAAAAATTGAAAAAAATTGAAAAAAATTGAAAAAAATGTGGTTTGCACTTTTTTTTTTTTTTTTTTTTTTTTTTTTTTTTTTTTTTTTCTCCTCCCCCTTCCTTTTTTTTATTTTATTTTATTTTAAACGTTAATGTTATTCTGATCAACAAATATGATTTTAATGCTTTCTCATGTAGTTTTGTATTTTCAAGCAAAAATCTTACAGTATTTGAATGTCTTTTATTTTATTATATATTATAATTATTATTGTTATTAATATTTTCGTTAGCGCATGTTAGGCTTGTAATCATACTGTGTCTCAGCATATAAATTCTTTCTGTGAAAGAGGAATAGTGAAAAAAAAAACAAAAAACGATTTGGAAAACACTACAATGTCCTCCAGCTATGGTTTTCGATAAGCAAGGTGGGAAGCGGTTGTCAATGTGTGGTGGGTTTTTTTTTTTTTTTTTTTTCTTTCTTTTTATTATTTATTTTTGTTTTCTTTTTTGTTTAAATTCATTTTTATAGACTTCCTCTGGCTGTGACTCTTATAAAGCCTACGTGTGGTCCCAAAGCTCAGTGTTTGCTTCACCTTTCACTGCCATTTAGACAAACAGGGACATTACACTTTTAGGGTTTTTTTTTTTTGTTTTTGTTTTTTAAATAAACGTCTGCCTAAACATTGGGGAAAGTGATTTGTAACCAGACTTTAAAGTGCTAATAAGGTCCCAGAGGAAATGGAAGTGTTTGTGAACACTGGAACAGTTATATTAATGTTTATGTGAAGCTCTGCTTCATTTACGCTTTTATTCTTGGCCATAGAGTTAATTTCATGGACAGCAATGAGTATATCTCCCAATTTTATTCAAATATATTATTTTCTTTTGACCCATAGCCCATTCCGTGTCTGTTTTTGAGTGCTGAATATAATTGAAAAGCATTGCTGGAGTTTGCCATGTTTTAAGGCCCTGGCCTCTTCGAAGCTGAAACACAAGTCTCTACGGCCTCATTGTCTTTTTGCCCCCTCTCTTCATCCCCCATCTCTGTGTAATGTGGTGACTGTGGCTTCTCATGCCGCCGCAATTGTATGCATGTACCATAACATCTAGACTTAATATATTGTGAAGTATTCAATAACCATTATGTAGATGCTAGTGTGAATTCAAAAAGGGTTTAATTTCCTAGAAAACAAAAGAAAAAGGAAACTGGTCATTTTTAAGAAAATAAACTTTATTAGATCAAGCCTCATTGCTTTATTTGTGTGAGAATTTACACTTTTGGTGTCAGATTTCATTCATTAGTTTCAGTGCTTTAAAGGTTATTGTCGGAAGGTTTTTTGTTTTGTTTTGTTTTTTCTTCCCCCATTAACATTTGGGTCGTCAAAAAAACAACAACCAAAAAACCAGCGTTCTCTGCATTCACACCACTGATGAGATGCTGCTTGCAGACTAGTTGAGTAAACCTAATATTCTGTTGCTTACTGAAAACATCCAAATCTAGGTTATCTGGTTTTATCAACCTTCGGCTTATTGCTGCTTTACTGCCACTCTTCCATGCAAGTGTATTATGCCTATAAACATGCAGTTAAAAACATTTTTAAAAAAATGTAATTATTGGTCTGCTTTTAAGAGCATAATAAACATGGCTCAGAGTGAGATATTGTAAAACGTAGTACCATAATGGTTGCAGGTGTGGCCTGGCTGTAAGTAGTCAATACTTTGAGCTGTCTTCGCCAAAGCAAATATTGTTAGAGCAAAGTCCTTAAATCCGCAATGCTCCACACTATTGGAGAATTTTACTGCAGCTTGGCTCAGAGGGTTTTATCCTATTACTGATAAGACATCTAGGTCATTATTGACTCAATTCATAAAGCCCAGGCTTTCCTCAATACCCAGGTAAATATGGGTGTTCTCTGGGCAAACAAGCTAAACAAGGGCCCTTCAAATTCTACAACAGAGGCTGTGTTGACTGAGACCAGCTTGACGGTGGTGTGTTAGTCATCCGTAGGACACGCACACTATCAGTATTCATATAATGCTACAATCAAGATGATTGTAGCTTTTTCATCTCAGCTGTTTTCCCCCCCCCCCCACCTCTTGACTTAGTACTTGAGAAGTTTGCCCTCGCTTGTGTACATCATAATTTTAGCAAGTGTACTTGAATGATTTTTGGAAACCTGATTTTATAGCCATCATGGGTCCATGCTGTGTGGCCTAAATTATTTAAAAAGAACAGGAAGTGACTTTAGGTTTCAAGGTTAACCGACATTTTGTCTGGACTTATTAGTGCCACTTCTTATTAGCACCTTTTTCCACATCACATTTTTAAAAATCATTTAATCTCTACATTAAAAAGACTCCCATGAAGTCATAAACATGTTGAACAAAAAAAAAAATGGACGCCTGTATCACTGGATATTTTCTAATCACGTGAGAAATTTATGCACTCCTGGCGTAGTTGGTATTGAAAGATGTGTATGTGCATCAGCATTTTACATTGTTGTGGCATTCGATTAGATGTATGTACATTATTAACAGCCAGGACTTGTGCTTGATTGAATGAAAACATGTTTTGTTTGCACATACTCTTGGCTTTCAGCTGCTTATCAGTCACTGTGTGCTCTGGTGGCACAGTGGTTTGGATATTAAACTAGTTAGTGTGTTTGAATGAATTGAGGCTCTTTATAGTTGTTCAGAGCATTTGCATAACAGTCTTCTATCTTTTATATCTACTGTTTATACACAGTTTTTAGCTGATAAAAGTAATCAAATACAATTAATTGTAATAAAATAATACATTCAAATATTAACAAAAATCATGAAATATTTAGCCTGGAAGACCAAACCTGTCCGAATAAGGATAATCTAAACGGAGTATGCAAATTACTTAACATAGTACCAATAAAGCTATAATAATCATCAGCTGGATTAGATTGACTGGTTCTTTTTTATTTAAATACATTCAGCAGCGCTGCTGATCTGTACTTATTACATGGGCAAGAAAATCTTGTAGTATTGGCATTAACCACGTTATCAGGTAAACCTACCACACAGATGCACTTTGTAGTAGCATAATTTGTCAGCCCTCCTCTACCCTATCCATAGTGCTGTATATTTCTCTTAATATTTTTACTGGCCACATTATTAGACTTTGTCTTGAGGGTGCACAATTTTTCCATACCCTCTGTGTATTGTGATTTTGACCCTTCATTTGTGTTTGTTTCTGACAAAAGCACTTCTGTTGGCTGGATATATTCAGTTGGTGTACTGTTTCTCAGCCCAGCAGTGATAGTAAGGTGTTTAAAAATCCCAGCAATGCTGGCATGCCTTATACATACATACCAGTACAACACTAATGCCCAGCTACCATGTCAGTGTCACTGCTGTGCCAAATAAGATTTGGTCAGTGGTGGTCCTATGGATGTGGTAGAAGGTTACAGAGTATGTGGCAGACTGTGTTAAGGAATAAATGGGCTACACTGGGTCGTAACCAGACCTTTACTACTACTATTACTATTATTACTACTACTACTTCTACTACTAGCACTACTATTACTATTAGTACTACTACTACTTCTACTACTAGCACTACTATTACTATTAGTACTACTACTACTAGTAGTACTAATATTACTATTACTACTACGACTACTTCTACTAGTACTGATATTACTACTTATTCTAGTACTATTACTATTACTACTACTACTAATAATAATATAATAAGCATGGGGTGGCCAGACTTCATACTAGCATGGCCCTGGCCACCCCTGGCCAATACTTAGCTAATTCCTAAATGGACTTTAAACACTTAGCTAAATGGGGATACAGTTAATAATTGTATACAATACAATGTGACTTACATGATAAAATGGCCATTGTGTTTATACAGAAGACGAGGAAGGACACGTCAAGACTACTGGATCTGTTGGTGTTTAAAGTGAAAGTACTTCTTATTAAGTCATGTTACATTTCTGACGGTGACATATGGGTTCAACTTGACTGCTTTTATATGGACTTTGATATCGAGTTGTGCTCTAAATGACAGGGCTGAAGAGGAGATAATTACTGGTGTCTGTATTGTTATTTCAGTCTGTAGCCTGACCCATTATAATCAGACACCACACTTCCGTGAATGTGATCGGGTAAACAGCAGTGAAACACTTGTTCTTACTTCACCGCGCGACATTCCTTTTTCAGGATCCGCCTCCAGGACTTCCCCCGCCAAATGACGTCACGACTATCTGACCTCGTTTTTCTTTTCTTTTTTTTTCTTCTCTTTCTCAACGTTCCCTCGGCGATTTTGAATTTTAAAGCAACCATACTCACGGGGGGAGATGGCTCGTTGGGGATCGAGCGCGTGACGTCACATGGTGCTATTTTTAATTGCATACGTATTAATACAGCGCGCGCGCGCGCGTGTGTGTGTCATATCAGCTCTGATGATATGAAGAAATTATTCAAT
>JANDJT010000032.1:8348238-8360867 GCA_024331685.1 Stegophilus panzeri
CTCAGATCCCTTGCCATGTATTCTCCAACCTCATCAGGCATTAAAGGAGAAGACTCAGAGCTGTTATCTTGGCAAAGAGAGGTAGCACAACGTATTGCCTAAAAGGGTGCCAATAATTGTCACACACACATATTTAACAAAGATTATTTTTTTCATAAACCTGTCTTGTGTTTGCAATTGTTTGAAATCCATGAGAGCAGAGTATTTTTGTGAATTCTTTTGAACAAAATATCAAAAGGTTAAAAAATAAAGACTATTTTTCACAGACTTCTTTGCTCATATTTACCAAGGGTGCCAATATTAATGGAGGGCACTGTACTTGAAATGCATATGGTCCATGACTTCCATTAAACAGATAAACTTTGGCAGTTGAGCCTTAGAAGAAAATGTGGTTGTTTAATTTGAAATGAGTTTTTTTTTTTTTTTTTTTTTTTGATGCAACAACTATCTTTTGCAAAGAACAATGAAGACACAGGAAGTTGGCTGCCAGGCTTATTTGCATATTTCACCTGACGCAGCAAACACATTTCAAACTTATTTCACTTTGACTACCCAGAGACGAGTGTAAATGCATTTGGTTCAAACGTTACCACGCTGTACTGTACATGTTTATGAACACAGGGTCTGGGTGACTTGTGAAACACACCGATCATCACATTTCTAACACGGCTGGAACAGAAGAGGGTCGGTTTAATTTTTTTGAGAGCAGGGCCACATAACCGATCGCGCAGGTTTACAGTCAGGACTCCATTTCTTCTCAGCGCGACCTGCGGAAAGCGAGATGGCTTGGTGATGTGATGTGTTACGTTAATGTGTGTGTCTGAGTGAATCTGTGGGTTTCACGTGGCGCAGCCTGGTGTCTGTTGCCATGGCGATGTTTCCTCTTTCCTGTTTATGAGCCCGGCTGATGATTTGAGTCAAGGTCATATTAACCCTGCAGGGCCACACCTCAGACAAAGAGGTGATGAGTCCAGTTTTATGTACGCAAGCCAGCATGCACACACACACGCACACACACACACACACACACACACACACACACACACACACACACGTAGACAGACAAACAACTATGCACACATGCAAACACAGTAGAGTTCTGTGCTGTTCCACCATGTTGCCCGAGCAAGCTTCTGGGGCTCTTGCAGAAATAGGTTATTATCTATGACTAAATGCTACACAAAGACAATAGGTGTACTCCTGTATTGCGTAATGTGTGTGTGTGTGTGTGTGTGTGTGTGTGTGTAGTGTGGTTATATGAGTAAGCACATAAAGGGCTGTATTTGTAGTGCTTCCTGAAAACAGCTTGCTGAAGTCATGCTCATTTCTTGGCATTCTTCTCCTTCCTTCTCTTTAATTCAGGCCAATGGGAAAGGCTCTCTGTGGTGTGTTCACCCTGAGTTCCGGCCCACGCTGATGCAAGCCCTGAAGAAACAGCACTTCCCAAGCGCACAGGCTTTCTGCACGCCACCTGCCTCTCCTCCCAGGTGACCATCTTCAGCAGTATGCTTTAAAATCAGGGCTCAGTAGCCGTTAGATCGAGCCGTTCGTTTATACAGTCGTCCGTTCGCGATGAACAAATAGCAACAGCCTGAATCTACACCATATTTTCCTTTCATTTATCACACACCTCCAAAATATATCCTTTCCTAATTGTTCTAATGAATTGTATCCTTTCTTAATTGTTCTAATACTGGATGTTGATATTAATGAACCCTATTAAGCCTGTTAACTAACCACAATTTATGGGGCTCGCTGTTAAAATAATTGAAACCTTTTAAATAATTGTTTTAGAATAGTTATTGTATACCTTAATGCAAAAAAAGGTTCGAGCTACGGCTTTGAAGCATTACGAGTTTCCTCTTTGTGCAAACGCATGGAGGTTCTAGGTAGAACCATATAACAGAAGCTTTCTTGTAGAAATCTTGATCAGTTAACCATCCAAAAGAACCTCTACGCATTAAAATGTTGTAATTGCCGTTTTCACGATCTTTTGATTAGGAATCGTTCTTTTTAAATGTCTGGGGGTTTTTTTTTCATTCAAATAGTTGTCCATGTATGAGTAGCGTTTTTTAAAACGATGCTGTGCCAAGCATGCAGTGCAGGCTCGTTTTAATCCCATCTGTTGTCATCGTACTGATCGTGTGTTTTGTTTAAAAAGGCATGTAGTAACCATATAAAAACAGGCTGGTTCAAGGTCGAGTTGGTTCAGCGATTATCGTTAGGTTGCACAGAAATGGACCCCAACATACAACGCTGTTGCAAGACGGAGATTTTGCTCATTACGTTTAGCGATATAATCACAATCTGCTATTTTTGCTCATCGAGTGCAGCGCGAAAGCTACGGTGCCAGTACTACGCCTAATGAACGTCTCTCTGTTCTCCGCAGTGCCTCGTCTCCTCCTTGTCACCTGTTCTCCTTGGAGCAAGGCTACTCTCTAAAGGGTAAGTGGACTTAACTACAATGCCTCTGAGCATCCTTACTCTTTTGAAGGACTTAAAGTGGGTCATATCCTTCACACACCATTAGCAAATCTATCATTACACATTTAAACAGATCACTCATCTCGGCTCCTTTTGTTCCGTTCATCCTCTGCTGGGCCACACCGAGTGCAAATGCCATCTCTTGCCTGTATTGTGTAACCTTGACAACCAAGGCACTGGTGCTTTTGTAATGAAGGATCACTCTGGCTGAAAGTGGCTCATTCATTCACACGCACATACACATACACACACACACACACACACACACACACACACACACACACACACACACACATGAACCAAGACTGACAGTCAAACCTGTATCCATTCAATGTTTTTTTTTTTTCTTTTCTTTTTTTTTTCCAGAATGTGATTTTGATGCTGCCACTGCCATGATGCTGTTAAAGTCTGCCTCAGAGCAGAACATTGACCCATGTAAGAGAGTGCCATTATACAGCTGTCATCCATCTTTCTGTCATTTCCTCTCCTCTAGTTTTGTCTTGCATCTGTTGTTTTGTTTTTGTTTTGTTTTAGACTTGTCTATTATAAGTATTCATTTCCCTTTTTCGAGGTCCGGATGAGCTTTTCACCCATTGTTCTGATAATCTCTCTGTCTCAGATGAGCAAGAGGGGCCGATCGATCTTTCCCGGAGGGATCTGGTGGTGGTAAGCCGGGATCCAAAACAGGACCACAACTACAGCAGTGTTCCTGTATCTCCATCTCCTCGGCAAACGACGGGTTCCAGCGCCGCCACACACGGGCAACAAGAGAGAGCAAATGGTAGCCACCCTCCATTAAAGAGGGCCAGACATGATCCCAAGCCTGAGGTGGATGACGAGTTGAAGGAGGCGGCCGGCTCGCTCCTGCACCTAGCAGGCATTCGCACCAGTCTCGGTGCCTCAAGACGCAAGAGTAGGAAGTTGGACAGGAAATGAAGCCTGGCTCTTTAGCCGGCTCACCCTTTATTTCCCTTTACACACCCCTCACTATGTGACTCGTTCCTGTGGCCTGTCCCGGCCTCTCTCCTCTGGTTGAAGTTCATTTGTTTGAAATTAATCCTTTTTTTTTTTTTTTTTTTTTTTTTCTCTCACTCTCTCAAAATATTCCAATCATGTCATCCAACAGGCAATACTAACACAAACACAGGAGAGAAAAGCCATACTGATGCTTTCTTTTGTTGTACAGAAAAGATTAGGAGGAAAGAAAAAAAACAAACAAATCAAATCATCCACCAACTTACATTCACAACTAAAAGAGTTCGAGGGGAGAAAAAAGAGAACTTTGGGGAGGGGGGGAAACTCAGAGGAGATTTGCATGCTTCCACCTCTTAAAAAAAACAACACAAATGTATATATCTTGAGAATGAATGCATGACTTTCACAAGTGGCTTGGGCTTCAGTATAATGACGAAAAGCTAGATAAGAAAAAAAAAAAAAAAAAAGCTATAAAAGTGCCATTGATTTTGGATCATAAGACTTCAGTTAAGAAATATGATACAAAGATAAATGCAATAATTAGTTGACCTAAATACTTGTAGTTATTTTATTTTTGTACTGCTGTTTTTTGTATTTCTTCTGGTAAAGATGACGTGTCCCCTGAAGCCCCGTGCACTCGTAGCTATGATGTCAAAACCATGTGACTCTCCTCTTCATCCTGATTGGATCAGTGCCCTAACCCCAACCTCCCTGAGCAGTATCATTGTAGTGGAGAGAACAGCATGAAAGGGGAGCTGTGGCTCTTTGCGTTCACTTCAGTATTTATCCGACGATTATCTCTGTAGTAAGTGTAGTCCCGTGCCATTACGTATCCAGAATGAATCCCCACATGCGTTTACACGTGTGCCACTTTAGCGTTAAAGCAACTATCGGACACAATGCAGTGAGGCAGATTTAACCACAAACGTTTTTTTTTCTCTCTTCAGCAGCCCATTTGTACAAGCATCACTATTATCCATGTCATGACTTCTAGCTGTCTGACTGATTTGATACGAGTTCTGAGAGAAGTCAGAGGGCAGGGTTTTTCTTCTCAGTGGACATTAGTAGGAGCTGTATGCATGGGGCTTGTGCTTCAGGCTTGGACGTAGCCGTCCGCTGTGCAGATGACCTCGAGAAGGTTGCTCTGGCTCGAGAGGAAACTGGAGACAATGTGGACTCTGGAAGAAAAGCGGCTGTGGGAAGGACGGGGGAAAAAACACTTGCCTTTCTGCAGCTCTGTAAATGAGGAAGTCGTGGGAACGGACCTACAGGAAGCCAAACTGATGAGACAGGAAGCTGATATCCTCAGAACCTGCTACTAACAGGTCTGGGTTTGGCACGAGTACTGGACTTTTCAGACTCTGTCTAAACTCACACGTTGGTTTATGTTTTCATGAAACCGTCAGGGGTATCACTGCTATCTTTGCAACCCTCATCTTTTTTTTTTTTTTTTTTTTTAAGTTTTGATTATTGTTTCAGGTTGAGTTCAAGTTTTAACTGCCTAAGTAAGTGAAATACCACTTTCTCTTTCTAGTGATGGCTAAATTAAGCTCGAATCAGGAACAATTGCACCTGACAGGCAGGTAACTGCTACAGCAACTAACTGAGCCTGTTGTACTATGGTGCTACTAAAGTCTATTTGGACACGTCCCGTGTCCTCTGTGTGCGAGCTCACTAGTCCTGTGGTACCTGTGAAGCTATTCAGCAAATTTCCTGATGCGATCTTTTAACTCTTCCCTATTTAATTGCATCACTAATTGTTGCCATTGTGACGTTGCTGCCCAAACACTTCTGCCAAGGCTGCCAATTTGCCCTCGATTTGTACATAGTGATAAAACAGGATGCAAGTATTACTAGAGGAGGTTTAGAGGAGAGTGACAGAGGTGTAGTGTTAGATTTGAAGGTTGTAAAAGCAGCTATTTGCTTCTCCTGAAACATGAATATTGACTTCTGAATATCTGACCTCTCTCTCTGTGATGCAGCATAGTGATCATTGTTTTTATTATTATTATTATTATTATTATTATTATTATTATTATTATTATTATGCTCAACTAAATCAGAGCTGCCAATCAGTTTGCTTGCATTTGTCTGCCATGTCTGTCTGACAGACTTCCACCTTTTGGTTTTGTAAGCTAACCTCTGTTAATAAAATGTTTATAAAGTTTATTTTTGCCAAAGATATGCAATTGTTGCATTATATATGGTATTAAAAATAAAAAAGGGTTTCTTTTACGCCTGCCTCTCTCTGCTTTTTGAAAGACACAAGAAGGGTTTATATTGGCTTCTTTGAGCAGCGAGGCCACCTGGTGTTTAAATATGGTAAAGTTGATCATTGGCTTGTGAATAATTGAGGATGTATGGGAGAGTGGGTCCATTTAAGAGTTGTAGCATTTGTCAGATTTTTTTTGGTAAATCTTATGAGTAAAATAATCTGAAAGCTCCTTTTCTTTGACCCATGATAAGTACCTTTGTTTGTTAATTATTCAGAATAAATAAACAAACACCATTTGTTAATGTTAAGTTCATGTTCATATCCGAGGATATATCAAACGAAGTGCTACAGCTGACTCAGTTCATTAAGTCTGTGAGAGATAATTATATTTTTGCTATTTATTTTACACATTATTTTTCACGTAGTTGCACTAATGATTCATTCTTGCGGAAAGGAAACCATTTTTCAAGTAAGTGGAATCTCTTACATTTTATGTTAAACATCTTAAACACTTTTGCCATTGGTAACACTGTTACAGCTGAGAGCACACCATCATCCATCCATCCATTTTCTCTACCGCTATCCTATATCTATCCTACACAGGGTCGACGTGAAGCCTACAGCCTCTCCCAAGGGACTCGGGCACAGGGTGGAGGACACCCTGGATGGGGTGCCAACCCATCGCAGGGTACAATCGCTCACACACTACAGACAATTTAGAGATGCCAATCAGCCTACGGTGCATGTCTTTGGACTGGGGGAGGAAGTCTGAGTACCTGGAGGAAACTGCAGAGGTGGGAATTAAACCCCCAACCCTGGAGGTTCGAGGCAAACATGTTAACAACTAAGCCTCTGTGCACACAGTCAGCCATCTTGAAATCTGATATGCTAGCTCACCAGCTAGGCATTATCAACTATTAATCATGCTCCCTGATAGTCTAATAGACATTGATGAAAACTTGTCTGGTTTCATTTGCAGACAAAATGTTTTCGAACTGTACATATTGCATTTTGAACAAACCGCTGAAATAGACCAGGAGAGATACGTCAGCATACGTTTATTTATCCCCTATTTAAAAATAATTTATGTTTCTACATCACGACTAACCATTTCACAATGAAGGCATATAAACAGCTATGTTGATGGCTTAGATTGGAATTTGATTACTGCTAATAGTAAGCTATTGGACATATCATAAAATAGTTGGATAGGTACATACATTTATAGATGCAATATTATTTGGTGCTGAATATTTTTGGATATTCACTGTGTGTGTGTTTTTTTTTTTTGTCCACTAAGCCCTTGACCCATAGCCTTGAACTCCAGGCCTTGATACGTGAGCCATATCATCGTACCAAATTCCTCTTCCTGTGTGTCTTCATTCAACAGAGCCCAGCTGCAGCAGCCACACATCTCCCATCTCCCACCTATTCTCTCAAACTGACAATTTTAAGGAGGAAAACGATCAACTGTCCTGTGTCTTGTTGCCCAACACGAGTGCAGGTGCACAGATAAGCTGCCTTAGGGGTTATTCAGTGCAAACTCTAGCCTGGTCAATAAGACTCCGCTTCATGTTTCATGTTTCATGGTTTCGTCAAGGACGAAAATGTAAATCAAACATTGAACATTTAGGACACCTACTGAGTCAGGTCCCTCTGGTATAACATCTGGACTGGGCTCTGGCTGCAAGGTTACTGTGACACTGAACATACCGTATGTGCTAAATGAAGGAAGAGCTGAGATAAGAGTTAAGAAAACGCAAGAAACATCAGTGAGTTGAGGCTGTTTTGCACACACATATTTGATGACAGCGAATTTTGTAAAGTTGTATTCGTTTCCTTTTTGCGTTTTTTTATTTAAAGTCCCAGCAGCACGGAACAGATCATATGTAGACTAGAGCAGCTTATAGTGTATGATATAGTGTAATGTTTATGGGATCAGTGGGGATGAGCAACATGCCCCAATGAATATAGCGTCCCATCACTATTCTTGGGTGAGAACATCCTAGGGCCATTATGCAAAGAAGATGTTTCTGTACGATAGACACGAGCATGCGACTCGAAGCAGCCAAAGCGGCTGGTGAGAACAAAGAAGTCCTGCTTGAAGCTCTTGGTGAAGAAGGCATAGAGGAAAGGATTGGCACATGAATTAATAGGGTAGAAGAGCACAAGCAGCACCTTGGCATGTGACACGGTGATGAGCGGTTGCCTGAGAGCTGCAGAGATGGCGAAGAATGAGATGGGCGCCATGCACAGGAAGTCTGTGAAGACTAGCACGGCCATGCGCTTGGCCACACGGGCGTCGGCACTGTCAGGCACCGAGGCAGGGTGCCTCACTGTGAGGTAGATGCGCACATAACAAGCGCAAACCGCCACAAAAGCAAGCACATTGAGAATGAGCAGCAGCATAATGTAGGCCTGTGATGACGCCGTCTCGACATCCATGGGTAGACAGATACTGGTCTTCATATAGCTGCTCACACCTATCACTGGCATTAGAGCAGCAAGCACTGAAAAGAGCCAACCAAAAGCCATGACACTACACGCATGGTGTAACCGCAGTTGGCGCTCCAGGCGCATGGCGTAGGTGATGGTATGCCAGCGTTCGAGTGTGATGGCCGTTAGCGTGTATACAGAAAGCTCGCTCGCAAAAACCGTGAGGAAGCCTGCTGTACCACACCCGACACCCGTTTGCCACTCAATGCCATAGCTGTAGTAATGCGATCGGGTTTGTAAATCCACTGAGCCGATTATCAGTAAGTAGAGGCCCATGCAGAAATCAGCAAATGCCAAATGGCACATCAGGAACCTGGGTACTGTCAGCTTTGTGCGGCTCCCGAGGAGCACTAACAGAACTGTGAAGTTTCCCAGTACGGCCAACACGCTGATGAACCAGATGAGGACACGCAGGAAGGTGAAGCCCATGATGTCCTCGCACGGGTTGAAGGCATCTGGCTCAGGGTAACATCTCACTTCTATCACATCCTTACAGTGCTCCTCAAAGAAGTATGGCTCCTGGTTGCGGATGGTGGAATCGTTACACAAACGGTTCTTCTCTGACCTGTATGTGCACATAAAACATGCAATAGTACATTTAGAATCATTGTGTTGCCGTATGATGACTCACAGTATGACTGTAACCTTTTCACTATACGCAGTGTACTATTTTAGACGTTTTTCTATTTTGTAATCATATCCAAAACTATAGTTGAGGAAATAGCCACTATTACTTTCCACTGACAAAATGCATTATGTCCAAGTTAACATTAGTTATAGTTTTTGGATAAAACCTACTTGCTGTAATCAATTGAGGTTTAAATTAAACCCATTCAATTGAAATGACCAATGAAATAAGCTAATAAATCATGGATCCCCTGGCTATGCTTTATGACCACAGGGGGCTCACTGAAATCCTGTAGTGACCACAATGTACAGCAAATGTATACCTAAGCAGGTATAAAACACCCAGAATGCACCTATAGTATTGTAGGAAATGGATCCATAGATTCATGGAGTCATGTAGTCCACCTTAAGATTATTGCTTTACAAACTGGTTTATTATTATGGGGTGTGTGAGTGTAGACTACATCTTTAGTATAAAAAGTGGTAGTGGACTTATAATTGGGGAATAACTCGGACAAACAGCCTGCGAGCCCCCAAACTAAACAGAGTTATCAAAAAAACTGGAGTTTGGGAGAAAGATCACACCTGAAACTCCATTTCCTTCCTCGTTAACTCCATATTAAATATATGATGACTCATATTTTGACTCTGACAACTTCACTATATTGTGCACTATTTTGGGTGTTTTATCACTTTGTAATTATGTCCAAATGTATAGCTGCGAATATAGCCACTATAACTTTCCATTGACAAAACAGATTAGGTCCAAGTTAACATTATTTATAGGCCTACTTGTGTTTTTAGGTATGGATTAAAAGTCAATGAATGCAAGAGACTAGTCAATATCTATAAGAACTTAATAATAAATATAATAGCTTTGATCATGGACATAAAAAAGTGCACAGTTTGGCAGGAAGACAATGCCTGAAACCCCACTTCCTTTCTAGTTAATGAAATATTAAATATCCACCTCTCTCTTTATTCACTCAGCACCCCTGCCACCTCTTTAATATTCAACAACTCCTGTTTGGTTGGCAATCTAGTGCTAAGCAGAACCCATAAATTCTCCCCATTTTTGACATGTCAACAAATACTCTCCATGCCATTTAGTTAAAGGCATTGCTGTATTCACAGGTCTTGTGTAGGAGTCACTGCATAGTATGGAGCAGATGGGGGAGGTGGTGGGTATGGGAAGTGAAGGAGAGAGATGGGAATTTAGGGGCAGTATTATCTCAGGGGAAGTTTTAAAGCTAGTGATCGCAAGGTTGTGATTTCCAATCCAAATACTGCCAGGGAACCATAGTTGTGCCCTTCAGTGATGCCCTCAACCCTCTACTGTATACTTGGATTGTATCCTGTCTCAATTTTAAGTCCCTTTGGATAAAAACGTCTGCCAAATGAATAAATGTGAATGTAATATGTGCAACATGACTCTGCAATATTGGGTTCCTTACTTGTTCTTTTTGAAGTTTTTGAAGGCACAGCAGTGGCTGGGGTATGTAAGGTTGGCCTGGGTGAGTTCTGTGAATATCTCCAGGTTGGGAAACCATCTCAGAGAGTAGACCGAGGTGGCAATCAGCAGCTTCAGTCTCCTCAGCATGTTCTCAGGCAAGGAACTGATTGCCGTGCGGGAGATGTCCCTGTACAAACAAGCACCTCTGCCTCAGGTAAAGAGAAATATTTGCAACAAATTTGGGCATTATTTCTGTAGATTGGATTTGTAAGTGATGATTATGCATGTGATAATAAACAGGATACTTCAGTGATTTTTTTTTTTTTTTTTTTTTTTTTTTTTAAACAGTATGTATCCACTGCATATGTAGCCGATGAGCAATTACCACAGACAATATGCTTTCCTGTATTGAGAAAGAATGGAAAACTGGTTCACTCAAAACTCATTTATAATAGATATCTAAGGCCAGCTCTAGGCTGTAATATATGTTTACATGAAACACATTTCTTTAAAACACTTTCATTCATTTTTTATTAAAATGTCTTTGTAAAGAGAGCTCTGTATAATTCACCCTGAATTTCTGGGTTTAAATTACCAGTGTAGATTTAATGACGCATGGATATCATTAAACATTTGGTAATGTATAAATAACTGGAGCTACCTTTTACTGTATTGCTCTAGTGTCAGACGGTTAAATTAAATGATTTATGTAGTAAGACGTTCTCATACAAATACCTTTCATGTTAGTTTAACACTTGTAGTTTTGAATTTGACTTATATACAGTATCTGTGTATTTGATATTAACATTTATTGAGAGTTGAGCAACTTCCCATAGACCTGCATTATGTAGGGTTTTATGTATGTGTAGGCAGTGGTGTAAAAGTTCTTGCTGGAATGTTCGATGCAGCTGGTGGGTTGAATTGTTGTTGACTGTGAGAGCTGCTCATGCTTACAGAACGAGGGGGCCTTCAGCCCCGAGGAAGGCGTAGTTGTGGATACGCTTCAGCTGTTGGTTTCCCATGAGAAAGCTGGGGGAGGGCGGAGGTTGTGTCAGAGATTAACTTTTTATAGAGAAGTTTTTATATATGTATTTCTAACAAAAAAAGTTTTAAGGGCACTTGCAGTTTTTCTATTTTGGTGCCATTGAAGGCATTTCTGTCCACTTCAGTTATCCCATTCTTTGTCAGTCTCCTTTAGGATGTGAAAGCAGTAATAAAAGTGATGCCACACAATTTTTTTTTTATCATTGTACCATAAATAACATGCAAATTAACACTTACAGTTCGGTTATTGTACCACTGGTAAGTCCTGCAAAAGCATTGCTGGGTATCACTTCAATGTGCATGTTATCTTCTAGGTCACTAAAAAGCAAAAGAGCAAGTTTCAAAGAATGCAATTTACACTGATGTCATCATGCCTTAATAAACACTTTCAGATATATCGAATTCTTGGGTCTGCCTTCCTACCACACACACACACACACACACACACACACATATATATATACATATATATATATATATATATATGACAATATAGACACACGTCCAATTCCAGGTTGATTCATAACATTTCCAATTACTTAATTATTGCCCTGATGGTTGAAACGGGCATTTTCAATGCTTATGCTATTTTCTATAGCCAATATTAGTGGAGGGCACTGTGTGTGTGTGTGTGTGTGTGTGTGTGTGTGTATGTATGTGTATGTGTGTATATATATATATATATATTAGAGATGCAGCGATGTATCGGCCAATAAAGGCCATTTTTCCCGCTATCAGCCGATAGTTTAAAAACATCCGATGATCAGGGCCGATTATATCCTGTCAATCAAAAGAGGGCAGGAAAACACATCAATTTCATGCTGTGTGTAAAGATGATGTCTCTTGTGTGGAATGATGATAAAATTGCAGTTTGTAAGCTCTGCACCGCTAAAATTTTACACCGGTAGTAAGCAGCAGTGAAGCGGTGTCGAGTCTAATTCTCCCAACCCCCCCGTCCCACTGCGACTGTGCATGCTGCTCGCGCTGAAATAAAGCGGCAGTACACTGTTGAAAGATTTAAATGAAGATGAGTGACAAAAAAAGTAGTATATATTTTGCACAGAAAAATATATTTGTAGAGTAGTATGTTTCATATGCAGTAAATGTTAGAGTTAATATCATCCAAAAAAAAGTTTATATTAGGCCTATATATTACCAGTTTGATGTTCAGTGATGACGTAGAAATGCTTTTGTTTGTGGTGAGTGAATGTGAAGCCTAACAGGAGGTTTTTTTTTTTTTTAACAATTCAATCACTTTATTCTGTTAATATGAATTAATAACATTCAATAAATTAAGAAATCTTACTTTAATCTTCAGAATTTAGTTCATGTGTT